>JAQFJA010000001.1:198751-208773 GCA_029874485.1 Naso brachycentron
TCAGTTTCCTTCTAGTAAGAAGGTGGTGCCCCAAAGAACGAGTGCAAAATTTATCCGTAAACCTATAAAGTCCCCTAGACAACCAAGATCCCACAACGGGACATTACCTTGTCACAAAGGGTCACATCAAGCTGTAAGTAGTCAACATACGGGATGGCTAGGCCATCAGCTGCCCGGAGCCGCAACCAATCACAGGACTGCAGGCGATCACGGTCCCAAGGTGCAAAATGCTCTTGAAAAAAACTTTCCGTGTGATGGTGGAAACCATGGACCCAGTATCCACCAAGCACGGCACCGAGACATTGCCCATCAAAACATTTATATTTGGACAAGAGGACCTTAAACCAGACAGTTTACCTTCCACAGAGCCTGGAGGTGCCCCCACCGAGCTGTGGCTCAAAAGCTCAGCGGGCTTCAGTTTTCCGGCCGCTGAGTGGACAAAGCAGGCCTAGAAGGGTTGGAAGTTAGCCCAGTGACAGAGTGAGCACGAGCACGAGATGGAACACGCTCACCATCACACTCACGGGCAAAGTGCCCAGGCTGCTGACACCTGCGACATATGACAGAATTGCGTGACGCCCGACTTTGAGGTCGGGGGGCCTGCAAGGAAGCTATGATGCGGGTAAGATGGTTAAGCTGCTCTTGTTGACTCTTTAAGAGGTCCATCAGTTCAGCTAAACCAGGCCCCTGGGGAGCAACCGCCGGGGCCGGGATGGAGCGACTCTGGACGCTAAACTTCAAACCATGAGCAGATGGAAGAGAGCAGCTGCGCCCACGAGAACCCCCAGGAAGACCCTCCCTCTCCCATCTAATGGCCTCCCCACGCACCTCTAGCAATGAAGCAGAGGGCTGGCGCCGAACCATTTGTTTGAGTTCACGGCGTAGAGAACTGTCAAGGACATGCTCTACGAACTGATCGCGCAGCAGAACTTCCGAGTTTGGCATCCCATCAGGAGCGCACTGCTTGATGCTCTGCATCAAAGCTAACAGGGCTAACGAAAACTCCTGCAGTGTCTCACTTTCCTGTCGCTGCCTCGCAAAGAAAGCCCGCTGCAGAGTGACATAGGACAAAGAATGGGCGTACAGCTCTCGCAAGATAGAAAAAATGCAAGCTGGGTCATCACGCTCTACACCCGGTCGAAACCTAATCTCCTCACGCGCCTCTCCCTCCAAATGGTCAATGATAAAGAGGGCCTGATCAGCAACAGAGAGGTGGCGGGCTCGCATGCATGCCTGTATCTCCTCAATCCACTCAGCTACACCGATACCTGACCTACCGTTAAACACAGGATATCTGCGGTCCCTGGGAATAACCACCAGTCGCTCCATCACAACAGGAGGAGCACCACTAGCTGTACCAGAGGACACTGACGCTGCCCCACCGGGGGCCGAATGCACTGAATAAATCGAGCAGGGCAGAGCATGCGTACTTTTGTTTTGAAACCCAATCTGCTAACCAGCGAGACGCTGTCACACACGGCTGTTGGCTCCGTGAAGGAGGAAGAGGAGGCAGAAAGGAAGGGGAAGGGTCCCACCGGGTCTATTTATAGGCCATCGCTCGCTAATTGTCTGCCACACTGCCCCTCACGGTGGGGAGTGTAGCGCTATCCTGCCACATCTACCCCCAGATTTTGCATTGTCGGCCCGACAATGAAACAAAGACAATTACAGATGCTAACACCAGGGCCTAAAAACGGCCATTTGGGCATTAGACACAGGCTGTGATGGATTACCACGCTGGCCTGCAGGCGGGGGGGGTGGTGGTGGTGAGGATTAGAATGGTGGCCAGCTGTAGTGTGAGCAGTCCGACGCGGAACCTGCTGACTGGTGCCGGGTTGCTCTGAGGGGTACAGAGAATAAACAGATGGTACAATGCCCCTCGATGTAGGAAGTGCACTTGAACTGGCCTGAACCTCTGAACGGGTTTCGGCAGAGGAACTACTTGGACCCACGGGAGGCAAAGGTGTTTCGGGTACCAAGAGCCACAAATCACCATCACTGAGGGAGTCAGCCTCCACCTGTTCTGATCTGCAAGGCGAGTGGGCCCTAGGAGGGGCTGCTAGAGACTCGGGGCCAAGAACAGCTTTCAACATGTCTCGATGGACTGTTCGTGCCTGGTGCAGGTTATGCACTGGAGCGACAGTGTAGACTGCTCCTTGATTTGCTGGGGCTGTTAACATCTGGTGAAGAACAGGGCTCCAGATATCCTGAATTTTACGCCAACTCCTAGCACTGTGATCTTTTAAATACACCATCTGGCCCACTGGTAAAAGCGCCTCACGAACACGCTGATTGTGGCGCTCCTCCTCCGGCAGCAGCCAGCAATCGCTCCCGAGCACCCTCAAAAGCCACATTAAGTCTGGCTTGATGCTCAACAACCCAATCCCGTACTTCCCCACGTACAGGATCCTGAACTTGCCCTAAGAGGAAGTCAATGGGAAGAGGAGGTTCTCTACCAAACATCAGGTAGAAAGGTGACTCTCCTGTTCTCTGATGAGGTGTGGTATTGTATGAAAACAACACTTGAGGCAGACAGGAGACCCAGTCTCGCTTCTTGGAAGCTGGAAGAGTGCGCAAAAGGTTATGGAGGGTTCGATTCGCACTGCCCGTTGCCCGCTGGATGGTACGGGGTAGTGCGAGATTTAGCGACCTCATACAAACAGCAAAGCTGGTGAATCAAGGCACTCTCAAAGCTCCTACCCTGCTCTGAGTGCAGACGGCTCGGAACACCAAATTTGTAGAACCACTCAATAAGGAGGACCTGGGCCACAGTGGTCCCGTGTGGGGATGGCAACAGTGAACTTGCTCAAATCGTCTGTCATAATCATAACATTTTCCACCCCATTGCGGGAAGGCTCAAAGCAGGGTGAAATCAATGGCCACAATTTCATTGGGCTCCAAGGCAAGCAAGTGACCCATGAAACTATGTGGAACTGAACCAGAGTTTTTAGCGACCTGGCATTTAATGTCTGCGGACATCCCCGGCCAGTAGCAGCGCTGCCTCACCAGGTCGGTGGTCCGATCAATGCCCTGGTGGCCATGCTCCTGATGCAACCGATTTAAGGTCTCGTGCTTCAGGACGGCAGGCAAAATCAGCTGGACGGATTCACTCCCACCATCAGGCTGAAAGACCTGTCGGTGGAGCACACCCTCTCTTTCGACCAAACACCAAAACTTCACTTACAAGGGGATCTGCCTCCTGCAAGGCACGGATATCAGCGGAGGAGTGAGTTGGAAAAGCAGATACAACACCCTGGGTTGTCACAACTCTCGGGTCTGGACGCGCTGCAAGCTGGAAGGCATTGGGGATTGAAGTGCCTGGCACAACACCCTCAGCCAAGCCGGAAGCAGACAAATACTGCCGAGAAAGTGCGTCAGCGTTGCGATTACTGCGACCGGAATGATACTTGATATCAAAATCAAATGCAGCCAGCTGAGCAGCCCAACGATGCTCAGTGGCTCCAAGCATGGCGGACTGCAGATAACTCAACGGGTTGTCATCAGTGAAAACCGGACACTTATGGCCCAACAGATATTCCCGGAACTTTTCGGTCATGGCCCACTTCAGCGCCAAAAATTCTCATTTCGTGGAGCTGCAATTATCCATGTTGCGCTCAGTGGGCCTGAGGCCTCTGCTGGCATAAGCTACAGGCTGAATGTCTCTGTCGGTCTCTTGGGAGAGCACTGCCCCAAGGCCACTGTGACTAGCGTCAACCTGCAAAATGAAAGGACAAGAGAAGTCGGCATAAGTCAGAACAGGGGCTGACACTAACCTTGACTTCAAGGCCTCAAAACTGGTCTCACACTGGGGATGTCCAGGAAGCACTAAGAGCCTGCTCAGACCGCCTTTTCTGGACCTTTTGCTGGTGAGCTCAGCCACGAACTTATGCAGAGGACTGGCCAATCGGGCAAAGCCCTCTACAAAATGCCGGTAGTAGCTGGCAAACCCCAAAAAGGAGCGCAGCTCGGAAACATGTCGGGACCGTTCCCATTTGGACACAGCCTCAATCTCTTGGGGGTCTGTGGAGACACCCTCACTGGAAATAACATGGCCCAGGTACTTAACTTCCTTCTGGAGGAAGGTGCACTTCTCAAGTTTGGCCTTCAAGCCTTCCTTTTGAAGGCGACCGAGCACAACTTTCAGCCGCTGCAGATGTTGGGACACAGAGGAGGAGAAGATGACAATATCATCAAGGTACAGGAGGACAGACTGACCTTGCTGATCTCCAAACATCCTCAGCATCAGCCGCTGGAAAGTACTTGGGGAGTTACACAGTCCAAAGGGCATCCGATTGAACTCAAAAAGCCCGAATGGAGTACAAAAGGCGGTCTTGGGCCAATCTGGCTCCGACGCTGGCACCTGGTTGTACCCACTGGCAAGATCAATGGTTGAGAACCAGCGGGCACCACTGAGTGCATCTAGGCGTTCCTCAGTGCGAGGCAAAGGGAAAGCGTCCCTCCTGGTCTTACTGTTAAGAAGACGGAAATCTAGCGCACAAGCGCATGCTGCCGTCCTTCTTACGGACCAAAAGGGGCATAAGGGCTACTGCTGTCCTTAATGACCTGCGCTTCAAGAAGCTGGTCGATGTGAGCTTTTACAGCGTCGTACTCAGAGGGGGGGGGGACACGGTGGTATCTCTGTCTCACAGGGACATCATCCAGGAGCGGAATGTCATGGGAGATGAGGTTGGTACAGCCAAAGTCTCCGTCATGGGTTGCAAAGACTGAACTGTACTCCTGTAACAAAGACCTCACCTTCACCTGCTCTTCCTCTGTCAACATGGACAGATCTACTCGCGGGGCAACCCCGGAGGTTGAGCTAGAGGCTACTTGGGAAGAGACGGTAGCTGTAGTCGGCCTCACCTCAGTTACCCCTGTGGGTAAACTAACAACTTGGGCGCTATATATAATAATATATAATACAGGCCGTACCCCGGACAACACGAACCAAACAGGGAGACACCAGCAACCCATTTGGCAGACCCAGAGTCAGGGGGCTCAGACAGCACAACCTGATCTGAAAAATGTGATGAGCAAGTGCTGGCCACTGTCTTGATTACCCCATCAGGGATGCGAAGGGCCCACTTACCTTGCACCCTAACTGAACCAGTAGGGTTTTTGGGAACCTGGGCTGCAGCCTGGTGACATTTCTGAAGGGCCTCAATGACTGGGCCAGGCGCCTGTAACACAGGGGATGCATCGAACAGAGACCGGCCATAGGCCCCAAAAAGATCTTGATAACAACCTCTGATAATGTTCATCCCCAAGACTCCAGGGACGGAGGTCACAGCTCCAGGGGGGTCCTTAACAACTGTAGGAGAACAACAGCTTTTCTTGAATTCCTTCTTCCTGAAGGACAGATGGACAGAGAGAGGTTTGTTTACTTACACTCTATCTGACTCCTGCCTGACAAACTTTCTCACAGACTTCTCGGCACCTCGGAGGTGTTAAGATGTCGAATTGAGATTCACCAGGCTGAGTTTGTTGATTCCGTCTGCCAATAAGTTGCAAACTGATGACACCTAAAAAGCCTCACCAAGGAGGGGGGTTCAACGCACCCCACCCTGGAATGCCCATCAGGGTGCTAAAAAGGACTTCAAAGAGAGCCTCTGGAGAGTATCAATTTTACGACCAGAACTCAGTTTCTATGTGTTCAATAACTTGAAATCTTTTCTTGCAGGAAAAGTATTCATCTGGTCAAAATTTAAGTACCACGAATTGTTGTAGGACTCATTTGTGAATAATTTGATGTGAGTCCCACTGTCATAGCCTTTCAGGAAAGCTACTTACATGTTTTAGGAATTTAACCACTAATCTTACATGGAGTCACACTGCCATCATGTGGCGAGAGTAAATAGGTCTCGCATGATACCTCGGTCATGTAATGCAGTGGGAATTAGTTAAATGGCTTGGTCAGATGTTGATTATAATATGTTATCTTTGTATTTCTTTCTTTGTATATCTCATTCGATCTATCTTAGAATAGTTTGCTATAGCCTAATTCTTGTAAGAAACATCTGCTATAATATGTTACTCCTTTGAATGCAATGTGTAAAAATTTCCTTTATAGATTATATGTTAGGACTTTATAAAAACGTAAACATAGGTTTGGTGTTAATGGAGAGGAATGTCATATACGTATACCGCGCCTAGTGTTTACGACGATATGAGGTACGAAAGAAGTTTTGTTTTATTCCGTTTGATTCGCATAAAAGAATCTCTCCGCCGAGGGCTGCCTGTGAAAGACACGCCCATCACTCAGTTGCACAAAAACCCATGAGCTTACGTTGCTCTGCTCTCAGTTTTTGTTCTTTTTTCTCAGTCTTGTTTTCTTTCTCTCAGTCTTGTTTTCACTCTTCTTCGTTTCCAGCTCTTCATTTTCTTTTGTCTATTTTTGTGCTTCAACTTTATATGCGCGCGAGTTTTTGTTTTTGTAGTTTTATTGTTCAATTGTGTTTTTTTTCTATCACACCTGTGGCTCCGCTCACAGAAGTACGCGTGCGCAATTTTTTTCTTTTATGACGTTTTCTAAAGCGCTACGCTTGAAACAGAGAAGCGAACACCCAAGTATTTTTATTTTTCATTTTTATTAGTGATAATAGTCTTGAGAGTTATCTCGAACGGCCAACGAGATTTCCCTCAATTTTGTTATCAAGAAATAAGTAAAAACCTCCGCCGAGCTCAGTGGCTATTTGGCTGCATTTTTGATTAAACCCTCAAGAACGGCGCTGCTGCAATCTGCTCCAGACCCCGCAAACTGGGTCTCCTTTGCAGAACCGGAAACTCATAAATAAATAAGAAATAAAATAAAAAATGTGCGCAGCGCTGGGCGGCAAAGTCGGTAGCCTACGAGTTTGACATCATATATGTCCCTGGGCCCAAGAATGTTGTGGCAAACGCTCTTAGCCAAGAGCCTTTTGCTGGGAAGAGGATTGGTGAGCACCTACTCAGTGAGCCCTACAGCAGTCTGCTGAAGGAGTCAGATGGTCTGTCTGGGGGAGATGTTTAAGAGGCCTTCAGATGGTCGAATGTTTGCTGTACAGAAAGCCTCAAAAAGAGAAAAGTTGGCATCATCGGACATGACATCACCCTCAGTCAGATCTCTGTCTGAAGCCGAAGTGTCAGCTCTCCTAGACTGTCGTGTGAGCAGGGATACGGCTGTGAGAATCAGATCCACAGTCTTGGTCGAGCACGTCCTGAACGTCATGTCCGCTGGGGAAGATGCATTACCATCTATGCCCAAACAAGACCTCAGAGACAGACAGTGGGAAGATGCTGACCTAGCGAGAGTGATGTTCTATGATGTCCTTCAAGGAGGGAGAGAGGCAGTGGGACAAGTTGGTACTGGAGGATGGTATCCTGTATTGTGTGTCCAGAGATTCGGTCACCAGGAAGAAGAGACACCAGTACGTTGTCCCCTTGTCTCTGATGGAGGATGCTCTGCGTGGGCGTCATGATGATGCTCGTCACCAGGGTCAGGACAGGACCCTCTCCTTTGTGAAACAAAGGTTCTACTGGAGCTCTATGGAACTTGACCATGTCAAGTGCTGTGTGAGATGTGTGGTGGGGAAAACCTAGGAGCCGGATGGCCATGCGCCTCAGGAGAGCATCAAGACAACAGTGCTGTTGGAATTGGTGTGTGTTGACTTTTGGACAGCAGAGGATTCCAATAACCGCCCTGTTGACGTTTTGGTTGTGACAGATCACTTTACCAGACTGGCACACGCCTTCTACTGCCAAGCAGGTAAGCATGGAGATTGTGGGATAACTGCTACTATGGCGGATAACTGCTACTATGGCTTCCCTGTGAGACTACACTCTGATCAAGGTGCTAATTTTGAGAGTGAGTTGATAGCAGCCCTTCTTCAAGTCTCAGGTGTGAAGAAATCCTGCACTACAGCCTATCACCTGATGGGTAATGGGTCAGCTGAGCATGCACATTGGGGAATATGATCAGGATCCTCCCACCACAAGCAACACAAGTCTGACCTCAAATGTTGCACACCTTGACGTTTATGTACAACAGCACTGTCCATGAGACCACGGGGTTCCCTCCATTCTACCTGATGTTTCGGTCGTGTTCCCCACCTGCCTGTTGAAATCTGCCCTGAGAGACGATGGTGAAGTCTCATTTCCACGGTATATTGAAGACCTGAAGTCAGACCTGCATGAAGCTATGGTGCTAGTGGAAAAGCATGCAAGTGGCGAACAGAGGCATCAAGCAAACTTATACAACCAGAGTCAAAGGAGTGGAGATTGAGCTCGGCGACAGAGTTCTCCTAGCAAACAAAGGGGAGGGAGGATGCAGAAAGTTGGCAGACCACTGGGGTGGAGTGGTATACACTGTGGTCAACAAGAATCCCCAGAACAACACCTTTGAGGTTCAGGATCCCATCTCTGGCCGGTCAAAGGTTGTCCACCCTAACCTTTTGCTCTGCGTCAGTTTCCTGCCAGTTCTGCCTGAGGCTGATGAAAGTGCCTCTCTGATCTCTTCCTGTGCTTCAGATGACAATGGAGCTGTGGATGTCTCCACTGAGCAATTCACACAGCCTGACTGTGCGGCAGACCGCACCACCCGTACTCAGCACTGGGTCTCTCAGATTCCTGTGCATGATGGAAGTCACATACCCAATGTACTTGCGCCACCTTCAGGGTCTTGTGAGATAGATAATGACCATGTCAATGGGCGGGTGGCTGGTCCATCCACAGTTAAAGGTGTTCCCTCTGATACCCTGGTCCCTGATGATGGCCTGAGTGGCCAGAGTAACCCTGAGCATGAACCCCCTCTTGCTGCTGCACCCGGACCACACCCTGAAAGTGTTCAATCTGTTAGGAGCAGGGCTGGCCATGTCATCAGGCCTGTCAGTAGGCTTATTCTAACGATGAATGGTCAGACACTGCACACACAAACTAATAAGCTGAAAATATGGGCTAGTTCTTTGTTTAGTGTAAACACAGTGTGTTAGACTTCTTTCCCTATGAATGGGTGGATGTACCTTTTATATATCTTGTTTTCTTCTGTACCTCTGAGCCGTCCCATTGCAGGTGGTTTGTCTTAAGTCTGGATTGAATGCTGAAGTGTATACGGGCACTTTTTATGTCATTTCTGATGGGGTTGTGATAAGTGCTGCACCACCCCTCATGAGTTCTTTGTTGAACAACTTTATAGTTTGATGGGGCACATTATTATTGTATGTGTGTTATTCATCCGACATATTGCTTAAGAGGTACAGCGGGATTCTTTTGATACTTTTAGTGTTACTGTGATATGGTGTCCCAAAGCCCACATTGTGTGTGTTTTGTAATTTTGCCAAATTCGGGGGAGGAGAATGTAACAGGAGTTCATCAAAATTAATTTATAAATTCACTAAGTGCTCCTTTAATTTTCTATTAAGTTATCTTGTTTAATTTTGTCAGGAGATAGAAATTATAGAAAGGTTTATCTTATGCCTATATCAATGCAAGGCCCCTCTAATTTGTTTAACAACAGCGCTCTCATGTGGCGGCGGTGGTGGTTATAGAGGCCCGAGATCATCAGCTCGTCCATTCCACTTGCTGATGATCTCAACTACAGTATGTACTTGTAGCCGGTCACGGTCAAACCTTTGCCTGCTAAGTTACCGCTCTGCGTTGTGTAATGGACGAGGACACTGGAGTTACAGTTCAGCCGAGGTGGCATATTTATTCTGCACAGAATGAAGTGAGACAATACAACAGCATGTTAACATCACAGCGGACTCCAGCACACTTGTCCTCACACCTGTAACCATATGCGAACTGCCAGATGTGGTATAAAAGATATCCATATCCAAAATACACTTAACCTACCGCTCTGTTCTAATGCATTTGATTCTGTTTTGACAAAGCATAAAATTCTACGCTCAGAAAAGAATGATACACCACTGGCTGGACCATATATTTTTAAAACAAACATCAAAGTAATTAGCAGTGTAACAATAGGAAAATAAAATGAAAAAAACAAAACAAAAAAACAATTCCATTAAAACACAAATAAAATGCTA
>JAQFJA010000001.1:210479-221939 GCA_029874485.1 Naso brachycentron
TTAATCTACTAAATCCAACATAATCTGACACAATAAAGAAGACTAGGATTACACCACACAAAGTTTTTGAGAGTTTCAGATGGACGTTTATAGATGGTTTGATGTTTTCAAACTGTTTCTCCAAAGACTGCCAGCAAAAGCAGCTAAAATAAGCAGCTTGAGTTTTTGGAAATAATCTGTTTACCTTGGAGGAGCGCTGGAAGGAAAAAAAAAGATACATTCTTCAATTCAAGATGTCAAAGGGTGAGTAACTTAAGCACACAAAAAAAATTTGCAGTAAAATGTTGCTTTAAACTACTCAACTGGTAATTCTTTTAGTGTGTTTTTTTCCTTTATTACCTGGACATGCCTCATATTTATTGTTTTACTGGTTAACGGCTGAACATCTGAAGTGCAGAGAGAAAATTATCGAGGTAGACAAACACAGAACACGTGTTTTCATTTCAGTGTTTGTGTATTGATCTCTTGTTTAATGCCAGCTTTAACTTGTTTATTATAAATTTTACTGGTTTTCATATTCAGAATAATTTGACTGCAAACAACAGACACAAACAGATTTATAATGTGCTGCTCGGTTGCAGTGACACAGAGGTTATTTACCTCTCCAGCCCTCATCTATAGTAATAAAACTCTTTACTACCACATGTAACAGTGTGTGTGCGTGTGTGTACAAGTGAAAGAAAAGACAAGGTTACTGCAATGCTGTCTAAACAGTAACCAAGCAGAGGGGTCAAAGACCTGAAATCTAACTGAGTGAACTTTGTTTAAAAGGTTCTGCAGGTCCTTTGTGAAAGTGATTTTCTACATGATGCAGATACTACAAAAGTCTGATAAAATAACAGAGTACACTGAGACCACTGAATCGTCATAACACTTTCCTCAGAGATGAAGCACATAGTAACTTCTCCTGCATATTCTCTCTGTACTTGTGACTGCAGGTAGTCACGTTCAGTGAGGAGAGCAGAGCAGTGAAATGATCTGCGGCTCCTCCCCATGAACTTTGGAAAGCTTTTCTCTTTTTAATCTTTCTGTCAGCTGAACAGTACGACTGTCACGTCTCTTCATGCCAGCCAGACACAGATCATCGTACGAGTAAGTACAATTGCAAAAAACAAACTTTGTATTGCTTCTAATTTTATGGTAGAACATGAGAAATGAAAGTAAACACATCAACCATGACTGGACGATAAATCAAATGTTGAGCTTTGCTAAGTTTGTAGATTTACAAAATATTCACACACACCTGTTCCTGTTCCCATGGTTTTTTGTACTTTTTGTAAAGGAGATTTTTTTGGAGAGGAAAATCATCTCCATCACAGCTTGTCAACTTTGAGTTCACTACGTGAGTGGAGTCGTGAAATTTCAAGTCATTCACATGTGAAAATTTGGTAACATTGTTTAGTACGTCCCAAAATGTTTAGTGGAAAACGTCCCAGTGTACAGTGTAGTTATCTGTACAAGGGAACAAGGTAAACATTTCAGGAAGGAAGTAACTTTTTGGAAATTTATAATGTAAATTTTTTTCGATTAGGTACCTGTTCTGTTGTCTCGCTGTTAAATTGTCATAGTGTAATGAATGACTATAATTTGGAAGGCTGAGTTTTATTTTGGAGTTTGTATGCTCTCCCAGTGCCTGTGTGGGTTTTACTCAGGAGCTCACAGCTCAGAGACATGCAGTGTAGGTTACCTGGTTACTGCATGTCCATAGCTGTTTGATCGGTTGTGTGTCAGCTCTGAGATTAACTGGAGACCTGTTGAAGGTGTCACCTGCCTCTCGCCAGATGTCAGCTGGGATCGGCTCCAGCCCCTTACTGTCATCAGACACTGCCGCTCTTTCATGTCTTGACCCTCTTTTCACAGCAGCTTTAAAAGGAAGAAATCCTCTAAAGAAATGTATGCTGCATGAGCTCATAGAGCACGTGCTGGTTAACTTCCTGTTTAACCCTCCTCTAACCTGAATGAGGATAAAATGATTTAGTTTTGGTGACACTTTTATTTTATATATATATTTTAACTGTTTTTATTGAGTTTAACGTGAAATTCATACAAATCTCTAATTGCATATGTTCATGTAGAGACATGGGAATACAAGCATGTGAGGGGTCAGGCCTCAAGAAAAGACATGAAATGCATTGTGAGCAGTAAAGTCAATATCAGCAATGGCAACAAGTCTAAACGCACTAAAAGGTGGGACAAATACAAATTAAAGTAAGAGTTTGAGTTAACCACAAACAAAACAGAATAAAACAGAATACAGTAAAAGGGGGGATGGTGTGGTATATGTGAACATTAATCAGTCAAACTGGCACATGGAAGGCTGTTAAAGTAATCCAGGAAGGGTTGCCACATCTTGTATTTTGCAAATGAGCCCCAAGTACAGTATCTCCTCTAGATTTAAATTTGCTGTCACGTCTCTCTTCCACCGGGCACATGAAGGTGGAGCCCGGTTCTTACACTTACGAGAAATAAGCCTGCAGGCCAGAAAGGAAGCACATGCAAGAGAGTTTGATTGGGAATTTGAAAAGGAAAAGCTGTCTGGAGCCTGGCAAGTCTGCTTCTGCACAGAGGTTATCTATGGAATATGTTCAATTTAAAGTACACCGGGTCCCACACAGAGAGAAGATTTACGTATTCCCTCAGTCGCAACTACTGACAGGTATCATCAGGTATTTTCATCACTAATTCTTTTTTCCATGTGCATTTAAGATGGTTAAGAGAAGGACTAGAAATATTCAAACCATATTGTGCAATCTAGAGACGCAGCCCTCGCAACAGGGGTTGAAGCTGAAACAGTCCTCTATCCCCCAAATGTAGAAGGAGGAAACATGTTTCCCTGTGAAGTCTCGAATGTTTCCTGGGGATCTTCAAAATCTTCAAAAGATGCAAATACACCATTTTGAAAGAGATCAGCCACACTTCAGGTTCTTGTGAAACCAAAGGTGAAATGCAGAGTCTAACAGGGCAGGTGGGTGGGTTTGTAGTCTGTGGAGGTGGACGGAATCTTTGACTGCATTTTATAACCAGCAGCAACAGTGTGACACATACATACGATCATACCTGATCTGCCCGTAGCCAGGACCAGATTATCAAACAGTTGCCCAATCTATTTTACAATCGTATGATTGTAGTATGAACTCTCTCCAGGAATCTGTCAGACCTCAATGTCTTTGTCATGCATTCCTCTAGAACACTTGATGATCATAAAAAATACATAAGATATCAAACAAAAAGAAAACAAAGCAAATCCTTTTTTCCATCCCAAATACTGGATAAATAATATATATGGTACATGTAGCTTGTGTCCAAGTAGAAAAGGTTCAAAATAATGTTTTATTTAAAATTTATAATTGTTTTATTCTAGAATATCTGGTTTTAAGAATTGGTGCAATCCACTTTAAAACCAGACAACCAGTGCTACTAATGGAAAAATGGCCACTTTGTCTAACTGGTTTGAAAGCTGCCATTTTAGGGGTGAACCTCAACTTTTTCTGTTATATGGTGATTACTGATGCTGTATCAAGAGGGACGAGGAAGTGATAAATTAGCAGGATGATCCCCGACTACTTGGCCTGTAGAGGAGATACTGAATGAATCCAGGTGTTTAATCTATCGCGTATTAACAAAAGCAAGACACAAACACAGAGTGAAACTAAAGGCTGAAATCAGACTAAAAGCTGATCAAAAATGTACAAAAATTTAGGCAACAACTAAGGCAACAGAGGAATGAGGAAAATGAAAAACTGAAATAAACAACAATCCAGAAAGCAGGAAGAGCACAAGAATGGAACATGGATGCAGGCATGAGAGGAAAAAGAAACAGGCAGGATCATCAACACAAGTGAAACACATCAGGGTGAGACAGGTGATCAGAGAGGGAAAAACTTGACAGGATGTGGGATACAAAATGGGACAACAATTACCAAAATAAAACAGGAAACGTGAACAAATAAAACTCAAGGGACTTGTCAACAGAAACGAGCTCACTGAGTCACATTGACGCAAGTACTATGTCTCCTTACATAAATTCTGACTTTATTTGTTTGTATGTTTGTTGTTTTACTGTACATTGTCAATTTCATACTGCCATCTTTGGGATGGCCACATTACCTCCTCCTACTTTCATTCCCTCTGAAAAACAGTATACAGTTTTCTTGTTTGGCCTGTTCCCTGACTGCAAAAAAATGTCTGTTTTAAACTCTTTTAACTGGAGAAACTTTTCAGAAAAAAATTGACTGATTTGTAAAATACACTTTAAGCAAAATGTAGACAAAGTTTAAATCATCAGCGAAACAGATACAGTGTGTGTGCGTGTGTGTGTGTGTTTGCGTAGCAGTTGATGGAGCCTAATGGAAGTACAGACAAGGACTTGAAAAAATATTTATGCTTTTCTAAACAGGATTTGCTAACTGTGTAATACAAATTACAAGAACTTAGAAATATTTCAGAGAAAATAGTTCTGAGCACCTGGTAATGTCCTGCTGCCATGTAACCAATAAAGTATTACTCCACTTTTCTCAAGTCACTGCTTTTCAAAGAAAAGAATAAAATACCAGCTGTTCCTAAAAACAATGTTTCATCCTTTACAGATATGTTTAATGCCTGGCTTGTATCGTCTTTCCTCCTTTTAGGTAAGTTTGAAGTTAAAGTTAATTCATTCAGACACATTTAGGCCTGATTCTTGTATTATCATCAGTCTGAACTGGTTATTTTCACCACACCTGCAGGAGTGAAAGGCTTCATGATCCACAATGCCCACTACAGCTTGTGTTTGGAGGACTCGGCAGCTGCAGGTGAAGTAACGCTACAGAAGTGCAGCCTGGACTCAGAGTTTCAGCAGTGGATCTGGACTGATCAGGGCATGCTGATGTGTGCTGCATCATCCAGATGTATGTCGGCCACGCGGAGAGAGTCACTTCAGATGCGGTCCTGCCGTGGGCCAGAGGTGCATGCTGCAGGGTTAATGTGGGACTGTGACAGGGACCGACTGGTCAGTAGGGACACATCAATGCTGCTGTCAGTGCATGACGGGCGTCTGATCCTCACACATCACAGCAAATACTCAAAGTGGAGATCTCTGGACGAGGGGGACATCTGCCAGGAAAAACTCCGTAAGTCTGTGACTGAAATGTTGTTTTGTGCAATTTGTGCAGGCAGGCACTGAATTTAAACTTGATTCCACTTAACAATTATTTATATTAAGAGTTTCCAGAATGAACGAAGTATTCAACATGCAGGCAGACAGCATGGGAAGAACTACTCCAACCTTTTACGTAACCCGGCAACAAAATGATTTGATCACGTTTTCAGCTGAAATGTGATGAACACAATATTGTCTTATCATCACCTTTTTTCATTGTAAACTTGTTGGCAAACAGTATTTTTTTCATACAGGTCAAGCAGCAACATAATCATATGTTTGGAGTGGTGCTGTGTCCGCCTAATGATCTAAGTCCAACTTTCAGACTCTTGTAGCTCCATTTAGATTGACCTGGTGAAATGAAAGGGACAGACTTTTGGAGCATAAGACTAATGAAATAAAAAGTAAGTATAGTTTTTTTTATTTAGAGTTTGTGGTGTTTTTCAGGACTCAGAAGGGCATCTGATGATGATGAATTTGAGGCTGCAGATGAGTATACAGAACAGCTGGCGGCCATGACAGAGGAACAAAGAGCGTATCTACGGTGGTACTACCGCACAGAGGACCGTAAGTGCTGCGGGAGCTGTTGTCAAAACAGGATCTTGGATCTTGTTTTTGTTTGTTTGTTTGTTTGTTTTGTTTCCCTGTTAAAGCCTTTTCCAAGGCCTTTCATCTTGTCTTGATTATAGCGGTGCTTGTGGACAAAAGCGGTACTGCTTACTGTTGTAAAGATCTTGTTCAGCGCGAACATTTGTTTTGGAAGAGAGTGAGAGAAACACACCACTTATTTGCACAATACTAATTCTGCCATAAAGACACAATATTGAAATTATCTAAAGATAAACATCCCCCTGTTTCCAACCATAGATAGTAATAAAGAAAACATCAATCACGCTTGAAAAACAACAAGATTTCGGGTCTTTGTGCCGTAAAACATGCAATAGCATTTCTGCTGACTGAGCTGATCGGGCAAAGGCACCGCAAAAGACAGGATAATAATCGCCAGTCTCCTCACTGATGGTCTCACTGCTGATGTAGGTAAGATGTGAGGCATTGGTTGTCAACTTAAAATGCTTCATAACCAGTTAAAAGTTCTTAATAAGGACTTTAAGTGACCGTTTACTAATGTGAGCTTATCAGAAGTTTGCACAGGTTGTTTTATTTTGAAAATTGACCAGATTCTCTTTGCAATTCCTGTGTGCCTGACCTCCTGTCTAGCTTGCAGAAATTGCACCTTACTCTCTGTTTTGTCTTTGCGCAGAGCTGCTACAGAGATGCCTCTGCAAAGCGGTGCAGTCACAAACATTGCCATGAGTGGTTAAGATCAGCGTCGGCAGCCGTGTTGCAGCTGGAAAGCGACACAACAGCACCTGGAATGTGCATTAAAAAAAAGAAATTTTGTCTTGTCTTTGTTCTCTGACGAGTGGCAAGGCCTTCCTGTTAGTACAGTAGGACTAACTGTCTAAAGCGAGAGTTTCTCTTGGGGGGCAACTGAGACTAAGGACCTCTAGCTCTTATTGATAGAAGTTACACTCTGTCTGTGTCTCTTCCTTTCTTTTTGCCTGCCCGCGGAAACTTCAAGTACCCCATTGGCTCAAAGTCTCAAGTGCAGTTGTAGTGGGATATCGCAATCTGCTGCAATTTCTGAATCATATTGCAGTTTACAGACAGTCTCTGCCGTGGCCGCCTTTACACTTAGAATAACTGAGCAGATGGGATTTTCAAAGTTCACTTCAAAGGTTCATATGTTTGATGGTTGTTTTAATGAGGGGATTTGTGGTTACACAGGGATTCATATGACACTATTAAAAGCTTTATCTTTCAAATATGAGACATCTTTGCTTTTTTCATAACTTAAAGGTGCTTGTCGTGTGGAAAATGGATTTGACTGCAGCTTATAGTAACAATCACACCACCACTTGCCACAGGGTAAGTAAAGGAAGTTTGAAAGATATCAAATTAATATTTAACATATATAGATCAGTCAATTTCATCTTTTCCTTTTTCAAAAATGAATCAGTTCACAGCAGTCAAATACAAATCCTGATGTTTGTCTCCTCCAGTCATTGAAGGATGCATATTTTACTAAAAGCAAAATGCTTCTTTTTAATGTTTACCTCAAGATCAATGCTATTTTAAAAAAAAACATCCCATAATATTGAAATAGTTATCACTATGAATACACAATGTATGTTTTTCTTTAAGTGCTTTTTTAAATGCTGAGCAGGGGGAATCACTCCTTTTGTAAGTGTTCCTTGGGGTAAAACAATTAAGCAAACCTCTAGATTTTTTTATTGTTAAGAAGTTTTAAGCCAGTTTTAAAGTCATAAGGATAGTTGACTTGTTTCTTCTTTTTTTCTCATAAGCTTTGCAACAATGAACACTTTTTTGGAACTTTGAAATGTGCGTCCAACGTCTCTGTTAAGGACTAAAGTTACAGTTATGACTGTTTTGAGTTAGCCTGTCATGGACTGTGACAGATGGATGATCTGTCCAATCAACATTTCTTGAAGCGCCTGGCCCTTTTTTCCTAACAGTTTCCAAAGGCGACCTCCCAGACAGCTCTGTGTAACAGCCATCTTGCATGTCAGGTCAACCTGTTTAAAGATACAACGGAAAAAGAAGTGCTGCTCACAGTGGAGCCAGACAAACACGTTCAAATTCAGATGATCCAACCTCATGCTTCACATGGTGTGGGTAGCTTTACACGCCACAGCAGAGTGCAATAGTTCAGCTCGCTGTGGCCGCTCCCTCTTGTCTAATTACTCCCTGCCAAATTTAAAACTGATCTGCTGTCAAAAAATATGCCACAAATGATTTGTAATGTAATGATTGTGTAAACTGAAATGAGTCGGTTCAATATGTCCTTTTTCTTTTTTGAAAAGACCTTTGTGGATGTGTGCTGTGTTACTCCTGCCAACCACTTATCCAGAAAAAAAAAAGTTATCCAAAAATGAAAATTCAGTCAATATTTGTACTCATTCTGATGTAAAGTCAGGTGAAATTTCTCAAATTTTAAAGCAAGAAAGCGGAATCAACCACAAAAAGCTAGGGACTCCTTTTAGAATTTAAAAAAAACAGCAACAACAACAACAAAAAACAAACAATCACACAATGACTTAGGACAGCTCGTATGAAGTGGGTGCTCCAACTGAAATGTGCACATGTGCTAATAGATTAGAACAATGACAACTTGTGATTTCTGCATAAGTCAGTTACTGAAAGCTAGTTTATCAGATCTCTTGATACATTTTCATTCTTTTGATTTTTTAGACTTTAGCTTCTCTTAACCATGCAGAGAGATGGTGTTTGCGTTCAACCTCATGCTCATTACCAGGCAGCTATGGATTTTAGTCTAAAAAAGGTTATAAATAATATCTTTTCATATTCACGTGGATTACACTGTCTTTTTGCATTGTGATGGGTGGAGCAGATAAATACTGATTTTTATTTTGGGGTTGACTTGCTCCCTCAAAGTCCCTACGAGAAACTTTTAACTGGTTGAGGATGCAGTTTAAATTCAATACTGATGCCTGACATCTTACCTACAACCGCAATGAGACTATCTTCGAGGAAATCTAAGATTGTTATCCTGTTCTTTTGCAATGCCTTTGCCCATCAGTGTAAGCATAAATGCTATAAAACACTATACAGCACACAGATCTGAAAAGACTTGAGATTTGTTATTTACGAGCATGACTGATTAACTCTTCTCTTATTTACTATCTATGGTTGGAAGCAGGAGGTTATTTTTCTTTAGAAAATTTCAATATTTTGTGTTTATTGCTGAACTGGTATTGTGCAAATAAGTGGCGTGTTATTTTCACTCTCTTCCAAAACAAATGCTCGCATCAGACAAAATCTTTACCACAGTTAGCAGCACCGCTTTTGTCCACATGCGCCACTACAATCAACACAAGATAAAAAATCCTCGGAGGAGCTTTAAGGCAGAGAAGTGAATATAAAGCAACCATGTTTACCTTAAAACAATCACAGAAAATCATAAACACTCTGAGAAAATAAAGACCCCATCAGAGAGGCATTAAATGGGAACACAGTAAGCCCCTCTCCATCTCAGTATCCCCCTGAGCGTTGCTGCTTTAAGTGTGTGTCCCTCAGTTACAGCTCCATACACACAAACACCCTCGCTTTGCATACATGACACATTCTGCAGACACTCATACACACACATGCATACAGTACATCCAACTGTCTCTCTCGCACACATTAGCAAACATGGCCGCTGTCTCCCTTTTTGTTTTTGCTCTTGCTCTCATATCTTTTATAGCGTCTATCAGCAGGTATACGCTCAAACAGTTTGACGGGCCGTGGTTCAATTTACTGAAAATAACACTGGAGCCAAACCTCATCTAGAAGTCAATTGTGAAAATGATGCAAATGTTAGACTAAGTATGCACAATTTTCTGGAGCAATTGAACCGATAGAGAGACAGAATCTAATATACGGCAACATTCCCAACATATTTGTCTATAACACTGTATATGTATCTGCTTCAATCAGTTGCTTTTGTATGCTCAGTTTTATTCCTCTACATAAGCAGATTACCAGTTTGATAGTGTGTCTGCATCTGTTTATGACTAACTTAGAGCAGAAATCAGGCTTGTGCATAGCATTACTGCTTTCCTTTCGACAGTTTTATTTTCTTTAGACGTACAGTGTGTGATTGTTAACTACTGTTTTCAGGCAGACAGAGAGACAGTTAACCAAAACATTGCACATACACATCTTCAGGCTGAACTCAAAGAGGACACAGTGTCAGACTCCACAACCTTGAGGCTTTAACCTCAAATGCACTCTGTTCTCCTGAGGTTAGATCTTTTGGGTGGCCATTTAACCCATATCTTGTCCTCTGGGACCACATGACATTTCAGAGACTTTGCCAACAAACATCAGGACTGGATCCAGCTGCACTACACCAGTTATTTCCATGAGCCTTCTCGGATAAAAGTCATGCATTGCCTTGCAGCCAAAACAGAAACCATGGCTTAAACACTCATAATAGTATGTGTGGCAATGTGCAGCACTCAGGCTGGAAGAGAGAAATATTTTGTCATGGCATGAACATTTGATCAAACTCTCTAGTTTAGATGCTTTGTAGAGTTAGTAAATGCTTACTTTTCTGCTAACTAGATCAATTGTGATGAAAGGGTAAGATGTGGTTTACATGTGAATGCAACTTTATTTAAACTAGCTTTGCATCCCTCCTTTCAAAACTGACGGCACCTCCTCAGACATGCTGTCGCTGCATCATGTTGCTCTCTCAGAGGCACAATTTCATCCAGAATTCATCATTACTCCACATTCTATCTTCAAAGATGCTCTTCTTCGCCTGTCTTAACAGATTTCTGTAAAGACTTGTATTATTTAGAGAGCAAAATGTAACAGTTTCAAAGGTAGCTGTTGCTGGGTTTGCCTCGCCTGCACACAAAAGACTTTGATATCAATGTGCCGCCCCCCGCACGGCGCTCAGCGATGAGTCAATTATCCTGAAATTGCGCCATTTTCACCTCACAATTTGGTGCATATTGTATAGCCACACTTTTCACTCCCCTGTTGCCACTGAGGCTCCATCAGTTAGAGTAATCTCGCTGTTTTGATGCAGGAGCAGAACAAGTGACTGTCCCTATCAGGCGTACATGCTGTTTTATCAAGTTAAGGTTTGCCACAAATGGGACACTCATCACATACACACAGCTGTCCAACAGAGCCCTATTAAAGGACTTCCTAAAAGAAACCATTTGGGAGTGATGCGTGGAATGAATGTCTGTTCAATAGCAAGCTGTTTTAATTATGTAATACAGTAGTTTCGATAAGAGCAATCACTCCAAAACAATGTCATTAATTAGCTTTTTCAACTTGAGTCTGGCATGTGGCCTCCTCATATTTTGTACACACCTCAGTTAGGCTGTTTATAGCATTTGACATGACCTGAATAATGAATAATAAAATCTACTAAAAAACCCCAAGATCTGCTGTAGGCAAAAACAGAACCATGTGCCAAATGTGCTTTCACACAAGGGAAATCAATTTTGGCTGAATGGTTTTTCAATCAAATATTTAAAGACGAAGAAAATGACAATGACGACAACGGTGTGCCACTGTATATTCATTTTCCATATACATAAAAATAAAAAGAATAAGAATTCCCTTGGGCCTCTGCTCAGTCAAATATCTGGCATTCAATACTTTCATTTCATATCTCCCTGAAGCCCACACATCCACATAATACCTTCATCTCCCACAACACTGTCTCATTATTTATACAGTACCTGTCTGGGAAAGAATATTGGAGATCAGAGTAA
>JAQFJA010000001.1:314254-324457 GCA_029874485.1 Naso brachycentron
GAACAAAGACTGCACAACAAACTACAAGGACCACTGGTGCATATTTATAAACACTTAAGTAAAATTTAGATGGATAGGATAGAAAGATTATTTCGGCCACTGTAAAAACAAACCGCAAAATACAGTGTAACAATAAAAATAATAGTGTAAATTGTAAATTAATCTCGTGTATTTATTCAGCTGACAATGTTGCCAACATGATCGCAGAAGGAAG
The DNA here is from genome assembly GCA_029874485.1 of Naso brachycentron. Lineage (NCBI taxonomy): Eukaryota > Metazoa > Chordata > Actinopteri > Acanthuriformes > Acanthuridae > Naso > Naso brachycentron. The sequence continues at coordinate 314,469 of JAQFJA010000001.1, forward strand.
ATGGGCTAAGAGTAAACAGACTATTCTGCAGACCAGTCAGTAACTGGCCCAGACCATTAGCTTCAGTGCTCCTACTGGGTAGTAACCAGTAATCTTTGTTAGAGACCACAGTCAGGGGACGGACCGCTGGATTGGCTACAACCCCCTCTCCGTAAAGAAGCATTTTTAAAGGCTACTACATATTTATATACATATGTTCCTAAAGACCAATATTTCTTTCTTTCGCTAACAAAAAATCTTAGCAAAAAAGTTAACATTTTACATGAATAAGTTTAGGTAATAAAACTGTGATTTCACTTGTACTTCAGCTGAAATGTATTTTTGCTGCATACCAAATCTGATAAATCTTCAATCACAATGTGTAAGTAGTGGTCTTTTTGGCTCAAAATAAGGACAACGCCAGGACATTTTAAAATTGTGTATGTGTACTTACCTCTGTGTGTGTGTGTGTGTGTGTGTGTGTCATTAGGTCACGTGTCACAGACGGCATTAACAATAGTCCATTTCTGGAGAAGAATAAAGGCTGTTTCTCCACTCACACCCTCCAAGCCTCTCCACTCATCACCTGGCAGTCTGCTTCAGGCCTCAATTTCCCCTTGAGCTTTAACCTCAGGTGCTGCCAGGTGTTGACCCCCTTCTCATCTCTGCTTGCCCTCCTCTGCCTCCCTCACATGTACTCAGAGGCAGAGGCTCAGGCATGCATCTGTACAGAAGAAGCTCAGTAACATATATTTGCATATGCACACACAAGCAGACATATATTAACACTTATATGCATATTTACACATGTAAAATACACACATACATTGTGCACACACAAACACTGCAAATCTGGTATCATCACTACATCATTTCCAATGCCTGTTTACAGCACAAAAAACATTAATGCAAATAACAGTGATATGTGTTTTTCAAGATATCAAACAAAAAATACAAACACACATGCACATAAACGCTCTCACAAACACTTCAAATCATACACACACACTGACACACACACGCACACACACACCATCCACACACCCCCTCAGAGGGGTTTTAAAAAATTAGAGTAGCTCAAGTGGGAAAACAGTGTCCATTTGTCTTTGGGCTAATATGAGCGTGGCTGCATTAGAGACAAATAGCATCCACTTCCATTTCCTTTATCACTGTCAGGCCAATTAATAGGCCAAGGATCCTGTTACTGAGTCACTAGACGGAGGCAACGAGTGCGCACACACTCGTGCAGATGCACACAAAGCTCTTTCAGCTGCTGACCTTGGCTGCTCCTCCCAACACAAAAGACCCCAGAGATGGATGCCTCTTTGGAGAACACTGGCTCTCTGGAAGGGTACCATTGCTGTCATCCTGGTGACACAGACACACACGCCCACAAAAACTCACACACACACAATTATAGACACAAATGGAAGCACATACACAGATGACCATGTATTGGCAAACATATGTATGTGAATCCTAGATAATTTTGAGCCACAGGTAATTTTAAAGCAATTGGTCTTATACTAGAATTATCAAATACAAAGATGTACGTATAGTTCATTGGAAACCTCAGTCCAGCACCCAAACATACTAGCAACAAAAACAAAAACATAGTCATGACATCCCCTATCAAGGTTGACTGCTCTCTGATGTAGAGCGCCACTGAAGGCGATGGAGAGCCTCTCCTGCTTTCAATGACATGGAGCATTTATCAGTCATGTAGATTACAATGTCACTTGAGTGTCATCTGGATGACAGGAGGAGAAACACACATCCAACAAACATGCACACACACACATGGAGACAAGGACACCTGTATAGTTATTCTTTCTCTTGTTCTTTTTATTATTATAATTATTCAGGCTAATTAAGCTTGCATACAGAATGTGTGGTATATAGGCATGATTTCTCTCTACACAGCTCCAATACCCGAGCTTTCACACATGTTTTTTGTGATGTTTTTTAAGGTGCGTTCAGACAGAAAGTGATGAACATGAATGCCACAAGATTATATACAAATTCCATGTAAAGATGGGATTAGCTGTGATGGCACTTTAGGCTATGCGAATCTCGCGATACACACAATGCCAAACACGTGATGAGTTGTCCATCGCCTCATCGCTCGAAGTTGAAAATAATGAACTTTTTGGGCAACCTCACATGATGCTGTGCCACGACAGCCAATCCATTTTGAGATTCCCCCGATGTCACTGATGTCCTGACAGCAGGGACGCTGCTGTATTTTGCTGAACGCACATTGAATCAGACCTGCTGTGTGTGAATACTGTTGAGCTCCTACAACACAACCTTATACACCACAGGATTATCTTACGAGCACAGACACAGCTGGTTAAGTTTTTCAACTGGTGTATACATATATATTTATACATATATATACTTAGTGCAGAAATGATGACAAAATTGGCTGTAATTATTGAAAGAAAGTGGCTAGTCCCCTCCTTTGATCAAGCTAATATAAGCAGACTGTAGCATTGCATTGCATAAATGATGGGATTGAAGCGATGATCCAAAATATGATCCAATTATGATCAAGTGACACAATACTGGCATTTCGTGTGATAAACGTCTCTTCATCGCTTTCAGTCTGACCATACCTTTACTGATTTACTTAAAAATATGGAATTTCACAATTGTGTATTGACAATTTTGTATCAGTAAGCCATGTTAAATTCCCCAGATTTACAATTGGTGCACCACACTCTTCTCTCGTTTCCATCTATGGCTTGTTTTTTAGGTGACTGAGTAATTACTTATTTTTTGAAAACTGATTTTTGTTGTAAGGCTTTTCGTATCCATCACATTTGGGGAAGGGAATCAACCTACTTAACAAAGTTGGTCAGGTCATTGTGCACAAACACAACATGCCCTGTCAGAGGGTCAGTGCAATATTATCAGGTTCTAAATGCTACTGGACTTCTTATTACTGTTTTCATGTGGTAATACAACCTTCTTTAACTATAAAAAGTCCCCTTAGTTTGTCAGACCATCTCAAACTCAGCTCCACAAATGACTTCTGGCAACAGTCCACTGTTCAGTCTCAGCTCTCTTAATTGCATCCATGTTTTCTTACCTGCACCTTTATTTGAATCTTAATCCCTTACACTGAAGACACCAGGAGAGATACAAGGAAAAGACGTGAGAAATTAAGGAAACATGCTTTAAGAGAAATGAGACTTTCTTCTTTATGACTTGTTTGTTGTTTTTGGTGAAGATGACACTGCTACATTATTCACCTTTAACAGCTCTGTAGGGATTTCTGATGGTTGGTGTTTCCATTTGTGCATAAATACACTCTAAAATAACATTAAGAGGTTACCTCTACCAGCAGAGCAGCATTTAAGGATAAGGATAAACTTTATTAATCCCCCAAGGGGGAAACTGATTTGCCACCATCAATCAATCAATCAAATTTATTTTTGTATAGCCCAAAATCACAAATTACAATTTGTCTCAGGGGGCTTCACAAACTGCACAGACGTGACATTCTCTGTCCTTAGACCCTCTCACTGGGTGAGGAAAAACTGAAAAAAACCCTAAATCGATGGAAAGAATCAGGAAAAATAAGAAACCTCTGAGAGAACCGCAGAGGAGGGATCAATCTCCCTAGGACAGACAGACGTGTGATAGATGTCACATGTACAGAACACAACAACAAATAAATAAATATTGGATATTTCATGCCAATGCAGCAGCCAGAGCAGTCATCAGGAAATGCATAGTCTGCAAGCTTCGACACCAAAGTGCTGGCAATCAAAAAATGGCAGATCTTCCTGTTGATCGTGTCTCACCAGAGCTCCCTCCATTCACACACGTCGGAATGGACTACTTCAGGCCCATTGATGTGAAATGGGGCAGGAGTACATTTAAAAGATATGGAGTAATATTTTATTTATCTCGCATCGCGTTCAGTCCACCTGGAGGTGGCACACGTTCTCGACACAGATGCATGTATAAATGCTCTCAGGAGATTTATATGTCAAAGAGGACAATTGAAGGAAATAAGACCCAATAATGGAACTAACTTTGTGAGTTCAAATCCAGAGCTAAAAGAGGCCCTTCAGGAGCTCAACCAGGACAAGATCCAGAAAGCTCTTTCGCAAGAGGGGATAAAATGGACCTTTAATCCTCCCCACGGAGTGCACCATGGAGCTGTCTGGGAGCGACTCATACAGCAGGTCAAGAGAGTGCTCTACTCAGTGCTGAAGCAGCAAACTCTGGATGACTAGACCCTGCAAACAGCCATGTGTGAGGCAGAGGCTATACTAAACGACCACCCGATTACCCCATCCAGTGACGACCCCAATGATATTGAAACACTAACGCCCATTCTCTGTCCAATAATAATGCCACCTGGCTTGTTCCGAAAGGAGGACTCATACATCCGTAAAAGACGGAGGAAAGTGCAATACATCACAGATGTGTTCTGGAAAAGCAGGGTCAATGAATACCTCGCAATGATGCAGGAGTGCCAAAAATGGCACAAACCACGAAGAAACTTCACAGTCGGAGACCTCGTTCTTGTGGTGGAGGATGCATCACCCAGAAACTCGTGGCTCATGGGACGCATCACAGAGACAATGATGGACTCTAAAGGACACGTTCGCTGTGTTCGTCTCAAGTCGAAGACATCTGTTTTGGAGTGGCCCATCACCCGGCAGTGTCTCCTGTTGGAGGCTGAGTGAAACCTGTGCAAAGGTGCCATGTTCTGGAGTTTGCCCCGGCTCTACACTTACACTGATATGGCCATGCAGACACAAGACATTGCAACGCTGCCAACCTGAACCAGAACCCTTTTCACATTTTTTGAAAAAATAAAAACAACCCCTGCTTTTTCTATTTTTGAATGAACCGAATGGACTGTTAGGCTAACCCTTTTTGTTACAGTTATTTTTTGCTTAACTGGACTTTGGATACCCAACAATGTTTTATGGAATTAAAAAATATATATTGTTTTGTTACTGTGTAATAACAGCTTCTGAAAATCATTTGGTAATTGGTAATAGAGTTTACAATTAGGGGCCGGAATGTGGCAGCCGTCCAAAGGAGGCTATTGATTTTGTGTTCATAAAGGTCTCTGACTTGTTTATTATATGAAAGTCTAATATTGAAATGAGAGCTGATATGTTAACTGCTTATTTTGCATATCATATAATATTGTTTATGCCGAAACTGCTGTGTTTTGCTATCTGTTGAGGGTGTGTGCGGGCTTTACGCACCGCCCACGTATGATAAGAGCAGGTGATTGTGTCTGGTGGTGGTGGGACTGAATGTCAAGGGAAAGAGGCAGTGGTTTAAAAAGGTTTTCTGACCGCTCTTTACGTTCATTTGAAGCTTATAATTGTTTGTTCGTTTCCCAGTATCAGTTTACTAATTTAGAAGACAGTTTTGTTCATTTTTGAGTTAAATAAATACAATCATTTTTTGAAGTCGCGAGTTTGAAAAGTTATTAGAAGTGAGTCGAGCTGACCCCGCCTGCTGCACCCATGGCTTTTAATGAAGAACAGCCGAGACAGGTGCCATTGACTTGCATTAGCATTAGCGGCGAAAGAACGAGCCATCTAGTTTCTTATTGCATTAAATGAGCGAAAAATGGTCTGTACCAATAGAAATTAGACTGGAGAAGTCGAAAATGAGGACCTACGTCAAAAATTTGGGAATATCTCTTTAAAGTACTACAACACAAACAGAACATTTCAAAGAATAAAACCCTCTGAATTTTAGTGGTTTAAATAGTGAGAAAAACTGCTCTGTAGACTCTAACCAACATCTCATACTGTTATAAATTCTGTTTTCCACTCCAATGAAACTCATGATATTGTGGAAAACAGTGCTACAGTTGGGTAAACCAGAAAAGATGGTAATTAACATTTGAAAATTTGTATAATTTGCCTTCTTTATGTGCAGTTTTCAATCTTGAATTGGGCCAGAGCTTTTTATGGTCATAATTTGATTTGTTTCTTACATATTACATTCATTGCAGAAGTACTCACACATACTGTCTAGTTTTTCGGGACAGAATGACACACAATGCACATCATCATTCATCAGCGCGACTTCCTCATGTTCAACTCAACCAATGACATGTCGTCTGCTTCCACAGATCAACCAATGAATAAGGTTTTACACATGAATTACGTGACAAATACTTACATGTGCTTTTCATTACAATAAAACAAATCAGTTCTACAGATGATCAATAGAGTGCAGTAGTTTTGACCTCTCAGTGCTTCTATTACACAGACGTTTGGTAACAGTCTTGACTTGTGTCACCAGTGTAGGTGTAAGTGGGGGTGCTGATGTAGCTGACAAAGCAATTCCTCTTCTGTTGGCTCCTGGATCTGCTCTCTGCAGATAAAGAGGAGGAAGAAATGGTCTGACAATGTCTTCAGAGATAGCTTCTTAAGTTACAGTATATGTCGTACATCAAACAGTGTCAACCTACTTGAACATGAACTGAACAGATGTTTCATATCTAATCCTCTCCACATCTGTTACAGAGCAGCTGTGACTGCGGTCCCACTTATAGATGAAGTTCTGTTGACAAACAAGGAACACAAACAACTAGTATTAGCAGGTTTATAACAGTTTATATTGAAAGATAAGGCTGGCATCATTCTAAATCTTTCTTACACAAGTCACACAGACTAAAGCTGGGCATACACTGTACGATTTTAGAAATGTTGTGTAAAATTCCAACTCATAGTGTGCGACTAAATCGGCTGCGATGTAAATCCAAAGCTCATGATTGATGTGCTCACACTGTTTGTGAAAAAACAGCCCGGTGGCCCCCGCGGAGCATCCTGGCTGTTGACAATTGTCAATAAAGATTTGTTTGAAAGCTTAGAGGCAGTTTTTTTTTTTTTTTTACTAGCAACAATACAAAGAAAGGCAGAAGTGTGATGCTTTGATAATTTGTGCTATCCTGTGAGCTGAAACCTCTAAAACAAAGATGTGCCATCACATATAGACTCACAGGTGGCTTGGAAGACGTGGACAGTGACGTTATGGCTTGTTCATTTTGCAAAGAGAAGTGGAGGGAAGTCAGCTACTTTTATTGTTGTTAACTTCATAGCTGACATTAGCTATGTTCTGATTACCATAGCACTCCTTTTTTCTCCTCATTGTGCAGTTGCTACCAGCCATAAACTGTCCTTCCTATCCACGCATGCTGTTGCAACAGCTCGACCAACCTGACCTCCATTTTTTTCGGTGCCATGAGGCACAGTGAGAACAAAGGCACTAATGGTGGGGAATCGTATCATAGCTCTGCTTCAACTGAGCATGAGCCTCAGCCGGTCGACCAAAATTTCTGACACGTCAGGGCATGAACCTTCGAAGACAACTTGCAAATCCATTGTTTAATTTAAAAAAAAAAAAAACCATGATGACCTTTTTGGCCGGCTTGTGTCATGACACAAAAAATTCCTCTCGATGAAAGGTGACAACAACTCCGCAAAACCAACTACAAAGATACCGACTTCTTTTATGTTGAATTTATTAATTTATCTATTTGGTTTATCTATTTGCGTTCTTGCTGGCTGTTGTCATGAAAATGGCAAAAGTCACAGCAAAGATTTGTGCAATATCCAGTCAACTGCAGTCTAATGTTAGTCAATATATATGACAGTCATGAGGAAAGAAAATGGTGTGATACAACCATTAATGTCAAAGAGAGGGTCTTGAAGCAAAATATGAACTGTCCAATAGCAAATGTGGTTTACTGACAATTTTTCATTTTGTTTAACACCTTGTCTTCATACTTGATACAGCAAAGCAGCATGTCAGTATAGCAGCAGCAGCAGGCTCCTTTGTCAGTATCTACACTGAATGTATTCAGACACAGAACTGCTGTAAGAACAATTACTCCAAAACAACTCAACCACAAGGGAATATAGACCTAATTTGCATATGGGCTGAAATTCTCATACCGCCGCACCAACCTGTGGTTATCGCCACAACAGCTACTTTAGTCTGAAACAGCACTGAGGCATGAGGAAAAAAATAAGCAGTTACTGTTAGTGATAAGAGGAAATGATTAAAATAGAAACATATCAGTTTTGTCACACTTGACAGAAAGTCGTTGGTAAAATGTGTGCAAGCTGTGACACCATGTGGAAATAAAGGACGAGGTAGAAATGAAGAACACCACGCTGTTCAGCAGTGCCTCTATTTGCTCAATGGAGAACAATGGCAAGAGCGCACAACGTCAAATAAACTTAACAAAGGAAAATAGTGAGACAGTATTTAAATTGTCTTTAACAGTTTTAATGTTTTGTGTTTTCTGTGTGTAATCCAAAGGTAAAGAAGAAGTTTTCCTACGCTACTTTCAGATTAATAAACGTGCACTGATGTATTACTGCATTTAAAGTTCATCTCTGGAGACATTTGTAAAAATGAAAAACAGATCTGCTAATGACTTATATTTTTAACATGGTGTATGTGGAAGCACATCTACTCTTTCTCTTTTCTGAGAAATTCAAGATCTATCATTCAAAGGCCTATGGCCCCGCCCATCGCTGCGTCTTGTGCTGGGTTGACCAATAAAAGAGCATATCGAGATGGCTAAGGCTAACGTAGACTGTAGTGTAACACTAGAGAGGTTCAGCCTCACGTTGGTGCCTCAGTCAGTCACGAAGAATCTGTTGTGCATGAAAATCTGCAGCTAGCAGACTGATCAGAATGCTAAGTGTAGCTAGCATCTTTTATTTGTTTGTGTTGTTTGTTAGCTTCTAACTGGCAGCAGCTGACACAGCATTGATGGAGCCTTCAGGTTTATTTTCCTGCAGTTAGCTTTTAACTTTGTGATGCACCAAATCTGGCTTAACTGGTGTATGTTTGAATCTTAGATTTTAGGAAAGAAAACAAAAACAAAAAAAACAAACTTTGCACAGGAAGACTCAGAATCGTCAGAGTTGGACCTTTTAGGGAACATGGAGGGGACATTCAAACTGCTCTTTTTATTTCTTTTTTATGCAGTCGTGTCCTGTACATGTTTGCGTGAACTGACCTCTAAGATGAGCGCCACAAACAGGTTGACCCACATGACAGAGGAGGTGAGCCACCAACACACAAAGTAGACCTTGGCCCACCTTGAAAAAAAAGAAACCTTTATCAATATCATCATCAACATTAGTTACTGTGCATGCAAAATGTGTTTTGCCCTTACTCTGTGGTGTATCTGCTGTATGCATCCATGAAGGCCTGCCAGTTATTGACTACCATGACATCATAGAGCAAAATGATGGACGCCTGAGAGGGAGGGAGGGTACATACTCAACTTACTGAGGCTTTATTCATGGTCCTCACAGTCTCTGTCACATCACAAGACAACCAGTGAACCATCATTGAGAGTGATAACTCATCAGCATCATTAAATGTCAACAAGTAAATATTTACTTTCCGAGGGTAAACAAGTAATAAAACATTTCGATCAAAAACCTCTTTAATCAAAGACTTGATCCTCTCACTGTAAATGATAAATGAGATCTGCTAAAATAGAGAGACGAGTAAAACAAAGACTGAAAGACAACAATGAAACTGTTTTCACTCACAGCAAAATCATCAAAGTTATTTGGCCAGTAGCCCAGCTGCTCATATGTGCCACACTCCATGCTGAAGTTAGAGGTGATGTTCTCCATGGTGGTGTTGGAGAGCACACTGCGACACACACACACACACACATACACACACACACACACACACACATACACACACACACACACACACACAAATATCACACACAATCAAAGATGACTCACTGAAACAGGGAACCCTGTGAAACTGAGTTGGTTTTGCAGCTTTTGTTGTCAGTATAACACACTGATCTGTAACACACACAGACTTAGATTCCTGACTTCTAAATGCAGCCTTGTTATTTACTGTAGGTCTGTAACACACTGCACTGTCCAAATCAAAAACAGAGCAGGTTGTTCAGTCAAACGGCAGATTCATCAGCTGTATGTCATCAAGACAATGATGCCAAAAGG
>JAQFJA010000001.1:356547-373105 GCA_029874485.1 Naso brachycentron
ACACACACACACACACACACACACACACACACACACACACACACACACACACACACACACACACACACACACAGGTATTGGTGTAATGATAAAATGTTTTTGGAAGATGATTTTAATTTATTAGATCGTGGATTTCTTTGATAAGGACGATGTTATGTTAAACCATGAAAAAAAAGGTCAAGTTGTGATAAACTGTAACTTCCCTTCAACTGAAGCTGAAAAACCTGAATGAAAGGACTGACAGACCAGATCGAGGCTGTTTCCGGTAGAAAAATGTTCTGCTCAGCGTGGTGAAAACTGGTCGAGCTCACCTTGTTTCTCTCAAAGAGCTCGCTCTGAATGGCCTTCAGGTCAGTGTTGAGCGCAGACGCAGCCTGCCGGCGTTTTTTGGCCAGCTGCTCCTCCAGGTCCTCAGCCTGAGCCCTCAGCTTCTTATTGTCCCTCTCCAGAGCCAGTTTCTCCGTCTCCAGGCGCTCCCTGCGCCCCCACTCAGCAGCATTCTCTACCTGCAGCCTCTCCATCTGAAGGATGGACGGACAGAGAACGGAGGAGGAGAGTCTGAGCATACTGAAATGATTCATGCGTTTCATATGTACCAAAGAACTCTGGTGGTTACATAAAGGACGAAAAACTGTTGCATCCTATTTACAACAGCATTAGCAGTTCAACAAAAACAGTCCTGGTGAAAACTTGTGACGGCACTGAAAACCTGCTTCACACTAAGGACCTGATTTACTAAAGGTGTGCATGTGTAAAAACGTGCAAGCTTTACTGTAAACAAATGTGCACACTGATCTGCTAAGAGTTCGCACTGAGCATTGCTTCTTTCAAATGAGCAAGACAGGGCACACTGTCGATTTAGCACCTTTCCCTTTAAGAATATGCAACATGGGGCGTTTTTACCCAAGCATGCAAAATAAAGGGAGGAGAAAATGCAAATACATTATTTCAGCACAAGCATTGTGATTTATCAAGCCTGAAAGTGATGTCAGTAACTGCAGTTTGTGTCTGTATTCAATATGTTTCAAAGGAAAGTGTTAATCAGTTCAGTGTTGTGCACAGACCACTGCTGCTACTGGGTTATTCACTAGGCAAACTGAAAGAGCACATTTTTACCACTCGTGTAAACATTTTTGGTTTGACAGAAGAAAAATGAATACGTATCATCTATCAAGTGATGCAGTTTGGAGCTTTTGGATGAGCTCCAGGCTGCACTCTGCCATCTAATACGAGGTAATTTATGCATGACAACATAACATGACATAAGATAACAAAACTATGATTTAAAATTTTTTAATTTCAACTCATGATAATGTAATTTTCGTTTATTCCTTTATTTTGAGAACAGCTCTAATCTGTTTTTGCACATGAGCAACGAAACAGCATCACAGCCACTGTAGCCTAAAGAAAATTAAATCCATGTTTGTCTTCCTAAAGCTCTTCTCTCTTTTGCAGCTGGCACTCCTCTCCTCCCTCTTCATTTCACTTTGTTTGTGCTGCTCATTCTCTCAACTCTCCATGAGAGAAATTACCGAAACATGTAGAACTCTCATTTAAATATCGCCCCCTTCAACATGTTTGCACCTGTTGTCAGTCACACAATTATTCTTAGCAGATTATTCGCAAAACGTACACCAACAAAACTTGCAAAATACTAGAGTACACACACAATTTAGTACTCTGTATTTGGGATCTGAGTACATGAGGCCCTCAGTCTTGTATGAAGGACAGCCATCGCTGCATGGACCAGCACGGGTGACGAATGTGTCAGGTTCCAGGTGTGGCTTCGGTCAATGACAGTGCATCAACAACAGTTACTGTGTGAAACATTGACGCGTGTTTATATTGACAGGTGTTGTGCCTCGTGTTGTCACAGCAGTAGCTACTTTCAGTCGTGCAGTTTCTTGTGTATAAATACACTACAATATCAAGGTATTGGCATGACTTTACTGTGAAAATCCAAGAGAAAACAATGACAATGACAAGCAAGGTTACCTATCAAACATGAGACTCTTCGTTTAGTAGGGTTTATCTTTTTTCAGCACTTTCAACAGAACAGGATATAAGAGTGAGGGAGAGAGAGACGTGGGAATGATATGAAGGAAAGATCACAGAGCAGTCTGACGATCTTCATTACACGATGACAAAGCATAATAACAAAAATAACTTTAGATAAAAGTTATATAAGAATACATTTGTACCTGTGAGGCGCTGACGCGGTCGCCCCACCTTGGGATGTGGTCAGACTGGGTGTGGTGTGGAGGAGAAGTGGGAAAATACGAGGTGGCAATCCAGAGTATCCAAAAAAAATGTACGGATTTATTGATATGAAGGCGCCCAAAATAGTGCAGAAATTCCACAATAGCAGATAAAAAGTTAAACAAACAAAACCAAAATAAAACCATTGATACTTCTAGGTTAGCACTTTAGCATTTTAACATTTTAGTACTTTAGTATTTTAGCATTTTAGCAATAGCAAAGCCACCAGCCTCACAGCAAGCCAGCAGACCTACCCTCACTCAACTCCAAAAAAATGAGGCTCCCCTTAAATAACGACAACCCTTAGGGTAAATTGGTCCAATCAGGACCAGTTGGACTGAACCAAGTACAAAGGGGGAATTCATTAGAACCTGATTACCACTGACAAAATATTAGGATAAATGAAATTTTAGTTTAACAAAAATTTTAACAGCATTACCAATTATCATAAAATATATTATTTATGCAACAAATGCCCCCAAAATACACATACACTATCACAGTGCAACCCAAACACCCCCATGGACAATTAACTGCACCCTCCCCCCTGGGACGGGTGAAATACTGCCCCCATAGCGGCATGCGCTTCCACATAGGAGCAGTCGGACCAGAGCAGAGGAGCAGGAAGTGTGTGAGTAGCGTTGTGTCTGAGCTAACCAAAGTTTTAGACAGAATACAGCATGTAAAGGAGACATGAAATAGTGGGTACCGCACTATATGCCAGGGATGTTATAAAGAATGCATTTAGAAACAGTGACAGATGAGTTGTGAATGTTTTGAGCGTTCTAACTCCGCTCACGTGAATGGCGCAGACCCGACGCCAAACTCCCCCTCAGACACAAACCCACAATGTCCATAAGCATTTCCCCAAACATCACATCTCCCAAGTATAAGCATAAACAATAGCACTCAGTCCATTTTCAAGTTATAGTCCATGTGTGCTTGGGTGTATGTGTGCATGCGTGTGTGTGAGTGTCCCAAAGTCTCTCCTCCTGTCTCCCCCAGCTCTCGCGGGGAGGCAGTGCTAAACAAACGCTATTTAAAGCGAGTTCATATTGAGACGGTGAGAAGGGGGGGGGGGTGTCACCTTCTCACAGTACCTCACAAAAATTTCATTGCTTTTGTCAAAACTGCATGTAAACCTCTTCTTTTTTGTGGTTGCTTCTTCCAGGTTTGCTTCACTGGGCTTCATCTGGTTTAACGTCACACTGCTGGAAACTGAGGTGTTTGCCCAACATCTGCAGCAAGGCTGACTGACTGACAGTGTTCACGAAATGTCTGCAAGGCAGCACTCACAGGCACCTGACAAGAGGGCACGGCCAATATCAGAATTTTGGGACCAATGCCAATTCAGATATTAGAAAGCAAGAAAATTCCAACATCTGATAAATCGACTGAATGTGGTTATCAAATACTTGTGACAAAGGTATATAGTGGAGGCAGTATATCTTACATTTTCACAAACTTTTTCCAAACATCAGTAAACTGAACAGAAAACACTTTGCTTTTTAGTTACTAAATAACAAACAGCCCTTTGATGGAAAAACTATGTAATTACACCATTTAGAATCATCAGTCCAGGCATTTTTTTCAGCCTTTAAAACCAGTTTTTGTATCTGTGCATACTGGAGAACATAATTTGCCAATACTGATATATCTGCTATAGGCCAATATTGGCCCATGATATGGGCAAACCGATATATTGGTGGAGCCTTGCTTGACACTTACAGTAAGCACAGCTGGAGGCAGAGGTGGTGTGTCTTACCGTCCATGGGTTTGAGCCCAACATGTTCTCTGAACCTGCCCACCTTGTAACCTCGTCTGCACCCCTGCTCTCTCTCTCTGCATGCTGTCTGAACTGCTCCTCCTTCATCCCTCTCTCTGCTCTGCAGTCTTCTCACCTCAGCTCGCAGTTCAGCCAGTTTCTTGTCCATACTCGTTCGCGCCCCCAGCTCGTCCTCCAAGTCTTCAGATATGCGGCCGAGTTCATCCTGGTGCATTTCCTTCAGCAGGTTCAGCTGCGTGGTGTTAGGAAGAGGAACAAAAGAAAACTTTAAAGGACTGCATGTTTGTCTTTACAACTGAAATCAAATAATATTAAACATTCAGAAAGTCTCCTTCCTACCACTCACTGTTAACAATGCAGCTGTACAACTAAAACGAGCTTTTGAATACTTGTATGTTTTTGCATCTGAAGAGACTGAACATTTTTTCCTGTTTAATGGGACTGTTTAACTCAGCTACATGCACTTTAATTATAATTCATTACAAGCCAAAATCAAGACCGGGATGCTAAAACTGCAGCTTAAAGTGCCTAGAATTAATGTTACCAAGTTATTGAAGTTTAGCTCTGAGGAAGAGACGCGATACCTTCAACGCTTAAATGCTTGACATTTACTCTTATTTGGAGATTTGTAGGGAAGGACCTTTCCATCCTGAAAGACTGAACCAAACACCTGATGTAATCTTGTGTTCGGATAAGATGACCCTTATCTGTGTGTCCCTGTTTGTTGCCTCTGTGTCTGATCTGCCTCCTCTTCACCTTCACCAATTATAAGATTTCTCAAATGTTTACGCAAGTAAAAAAAAAAAAAAATTTTAGGATCAAGGTACAGAGTAAGTCTGTTAAGACGTACTCAAAAAGTTACAGTTACTGTGTTACAGTATTGAGGGGGTATTCAGTGATGTGTGATGGTACTTCCTGGAGAACAAATTCTAAAGTTCAAACTGACACAAATTCATAGAGACATACTTTGCAGCTTGTGCTGACCGCTGATATGTAATTATAAACATCAGTGTTTCCCCTTTCATTCATTTGGAGGGACGGCCCGCCCACTCAAAAGACAGACACAAAACACTTCATTTATAGAATTTGTGAAATTTAAATGTGCACTTGCTTTATTCCAGCGGAGCATTTCACTGTCCTGAGTAATCACTCTGCTGTCATGTTTCAACCGAAGGCGTGGCTTACCCATGATTCACACTAGGGGAGCACGATAATGGATTTTTTGCTGATATCTGATATTTTACAACTCATTTGGCTGATAATCGATACCGATACCGATATACTATATGAATATTTTTCCCCCACACATAATTGCAGAGATCATCAAGTCTCTTCTGTGGTGGCATTTACATTCAGTGTTATTATGCATACTCTTACTGTGTTGGCCCACAAGCAAATAAAATAATGTAATAAAATACAAAGCTTAAAATTATTTTATATTTATTCCGTGTGCAAAGGAAGGACAATACTTGAACTTACATAAAACATGTCATATTTATTTATGACAACGGCTTTTAAACAAAACAAGTAAAATTCATCCTACTTCAAACTGGACGATGCTCTCCCTGAGACAATCAGAACAAAACTCATGACCATGACAAATTTGGCCTGTTTCACAAGAGAGAAAGTAGGCAAACATAACGTCTGTCCGCAGGAAACGTGACACATAGCGTCAACTCGGACATGTAATCAAGGAAACAGCAGCCTGTTATTTTACCAGTTATTTTATTGGTGGATATCAGTGTGCTGGGCAATATCCAGTAGTTAATTTTAAAGCCAATATTGGCCGATACCAATAACGTGCCAACAATATCGAGCAACCCTAATTCACAAGTCTACACCCACACTAATGCGTTTTTGTTTTAAGACAAAAGCTTTGCTACATTTTCACCTTGTTTCCAAACCAACACAGCGTTTTAAAACACCTAACAGAGGCGTCTGGAAGCGCTGGCGGCCCCGTTAAGTTTTAAAACTCCAGGATAGTGTTGTTTCTGGATGGGCAGAAACGGAGAAGTTCAGAAACAATGATGCAAGCACCTACATTCGTGTCCACACTGAGTCTTATTAGTTTAGATGTCTCCTTTCCAAATTTGTCACAAGCACTCACATGACCTTCTGTACCGGAAGGAGACAACTGACATGGTGCATCTGCTAGCATTAGTTTCCTGCAGTTATTTCAACATGGCGTTGCTGATCTTGTTGTTCATGCTAGCAGCAAACATACAACAACTCCCTACATGCGTAGGAGACAAGCTTTGGCTGTGTTTCGCAGCTAAGATCGATCTTAAGGACTTAAGAGCCCTCTTAAGAACTGCTCAGCTAAGAAGGAGCGCTAAGAAAAGGGTGTTTCCCAGACGAGTTCTAAATGCCCTTCCTAGGAGAGACTTAAGATGCCGCCAAAGAAGTGTTTAAAGAAGCTCTTAGCAGGAGCTGTCCACCACCGCGGTGCTGAAACTAAATCAGTCGATGCCAGGCAAATCGATTGTTCCACGTCTTTACAGGCTCTTAAACGAAGTTTTGATATAACAAGTGGCATCATGATCACCCTCATCAATAAAGTAATGCTGCAAATGAACACGGAGGTAGATAAGTCGCCCAACCCCGATTACAATACTATTTGTGGGCTGAATCCACACATCTCCCATTCCCCTGCGCTGTTCTGTCTATTTTATGTAGGATACGTCCCATCAATTTGCCCTGTGGATGTTATGTGCTAAACAAATAGCTTTGCTCACATTGCCCATCACAAATATGAAACACCAGTTACATCACCCACCACATAATCAGCACATAAGCCACACACAGCCAGATGTGGTTCCCACACAAAGGTGTATTTACGCACGCGGTAAAGTGTCTGAAAACATCAGCTAACTGACGCAAATCATGGCCGATAATCCAGATAAAATGCAGGTGTTATGTATGTGGTGTTCTGCACATGTTCAACAGCAGGTGGCGCCTGTAATGTATAATGGTGAGGTTGCTTCAAGAAAGAATAAACAAGAGCAGGAAAATAAGAAAAAAGTGTTTACATAGAGTTAGGCAGAAACACAATATAAATTGGCGACGAGGTGTGTAGTCCGGAAGACTTGTCTCATAGTCTGCGAGTGAACTGGGGACGTGAGTCGAGTGTGGACACAGAAAGACCAACCACGCGTGCACGGTGGCTAGCTAGTGAGCTAGTGTGACCTGTTGGACGTTAATGAGCCACTCTTCCTCCGATGAGTCGGTGAAGGCCACCGACGGGCGCAACATGGCTGGAATTTTTGGACATATGGATCCTTTCGACGGTAGCGGTGAACAATGGAAAACGTATATTGAACGTTTTGAACATTATGTCCAGGCTAATGAGATCCGGTACTGTTTAGCGTGATGGGACCTAAAACGTATGGACTCCTACGCAGCTTGGTTGCTCCTCACAAGCCTGGAGACCTGGATTATGAAGCTGTTGTGGACGTTTTGGGAGCGCATTTCACACCGAAGCCGCTCGTCATAGCTGAAAGATTCTGGTTCCACAAGCAGAATCAGGGGGAAGAGGAGATGGTGGCGCAGTATGTGGCTGTATTAAAAGGACTGTCAGAACATTGTGACTTTGGTGCGTATTTGGAAGATGCACTGCGGGACAGATTCGTTTGTGGATTAAAGTGTGAAACGGTGCAGAAGCGTCTATTGACAGAGAAAGACCTCACGTTTCAGAAAGCAATGGATTATGCCGTGTCGGCTGAGACGGCGGCGCGCGACGTACAGCAGCTGAGCAGCTCACTCAAAGTGAACGCGGTGTTTACACAGAGAGGTGACAGATGCCGCCGCTGCGGGAAAACGAACCACTCAGAGGATGACTGCTGGTATAAGGATCGTGATTGCCACCAGTGTGGGAGGAAAGGCCACACAAAGCGCATGTGTAGGAGTAAAGACAAAAACAATCAAGACAGAGAGCGGAAACTGAACTTTGAGAAACCGGAACAGAAAGGTAATCCAAAGAAACGCAGTACAAAAGATAAAAAGAAAAGAATTTATCATGTAGAGGCACGAGAAGATAAAAGTGAAAGTGAGGACACTAAATCTGACACAGACTGTGAGTTAGGACTGTATTCTTTGCCGCAAGAAGGGAGATATTCGCGTATCTCTTTACTGCCTGTAATAAATGGGAAGAAAATGGAGATGGAGTTGGATACAGGGGCTGCAGTGTCATTGATTCCCTGGGAGCAGTATAGAGCCGCTCTGAGCGAAGTGCCCCTACAACCCACTGATGTCATGCTAAGGACGTACACGGGAGAACCTCTGGCACCTGAAGGGGTCATTAAAGTGCAAGTACAATTAAATGAACAATGTGCTAAGTTGCCCCTGTACGTTGTGAAAGTAAATGCACCGCCATTGTTTGGCAGAGAGTGGTTGAGAGTGATTAAATTGAACTGGAAAGATTTAAAGACTGTGTATGCTCCTGAGAAAGGACACAAAGAGAGCTTGGAGGCAGTGTTAAAGAGACACTCAGCTGTTTTCTCTCAAAAGCTAGGCACAATGAAAGACATTAAAGCTAGACTGACCTTGAGACCTGACAGTGTACCAAAATTCTGTCCTCCACGTAATGTGCCTTATGCTCTTCGACCTCGAGTTGAAGCGGAGTTAAAACGTCTGGTGGAACTGGGAGTGATTTCACCAGTGGAGCACAGTGATTGGGGCACACCTGTGGTGCCTGTCAGCAAAAAGGACGGCACCGTGAGACTCTGTGGGGACTTCAAGGTCACCCTCAACCCAGCTCTCTGTGTGGATAAATATCCTATTCCTCGCATTGAGGACCTGTTCGCATCACTAGCTGGAGGTCAACACTTCAGCAAATTGGATTTGTCTAATGCATATCTACAGATGGAAATGGAAGAGGAGTCGAAGAAGCTGTTGACCATCTCCACTCAGAAAGGATTGTTCCAGTTCAACAGATTGCCATTCGGTGTAGCATCATCGCCTGCCTTGTTTCAGAAGGCAATGGATCAGGTGCTGCTCGGACTGTTGCATACTCACTGTTACCTGGACGACATCTTGATTAGTGGACCTGATGAAAAGGCACATCTGGAAACATTGGATGCAGTCTTGAGCAGACTAGAGGAATATGGCCTTAACCTTAAACGTGAGAAGTGCCTGTTTTTCCAAGAATCTGTGGAGTACTTGGGCCATATCATCGATGCAGCTGGTCTTCACAAATCTCCAGACAAGGTACGAGCCATTGTGGAAGCACCAGCGCCTTGCGAGGTTAGTCAGCTACGTTCATTTCTGGGAATGATAAACTACTATGGTCGTTTTATCCCTGATTTGGCCACTGTTCTGCAACCACTAAATGAACTGTTAAATAAGGAGAAGAAATGGCAATGGACACCTGCCTGTGAGTCAGCATTCCAGAAAGCTAAAACACTGTTGGTGTCGCAAGAAGTACTGACCCACTATGATCCTGAGCTTCCCCTTCGTCTGGCATGCGATGCATCACCCTACGGAGTTGGAGCAGTGCTTTCGCACGTCATGCCAGATGGAGCAGAAAGACCTATAGCCTATGCCTCACGAACCCTCAGTAAAGCGGAACAAAATTACGCTCAGATAGAGAAAGAGGCACTGGCGATAGTGTTTGGAGTATGCAAGTTCCATCGGTATCTCTATGGTAACAAGTTTACGCTACTCACCGACCATCGTCCTCTTACTTCCATCTTGAGCCCGCTGAAAGGTACACCGCCAATGGCTGCAGCTCGGATGCAGCGGTGGGCGCTTCTCCTGTCAGCGCATGACTATACCATTGAATACAGGAAGGGCTCTTTGCATGCAAATGCAGACGGGCTTTCCAGGTTGCCACTCCCACATGTACATCACGAGACATCAGGTGCAGTAGAGGTGTTTTACACTGCACAGCTGGACACACTACCAGTCAAAAGCTCTGAGATCAGACGTGACACCAAGTCTGACACCATCTTGTCTAGAGTCCTGGAAATGGTCTCAACTGGTTGTTTCCCTGCTGCAAAGGACACAGACAAGGAGCTGGCACCCTACCTGTTGCGACGTCACGAGCTCACGATACAACAGGGATGTCTCATGTGGGGTGTGAGAGTAATAGTGCCCCCTAAGCTGCGACCGCGGGTACTGGAGGAATTACACACAGCGCATCCAGGTATGGTAAGGATGAAGTGTTTGGCACGCAGTTATGTATGGTGGCCCAGCATTGACTCTCAAATTGAGCTCCAGGCTAAAACCTGCCCCTCCTGTCAGCGGGTACAAAAAGAGCCTGGGTTGGCACCCCTTCATCCTTGGATGTGGCCCGCCAGTCCCTGGGAAAGAGTGCATGTGGACTTTGCAGGTCCGTTTGAAGGACATATGTACCTGGTCGCTGTGGATGCACATTCCAAGTGGCCTGAGGTGCATATCATGGACAGTACCACAGCTAACAAGACAATTCAAGTACTGAGGGGTCTTTTTAGTCGTCATGGTACCCCTCACATCCTTGTTAGTGATAATGGACCTCAGTTTTGTTCAGAGGAGTTCAGCACATTCCTGAAGTTAAATGGAGTCATACACCTCCGTTCAGCGCCATACCACCCTGCCACCAATGGTTTGGCTGAGCGTTTTGTTCAAACATTCAAGCTTGCTTTGAAATCTTCCAGGGGCACCGCACCAGTTCAGCAACGCTTGGATGCATTCCTGTTGACCTATCGCAACACCCCCCATGCCACTACAAAGGAAACACCGGCAATGTTGTTCCTCGGACGCAGGCTTCGCTCTCGGCTGGACTGCCTGAAACCTAGTGTTGCTGGTAGTGTGCATCTGTCACAGGAGGCACAACAACTGGAGCGCCAACGGCGCGCCAAAGACAGGCAGTTTGTTGTTGGGGAGTCAGTGTTGGTGCGTGACTATAGGAGGGGGGAGGAAAAGTGGTCACAAGGATTTGTGATGGAAAAGACTGGGCCAGTGTCATATAAGGTGAATGTGGGAGTGCAGGGAGTTTGGAAGCGACATGTGGATCAAATGTTGTCACGCCCTGATCTTGATCCAGAGCCTCTGCATACCACAGTGAATCCACCTGTAACACTTCCAGAGTTACTGCCCCCGACTGTTAGTTGCCCTCAACTTCAAGCTGATACAACTCACTCTGAAAAGAACGATCTTGGTGTTGAAGTCAATGAATCATCAAAGACCAATCAGTCTTGTGAGTCACCACAGTCTAGACACGCAGGGGTAACACCAAGGGTCAGACGCTATCCTGTTAGGGTTACAAAACCACCCGTTTGTTATAGGGATGAGTGAATTTATAGCAGAGTTCACATAAAAATGTGATGTGGAATGTGATAAAAGAGGTGATTGAGTTAAGTGAAATACTGTTTTGACATAGTTCTAAGTTGAATGACTGAAGAGTTTTCACTGTTGTTATATTAAAGAAAAAGAAGAAAAGAACACATACGTTATTTGTGTTAAGATATGTGTAGTGTTATTGACAACATATATTAGTGGGGAGGAATGTTATGTATGTGGTGTTCTGCACATGTTCGACAGCAGGTGGCGCCTGTGATGTGTAATGGTGAGGTTGCTGCAAGAAATAATAAAAGAAGTGCAGAAGGAGAGTTGCCATGAAAAAGAGCGTCCGTGTTTTTCGTCAATATGTAAAAGTGTTTACATAGAGTTAGGCAGAAACACAATAGCCATATTGTATTTACATGCTAACATAAGCTAATTAGTTCATAGATATTATATTAAAACTAGATTTCATACTCAAAGATGGCCGCCCATTCAGGCCACTGAAAAGTGCTGACTCAGCGTGTACGTTGAAAAAGTTCTCTGGCGTCCAGGTTTACTTCCTGGTTATGCGGCTCACTGACTATGTGCGGTTGAGTTCCCCCCCGGCCCCGCCCACAAGTTCCTGTTCAGCCTGTGGACTTGACACTGTGGTGACATCACTGATTTTAAAATCATTTTTCTCAGCTCAGGGAAAGATTTACAAATACAAAACTTCCATGGATTCAAAATTCAGAATATGAAGAGTCATAATTCAGCTCGTCTGCCGCTCGAGGCGACCTGTCAGCAGTTTCACACGTCTCTTTTGGTGAAAATCATTTTTGGGCCGCAGTGGAATTTTCTGCTGCAGTTCAGCGAGTGGCCACTGCGCCAGTTTGGAAGCATAGCAGAGCGAGTCCATTCCGTTTAGATTTTGTTATCCGACTCTGTTCCAAACACAGAGTCCAGCTGAGGCTGATGGGAAAGTTACGGTCCTGCAAACGAAGCTCTTGCTTGCAGTCACTCAGAGAGACAGAGACGCTCAAAATGGCCACTGGTGCAAACCGGATGGTTTTCAGGATGGCATCCTGATGAGCTGCAGCATCCAATCAGAAACAGAATTGTATTTTTGGCGAAGAGACTTCTGCCAAAACAACATGAAAAACAGCAAAGTGAGAAGCATCCACAGCAGGTGGACCTGTTGCCTGAGAGGCAGGACCCAGGGAATCACCGTGTGCATCAGCATGTCGATCAGGTTGTCTCTTGTCTGGGATTTTGGCAGCCGGTCAGTGTGAGGACTCGTTCACAGAGATGTCAGCGAGCACATGGAGCTGCAGACCCCCGCCCCCCCCAGTGTAAATTAAAGGTGTGTGGCTCTGACATGAAATATGTTGCCTCTTTGGGTGCCGCACCTCCCTGACAAGACATATATGGAGGAGGCCACGAGGATTCACACGGTGCCATTTATTTGCCGAGGGCTGTTATTAATATTCATGATCAATCATCAGCAACGAGGCCCCAAAGAGCCATCGGCTGTATTTTGATGATGGTTATTAATGACGACCTGAGCACTTACTTCTCGCACTCATACAGCTCTGAACTCTTAATGATCAAAAGTATTAATTCCCACAGTTTCCATTATTAATATCCTGGATGGAGATAAAAAGTGATATTAATGTAAGGCCAACATAAAGACAGAGTCATTATTTAAATGCTGTCATCGTTTGTCTTGTTTAAATAGCGCAGTGATAAGGCTTTATTTTAATTTCAATAAAGACATTAATTTCTGTAGTGCTGAGTAATCAAAGCAATGTTTTGCAGAGGAACTGAGACACTTGTTAGACTGATCATAAATCTTCGGGGGAACGAGCAGTTATGGATCACAGTCATGTTATCTGTGTGCACTTTGTGGTCCCAGCAGAAAAATGGAGCCCATGTGCTGATTGTTTTCAGTTAAATTTGTCTTTCAGCTCCTGAAGCCTGTCAGAAAAGATTCAAGCGACCAGCTGATGAAGGAAAGAAACGAGCGACTGTAAATACAAATGTTTGTTTTTCTCTGTGGGGATGAAGATGCCTCCAGGTTGTTTGAGACGTCTGATCTTTCTGCTTCTGTTCTTTATCTAAATCATCTTATTAATTAAAAAAAAAAATCCAAATTAAATTCTCCCTTTTTCTAAACTGTTCTATCATTTTTTTCCTGAATCCTTTTTGTATAATTTTTTGTTCGTGTTTTGGATGCTTTTTTATATTAATTACCGGTGTAAACTTTTTTTTGATTTAACTTTTTTTGGTACAAGACAGAATAAAAACAGTTTTCTGTTGTATATTTGAAGTTATAAACATAACAGGAAATGCTTTCCTTCTTCCTAATGACTCGAACATGTGACGCGGCTTCTGAGGCAGAGACGGGTGTTTTTGTGGCACTCAGCTCGGTGAAGGTGAGTTGATACCTGTGGCGCTCCGGCTGTGATGTCAGCATGCAGCACAGCATTTCGTCGGCGAGCAGACGGAGAAGGTGGAGGATGAATCAGTAGATTATGCTGTGAGGGCTGTGCACTCGGAAAATGACACGAGAGGCCTCAGCCAACACACACCCAGCAGCTACTGATGGTCCCTTTAATAACCTGCGATATTGTGGCGGCAGCAGATTCGTGGCGGGCTGAATCTGATTGATGGGCTCTCCGATGAGACGGCACAAGTGCAAGGCAGATTGACCAAACAACTAAACATACAAATTATTAAAAAAGGAGGGGTTAGCCTCTGGACCCCTGGAGGAAAGTGAATAACCTTTAGTTAAGATGATGCCATTTTCCAAGTGCAATTTATGGTCTATTGACTGGAGAAAGTGTCTTTTCAGATCTGCGGAAATTGTCTTACATTGCAGATGAGATCTGCCGCTTGACACCGGATTTGGGGGCCAGGGCGACAGCAAATATCACATTAGCTGCCCGCGAGCTGGAGAGATGATATCAAACCGTGTTTCAGCTCTGGACAAACACAACCACATATCATCCCATCTGCCAAACGCAACCTCACACACCTTACTGCGCACACACACACACACACACACACACACACGCACACACACAGTTTGAGCGACTGCAGCTCTGTGTGCTTCCTGTATGCAGATGCAGGGGTGGATGGAGGTCAGGGTGGATCAGACATCACACTTTCATGTGATCTTCCAGATCTTCCATCTTACCAGAACAAAGTGTCTCTGTGATGCTAAACTAGTTTATCTGTATTAAACATGTTAATAAGTTTTTCTTCTTTTATTGTTTTAGATTCACGACTCCGTGCACAAGTTACATATCCTGTTTACGCAGAAAATGATCTCATTTTCACACACACAAAAAAAGCATTTATCTTGATTTGAATTGTTTTTTATCCTTTTTGCTCTAACTCAACAAGATAAAACAAGATACATGTCATGCATTTTTAAGTTCATATTTTGTTTTTGCACAAGTTACCATCTAAACTTTTTAAATTATAATGTTGAGAAAACAGAAGTGATGGTGTTTGGTCCCAGTGGCTCCTGTGAACCCCCCCCCCCTCCCCGTTGACTTGGGCTCCTTGGCACTGTATGTGAAGCCTACTGTTTCAAACTTGGGTTTTAAGATGGACAGTGATTTTAAATTGGATTGCCAAATTGGCGCAGTAGTTAAATCCGGCTTTTTTCATCTTAGGCAGTTGGCAAAGGTGAAGCCCATTCTTGCACGGCGGCACTGTGAAACGGTAATTCATGCCTTCGTCACGTCTCGGCTGGATCACTGTAACGCACTTTATTTTGGGGTCAGCCCGTCTTCCCTCGCACGTCTCCAGCTGGTTCAGAATGCTGCTGCTCGTCTTTTCATGGGAGCACGTAACACCCCTCCTGGCCTCCCTATGCTGGTTGCCTGTGCACTTTAGAGTTCATTTTAAGATTCTTTTATTTGTTTTTAAATCTTTAAATGGTCTCGCCCCGCCTCACCTCTCTGAGCTGCTTCATCCCTGTGCTCCTGCTCGGTGCCTCAGGTCAGCTGATCAGCTGCTCCTGGAGGTACCGAGGTCTAAGCGGAAGCTCAGAGGGGACAGAGCCTTTCCTGTTGCTGCTCCCAAATTATGCAACGATTTACATTTGCACATCAGACAGGCCCCGTCACTGTCTGTTTTTAAAACTAGTCTGAAAACCCGTTTTTATTCCTTGGCTTTCGACCCAGCATGAGACTTTGCTCTTGTTTTTATTGTTTTTGTTGTTTTCACTGTTTTTATTGTTTGTTTTATGTTTTTATGATTATTTCTGTACAACACTTTGTTTCAGCTGTGGTTGTTTTTAAAGTGCTCTATAAATCAAGTTGAGTTGAGTTCTCTTCACAGCCAACAGACTCCATTTACACAAACACTCATTTTATCATCACCAAACACATTTGATTCAAACAGCACAAACTAAAGTCAGACTCAACAAAACCGTCTTTGTTCACCTTCATCTGTTCCAACCATCCAAAGTCTGAATTCACAGAGCTGGATGTGAAAATGTTCAGGAGCTACACGCTGAGTTCGTCACTGCTGCTCTGATATTTAGACTCTGATTCAGTCAAAAAAGGGTTAAAAAAAAAGGATCCATACTGGAATAAAGCAGAATTCTCCTTCAGTTGAAGTGAATGGATGTGGAGCTGGTAAAACAGTTTGATCAGAGCATCTTTGCTTCAGAGCAGAAATTTGCAGCCCGAAGAGGAAGAGAAGTGAGTGTAATGGAAAATCCTCTTTTAAATGTCTTCAGTTTGAGGGGGAAATGCGATTTGTTGGACCTTTTAATGAGAAAACATTGGAAAAAGGGTGAAAGATGATACTTTTTGAAGACAGACATTTCTATCCTGTCAGTTAAAATCAAACCACGTGACCACAGCTACTCTCCGCTCACAAGGCTGAAGAAGCGCGTGGCCTCTTCCTTCCTGTGTGTCTCCAACTTCATTTGCACTTTTTCAGCACTTCGTGTTTTAATATGAACAGAGTCGCATTTATCTGTTTCAGTGAAAGAAGTCGTTCACAGTCTTTGATCGCAGAGCTCTCACTCTGTTTCTCCTAATGTCTTCTGTCGCGCCCTAAGCCCCGCCCATTTCCTTATATGTAAAGTCGCCAGTGCAGGAAGGGGCGTGGCTCGGCTCAGTTCTCTCAACATTCCTGAGAACTGAACCAAGTCACCGAGCAGCATGAAGTCTGAAGTCTCTGAACTTTTCTGAACTTTTCTGAGTTTTTCTTGAATGTTGGAATCACCTCCTTCCTCCAACAGGTTCCCTC
>JAQFJA010000001.1:408958-420325 GCA_029874485.1 Naso brachycentron
GAAATCACCCCGTAGAAAACTCTGGGACATCTGCTGAGTGAACAAAACCTTTGCTCGTTATCATAATATCCTCCATTTCTTTATTTGCTAATGTACATGCTTGCTGCTGTTTGGAGAATTAAATGTGTGATCTAAATGACAGGTGACTGAATCTTTTTTTTTTTTAAATTAAGCCTTCTCATGAATTTTTCTGAATTTATAAATAGTGAATTTAGCACTCTAGTTGAACTCCACGCTCTTATGTACACTGTGAGCAGTGAGGTTATTGGGACAACAGTGTTTCAGCATCACACTCACAGTAATAGCCATGATTTTTTGATCATTTAATCTTTCACTTGCCATTCTGTTGTGCATTGAAATATTGACCATATATGAAACATGACATCTTTTTACTTCATATTTTCCAGGTAATAATTCATTCCATTTGGATTTTTGTTTAAATGATTTATGGTTCTGCTTGCACATCTAATCTTTTTGAAATATTAATAATGAAGACAAAAACTCAGTTTTCTAAGTTGTATTTTGTATTCTGTGGATATTTTTATCAATAGTCCTTTAAATGTAAACTGCCTCAGACACTTTGGTTCCTAATATGTTACTGTACACACAGATCTTATTAGTGTATTTTGTGACTTTTATGCCTGACTATGAATCATGACCATGTGTGAAAAAAGAGATTTAGTTTCATTTGAGATTATTGTGACATTACTTGTTTCATTTGACAATGATTGTACCAAATGAATACTGGGTTCAGTAAGGAGTGTGTGGGGAAAAAAAATCTGAAGAATTGAGATTCTCATTTGCAAAGATTTGAAGTCAATTTAGAATCCGCACATGCTGCAAGTGTTTTTTGATTTAATGGCTAAAGTATTACCTAAATGAGAGAAATGTTTCTAAAGTATGTTGTGAACTTCCTTCACCATCACTGTAACATTAACAGAGTAAATCAGTGATCAGTGGTTACAGACAAGACCGACTGACCAACACACTGCAGCACTGAACGTCTGAAACCACGTCTGTAGTGAAGAAAATAATTCTATGCTCAGCTTATTTAACCTGAAGAACCCTGAGCTCACTCAGCTTCTGGCTGGCTTTGCCCGGAGCTGTGTAGCAGAGAGACTGATTTCCATCCCACTGCTTGAGACAAAATCTTTGTAACACAGCTGAGCACATTTTCAGTTATAGCTTTTTAAGGAGCAGTGGCTGCTGCTTTTGTATGGTATTGTGTGTGGATGTGGAGTCGGAGCCTCGTGAATGTCTCTACAGTAAAAGATTTCCTCCAATGTTTCAGGATTTAAAGGTTGTTTAAAAAAAAAAAAATCAACTATATTTATTAGTACCTCTCTCCACAAGAGTCTCTTGGCAAGGCCCTGAATTCAAGTGAAGGATTGACAGTCGCTTGATTTGACTGTTTGCATTGAAAAAAAAAAAAGAAAAAAAGATCCTTTTCTGACTGAAAACTGTATATGAAAGTGGCTCAGATCTGATTGGCAAATGTCAGATTCCATGTGACTTGCGCTCTTTACACTAAAATAAAATACAGAACTGAGACGCATATGCGAAACAAAATCTGATTTGGACCACTTGTGCCTGCAGTGTGTGCAGAGCCAAGTGTGCTCTACTTTTTAATTATTCTCTAATTTTCTGCTAACATTTGGCTTTTGTGCACAGGAACACCTAATTGCTCTAACAACCTCCGAGGATAATGAGAGCCTTGTTACAATATCAATATTTACCGCTCTGTTTCCTCCGGCTGGTGGCTATCAGTTGCATCGGTTAACAGCTAGTCAAACACCTCCACTACACACAATCTTCCTGGGAGAAATATGTCATTTTCAGTCCGTTAGCATCGGACATGAAGGCATCTTGTGTCTGTGACAGTGGAGGTGGGGAACCATAGAGTTACCTGATGTATTTTGTCACCTCTTCTGGTTGTCTGAGCAGACATTTGTGTTGGTGTGTTTGCTTCAGGGCTGCGGAGTGTCGGACTGCATCTGCTGTGGCTGCTCTCTGCCTGCCAGCTCCTCTTCATGACATCTGAAACTTGCCAGACCGGCAGTGGTTTTCACATGAAATGCTCAGGCCACTCAGCCCTGTGAGAGCAAACTGTCAGTCAGCCAGCGTAGGACCTTGAAGCACTGACCTGCCTGCTGAACTGAGCTGTGCTGCACACTGCTCCTGCACTACGACTGGGACTGTATGATATACGTGTCTTTTTTCCCTGATTTTGCTGTGTTAGGGAATGCAGTTTAATTTCTTCTGGTAGTTTCTCTGGGAAGTAAGAAGAAAGGAGCAAATAGCAAGAGTTCATAAACAGTTGTTTGTATTTACATTGTTTGCAATAAAAAAAAAGTGCAATTTAACAAAAGCAAACAAAAACAAATAAAAATAAGTATTGCCCATCTATCGGGGGGTGTGGATGTATGTGGAAAATGATGGAATAGAGTTTGGTGATTTACAGGTACGTCTGAACATTCGTACATCTGTGTGAGAGCACTCTGCAAGTGATCAATGAGTTCACAGCAACCTTACCGGGTGCAAATAGAGTGATTTTATTTACAAATATGAGAAAAAAGGATCATTGCACCGAAGTCCATAACCCATTATAAAACTAAACTAACTGAAATGTATTGAAATGTCTTGAAAAACCCAGGCTAAAAATGGGTAGGAGGCACAATAAAATGACTGAAAATGGAGGGAACTAAAAGTCCATTTCTAAAAGGAGGGGACTTCTGAGGCTGCAGGGCGCACTGGTCGCCATCTTTCGCAGATCACAGTCTCTCAGCTGTAGGGAGTTCACCAAACAACAGCCTGGACCCATACTGGAAAACAGAGCAAAGAGACAGGCAGTACACGTATACCACTGCAAATCAGCTGTCTCATCTGCCGGAGTGTTACTAAAACACATAGGTACTCGCATGGTGACTGCCTGTGTGTCGTGCTCTAACACTGGCTTTTCTCATCGCTTGCTGGCCTCTCTTTTGGGCTGCTCTGTCTTTCCTCCGATGCAGCGCTTTGTGGCTCCAGTTCAGCCTCTGTCAGTCTTAGAGGCAGTTTACACAGCCCAAATTTTTGAATCAAACAAAACACTTTTGTTGTGGTTTGGCCTTCCTTTCACATGACAACGGCATGCTGGCACCCCTGAAACCGCAAACTTTTGAAATCAGGTTCCAGAGTGGAAACTTTTGAAAATGCAACCTTCTTTCCAGCTGTGTAAACTGGCAAATCACAAAGCCTGTGAACAGCAGCAAAAACGCTAATGCTAAAGCTAGCGCAATTCAATGCATTCCATTCTAGACACTGCCAAACTCCGGTCCCTCAGTGAACCCAAAGCAGGTTGAATATGACGACAGTCTATCGAGGTGAATTCAAGTCTTCATAGAATAATTTTAGAAGTTAATCTACGGCTGAATTTCTTTAATTTGTGGCTGCTTAGAGCTTAACAGCAACAGAAAGTTAACAACTTCAGCAGCTCTGATGGTATGCCATCACAAAGTTACACTGCCAACTACCGGCCCAGCAGGCAAACTACAGCGCTTTTGGTTGTTCATGTAAATGCAGATTTTTTTAAAGACGCAAAGGAAAGACTTTTCTGTTTTTAGTGGGGCTGCTCCCATCTAATCATGGCCTTAGATCTTCCTCCAACTTCTAGGGGCCATTTCCATCATCATCATCGCTGCTGCTGCATCTCGGCATCTTTCTCTTCTCTTTCTTGTTCTGTCTCTTCTCCACGCTCCTCCAGCCCGCTCTCAGGTGTGTTCAAATACCTCCCCAGTCAGCTGCTGACTGGTGTGCAGCTACTCTGCAGAACTCCACAGGTGCAGGAATTAACACAAAACACCAGTATACCTTAAACTACAAGCATGCCATAAAAACAAAAAATAAAAACACTACAATCAACATAAGAAATAAAATCATGCAAATAGTAAATGAATGAAAACATGCACATAAATGCCAAAGTATAAATTACCGGAACTAAAACCAGTACTTCCACCCTGTGACACTTGTAGCATTAAAACTCTTTTCTTGAAGTTATGAACCTACATCTCTTTTCAGAAAAGGGTCGGCTTTGATCAGCGAGCACCTTAAACAGCAAGTCCTGCTGAAAACTTGTCACATCCCCAAACTTAATGTGTTAAAAGTGTTAAAAAGGTTTTCCTCTTTCTTGGTGAAAAGGTTTTTGTTAAACAAGCTTCCAGGAACTAAACAAGGGAGCTGTGTCTGGTTCACCCCAAACCAGTGAACCTTGCGTTGTCCTGAGCCCTGACATATTTATCTCCAACACATACCTTGTTGTCAGAGGTCAGCTGGAAGCAGTGTGAGAACGACAGAGAGACACACAGTTTTTTACGGAAATGAGTGTGTCGCGTCCCCTAATGCCTGTGCCCCCTCACTCTACCTTGAGGGGATGGAGGGGGGCTCAGAGAAAGAGTGCAGAGAGCTAACTGAAGAAGGGGCAAGTGCTGTTTCAGAGATGGACCCCTAATTATACATGTGTGTGTTTAGGTATGTATGTTGGTGTGTGTGTTTTCGGGGTGTCTGATCTGGCATTCTACTTTGCAAGGCGAAGCGCAAGGCCTATAATCCAGTTAGAGGTAAAGGGGGAGTCGACGGTCGTGTGGGTGTTTAGCCTGCAGCTCAACAGCAGGCCGGACCACAGGTCATTGAACCCCCTTCTACTACTCCTCCCTGCTCAGCTACCCCCCACTACCCCTCAGCTGCCTCAGCTCCTCCTCCTCTGCCTCCCATCGGGCAAGATTACTGAGCAGAGAATATCTGAGGTCAACAGATAAACAACAGCCTGAGAGAGGTATAGTCCATCTTTCTTCCCCTGTTTCATTATTTTGATATCGTATACGGTAAGCACTGATGGGAAGTGTTTGATCTTGTGGAGTTAAGTCTGTTGCATGGACGCTGGAAGCCCGGCTAAACTCTTCAGAGACATACCTACAGGGGGGCATGCTGCTGATAGGAAGGATGTGGCAGAATTTTGAAAAAAAAGGAGGGGCAAAAACATGCATACTCTACCAGGGTTCAGTCCTCCCATCTTGTTTAAGGCTTACAAAATTGTTGTGAAATTGTGGGGAGATTTTCAAAATTATCCCCAAATGCACTGATGTACTTCAAAAGTGACATCAAAATACTGTGATTCAACACATATATCTTTCAAAGTTGGTAATATTTGATATAAATGCCTTTAGCATTCATGTAAACAACACAGATGTGACCAAAGCGGCACGATGTTGGTCTTTGATCCCGGCGTCTCCGCTTTGATCTGGCTCACAGACTAAAACATGTATTTTCCGAGGGGGAATGCAGGCAGGCGCCGCAGTGAAATGGCCCTGGCAGCATTAGCCAAACATCGGCTTAGGCTGGGATGCAAACCGCCAACACACAACCCAACAAATTAACTAAACATACTTACCAGTCTCACATGTTCGGGGCAGCATGCCCCTTGAGCCTTGAAAAATTGTGAGCTGCAGCTCTTCTAATAATGCATTTAAGGACCTCCCCACCACCACCACCACCACCACCACATTTGAAGATTAATGTAGGAAGGCTGACACGGGTTCTGCTGATAGCATATTTGTACAAGTAGAGACCGGAAAGTGCTTACAGAAAATGAGAGCTAATACATCTGACCTCCAGGACACCTCTGCCGACAAGCACTGGATTTTCACCACCAGCACAGTCACAAATAATTTGCACTAATTGGCTTTGAAGGCAATTACTGTGGAGAGAAGACACAGTGGAGGAGAGATGGGGAGAAAGTGGTGCAGGATAAAATACATATTGATGGTTAGCATCAAAAGCAGGCCTCTTTGAAGTGCTACTGTGGTGTCAGCATGTGATGGGAGAGCTGATATAAAAAAACTGGACAGGAGACAGGTTCTTCTGGAGCACATGACTGGCTGCTAGGAGAGGTCAACTACCCCACAGCAGTGTGTGTGTTGGAGCATGCAGGTCTGTGGACGCACTGAAAAGAGACTCAAGTAACGATAAAAGCCATACCGTAGACTTGCAGCTTAATTCCCAATGATTCCACAGACTAACAGCTTACTTACAAAAAGTTCATAGCTAAAAAAATCCTTTCACAGTAACTCAGAAGCAGCTGGAGGTTCAAAGTTCAATAATCAATAAAAGGGAGCATTATAACTTGACATTTAGGGCACATTCACACTAGGCCATCTGCACTGTGCCTGAGCATGTTTGAACCCCAAAGTCCAACGTCTAAGCATGGTACACTTTGTTGGCCCCGGCACGGTTGGAGGAGGTGTACTTCAGTACGTTACGGATGTATGAGCACAAGCACGTGCAACATCACTGAATGTTTGTGGAGGATTCACCTTAAATTCAGGCAGACAACAGCAACAAAGTCTGGATAAAGAGCAGTGGGAAAATCCAATACTTTTTTTTAGATTCTGGATACCAGAGAGCAATTTTAAAAAATTTTATTACAAGATGAAAAAAATGTGACTGCAGGCCAGTGTGTGTGTGTGTGTGTGTTTTCGGCATGGTACGGGACAACTGGACCAAATGCGAGTGTGCCCCTAGAGGCTCCAGCAGGTTGATCATACAATTCAGCAGGTTGGAAGGCTTTCCAACAGGCAGACATGAGGAAAGTCCTGAAAAGTGAAGCTACTGAGGTGCAGATGAGAATCATAACCAGACTAAAGACAGTCAACCCCCCGGCTCAGCTTCCACGGCTCGGTGGCCAAGTACCATCACAAAGTCTGCGTGTGTGTGTGTGTGTGTGTGAACACAGCATTACACAGTATCCTGCTTGTATATGCAACTGCAACTGTAATCCTGATGATAGATAGGTTCAAGACAACATCTGAAGTGTTGGCTGGTAACAGCAGAAAGGTGTGACGAATGACGGGCTCTGGTTGAAGAGGTACAGTAAGATGTGCACAAGTGAAACTCTTAAAGGTGCAAAACAAAGGCTCACAGCTCTGACTGCCAGGCTTAAAGGAAAAGTTTGTTTTTTTTGCACATTAAACCTTATAATAAGGATATTTACAATCATATACAATGTTCTACAGCATTATTGTGACAACTGGTGCAGTCTTGAGAGCTGGAGCTCGTTGCTGAATATTTAGTGGTGTCCTCTCATGTACCGACATTAAAACATGAAGCTAAACACGGAAATAAAGCCCGGCTGTCTGTTTGTTTTGTGAAGCAGCTGAAAGAGCTGCTTTTGGGATATATATCTGTATGCAACTTGGTGTTTTAGTGCTGGTACACAAGAGGACATCATTAAACATTCGGTGAGTTTCACGTCTTTTAAAAGGAGCGTTTCTTGCATTTTTTTTGACAAATTGTCTGAGTGCACATGCTCCTCCCCTGCTTTCAGCTGCTGGCTACATCAGCAACAAGCTCCAGCTCTCAGGACTGCACCAGCTGTCATAATATTGCTGTAGAACATCATATATGATCATAAATATCCTTATTATGATGCTTAATGTGCAAAAAAAAAAAACTTCTTCTTTAAGAAAAGACTAGAAAAGCAGAAACCAGAGGAATAAATGACCTGTTCTTTAAAGAACCATCCAAAGCTGCAGAGTAAGCAAACAACCTCAGACCCACTCAGAGCAGAGACTGAGCGACACTCGAGGAGAATATGAGAGAAGGTGGCATCACAGCGGTGAACGGCAGACCTGAGAGCAGAACACTGCAGCATCTCAGAGCCAGCTGCCATCACAGTGTCTCACACATGAAGAGCTGGACTGCACCAGGCTCTGACATGACCCACGCCTACTGAAAACACTGACAGCACACACACACGTCCACTTGACGCTATATGATGTTTGCACTTAGAGATATATTCAAACCCAAAGGACCATGTTATTCATGACTCCACCACGTTAGGTGGAACACACACCTGCCTTGTTGTGAATCATTTTCACACACTTTAGGCTCACATCAGGCATGTTAGGATCTCTATCATAAGTAAAACTTTAGACCATACAACCACCTGAAGACAAAGAACAGTCTTGCTCAGGTCAGTGACTCCTATAGGTTTAGGGTTTTTTGAAATGAGGACCACTTCTACTGACTTTGTAAAGGTTAGTTGTCAAGATATGGGTGGCTTACCAACTCTGATAATTTATTATATTTTAATACGTTTTGTAACTGAGGCCCCGTCTACACATATGTGGATTTTTTTGAAAACATAAGCTGTGTTCCAAATCGCATACATCTGTACTGAACACTTAATATTTTGAGTGCATAAGTGGGCAAAGTGCGTTCGCACTGTATGCAAAAATGCAGTGCACTACTCGCACACTCAAAACAGTCCAAAAATTGAGTGTGTAACGATGGACAATTCACACCCATAACAAATGCTATGGAACAAACTTCTCAACTTTGGGAATGGCGGCAGGCGATTACAGCCAACGTTTTTTTTGCAGCACCGACCTGACGTCTGTGAATGTCGCTGAGTTGCACAGATGTAAGTTATACATGCTTTTGCACTAAGCACCACTAGGTATATATACTGTTGTCAGACAGCCTCTGTCAGTAATGTTTGTTGGGTCTGTAATGATTTGGTACTGTTAGTGTGCTAGCAAACGTTAGCAGCTGCTAGCTTGCTAACATACTATTCACTATGCCAGCAGGTTTTAATCAGGCATGAATGCTTTGGAAAATAAATAGTAGGTGAAAATAGCTGTCAAATATTGGTGATAGTCACCCACCATCTGTTTGCACTTTGCAATTAAAGAAGAAGTAGAGAAGTAAAGAAGTAGAAGAAGAGGTGGTAACAAAAAAATGCTGCCACTTCCGGTAAGTGCAAAACAGCAGTGCGCGATCTGAGACAACACTACCCTATCGAGATTAGTGCACCACACAATACGTGTACTGCATTGAGGTGTACTCATGGAACTATGCGATTTGGAATACAGCCACATTTTTTTCCCCTGCATTTTGGTCTCCCGTCCTCCCGCAAATGGAATTACGGTCACTGAAAACGGCTGTTTTGGAAAATCCCTTCCATGGCGGAGATTTTTTAAAACTCAGGTTTGTCTGTATTCATAGGGAAAGCAGAAATGCTGACGTCATAACCTCAACTTGTGCAGGGCAACCATTTATATTTATTGTTGCGTCTGGATACTGCTCATAAAATACTTTAAAATGTCGTTATACTTGCTTTAGCTTTTTATTCATATGTAACAGGAAGCAGTAACTCTACCTCGATGTCTGTACAAACATATGAATCTCCTTTCTTTTCTGATTTTGCCATTATTGTCCTGTTTACAATCGCCGCTCGCCAAGAAGACGCTCAATATACGTGCACACAACGTTCTTCTATGGTGTTTGACATGACAGACTGATTACACATTATTGCCACCTACTGGCCCAGCATGCTTATGTGGCCATTTTCAACTGTCTCTGCATTGTTGTGGCCACAGAAAAATATTCACACCTCTGGTGTGCACAGGATTTTTTTTGCAATGAAGAGAAAGTAAATCTCTTTTTAAAAATATGTGTATCATTTGGATGTGGCCTAAGCCATTTTGTTTTAGTTTAGTTTTTCTTAAAGATGATCATTTTTATTTATTTTCAGATGACAGCAGTGTTTTTCACCTCATATTTTAGTTTTAGAACAATCATGTTCTGGAGCTGTGTACAGTATAACAGCTAAAACACACATAGCTCCGCTCTGCGGCGCCAGCTAGTCTCCGTTCAGCGCCCATGTAATCCAGTCTGACTGCCCACACCGCCCACTGTGGCGGCGCAGAGCACTCTGCAGCGCTTGTTTCGGCATCTGTTCTATTTTTTCCATGATTTTGTCAAGCTGAACAGAGCAGATGAGAGCAGTTCCTACTTGACAGGAAGTCACACAGAGAAAAGGCAAAGAGAATCCGGCCAATTTTCAAAATAAAACAAATGTCAAGCAGAGGAGCTTGTTGACCGGCGCAGAGAAGTGCGCTTCTGGTGAGGACAGCGAGGTGGCTGCTCGGACGGGAAAAGGCGCTTCGCGGCGTGACCGCCTCCGGTGTGTCCCCGGCGTAAGCCTCACCTCTGGGCAGAATATGGGTCAGTCTGACAGCTGACTCGGCTGTAACCCCTGGTAATCCCTGATAGGCAGGGTCAGTGCAACATCACCATCACATTTGCTGCCATGGGCCAGCCTGGGGAAAAGCCAGGTTTGTTCCCTCCTTTCCCAGACACAGTGTGAATTCAATTACCTGCTTTGTCTCTGGCCAGAGTGCAGTCCAAAATGATGGGGACTGCTGTCAAATGTACAACATTTTCTAAATTGAATACCATCCTAAATGGA
The DNA here is from genome assembly GCA_029874485.1 of Naso brachycentron. Classification (NCBI taxonomy): domain Eukaryota; kingdom Metazoa; phylum Chordata; class Actinopteri; order Acanthuriformes; family Acanthuridae; genus Naso; species Naso brachycentron. Next base: position 419,244 of record JAQFJA010000001.1, read on the forward strand.
ATACTAAATCTTTCATGTGAATATGTGGAATGGAGATTTGATTCTGGTCGTGTTAGTCTGGCTAAAATATATGAGCACTTTGATTCCTAACATGTTTGCTTTTCAAAGTGTGTGTACATTTACAAGGGGCTGCATTGTCAGAGGTAATGTCTGTGCATTTGGATTAAAAAAAATATCCACTCATGGACAGAGTAAAGTCTACTGTCTGATTGTTCTTTCAGTTTTGCGCAGTGTATAAATAACTGGATATGATGAGACTCAAGGAGGTCACAGTACCTTTAATGTTATCAGGTAATTTTATGTTTACTGTGATGTATTGCTATTTTGTGGGTCAGCCTATAAGCAACAATATGTCATTACAGAAATGCCAAATATTAGTTAAAGTAATTTTGAAACAGTTTGTCCATCAAGGAATACTTGGCAGTTTTTTTTATAACTGTGTGATTAGTGTTATAGTCAAGACCAACCCGAGACCGAGTCAAGACCGAGACCGATGTTAAGTACTACAACACTATGTGAGATGTTACTGCTAGTGTAACATCTCACATAGTGTTGTTGTCTCATCCTGGAATGCATTTCATTTATTTCAGTATGAGGATGCCTATGACCAAATCTCCAGAGGAAGGCAGGATATGCAGGGCAGCTATCAGCAACTCACACTTGGTGAAAAGCGGTTATATCACGAGCTTTGAGGTTGATCTGAAGAGCTCTAGTGCTCGTGTGCTCTCGAGTTATGTAAAGAGTCCCAATACAATTGTTCCTACTTGTTCCTACTTCCTACTACGTAAAGTTCACAAGAAACTGCTCAGCCTGGGTTGTTTTGAGTTGACCTCTGAGGGCAATGTTTGTTGACAATAAACAAGGTGAATCTGGGTGACGATCATCCATTTTTAAAATACACTAGCTTTGGTTTACATTTGAAACAACTCACATTCATAGATGACCCAGAAAAGGAAGTTAACCAGCTACAGTGCCTACAGTGCCACGAGCGCCTAAAACCACTCTCTCATTCCGACTAAAATTTCCTTATAAACAGATTTGTTTTTGAACAAACACTATATTTTTGCCTGCACTAGCCCGTC
>JAQFJA010000001.1:469018-489565 GCA_029874485.1 Naso brachycentron
TATTTAGTTTTTTTTTGGGCAGATATACCTGTATACATGAAAAGGTGAAATATGTAAACATCCACTTAAACAATCTTGTTCCAGGTGGAATTTCTGAACCCCTTAAAACAAGCCCTCATTAAATCATCTGTAGGCTACATATTGAGTGGCTCTCCATCAGCAACAAAAACTGGACCACAGTAAATTGTCCAGTTGTGGAGTGATTCACAGTGCATATCAGTCAGCAATCTGACTGTGTTTTCTTAGCATTTTCTTTCTTATAACACGACCCGTCAGCCATTTCGTATTGTAACCCTTATTTGTTGATTTGGTAGCATACTCCAGGGTTGTGGGTAATAAGCGGGCTACAAGTAGTCTCTTTCAACCTTTCATCAGGCCTCTTCAGTCAACACAAACACGGCATGACAGTCACATTCAGCTTCAGCTCACAACACTTACTCGCACATGTTCCTCGGCTCCACCTCTGTTACACCTAAACCTGTCCCCTGCTAAACACAGCAGGGAGGAACCAATATTCTCTCTAAGCAGGAGGACATAAAAATCTAACTTAAAGTGACACATGACTGTGCAAATTAAATGATAATTAAGGTGTAATATGTTTATGCCTAAATAATTCCTACTGAATCAAAGCAGTACTGTCAGTCGATTAAAATATTATTATGCAGGCCAGCGTAGCGTGTAATCGACACCACACACGCTAACGTAAGCACGTAGCCAATGGCTGTATGATATGTCATGGCATAGTGTTCATGGGAAATGTAGGAATAGTACTGCCAGAAGAAACAGCCGAAATGATATTTGCTTCATTCATTACCAGCCAAATTGGCTATTAACTTTTCATTGATACCCGGCAAAGTTAATTTTAACCCACATTTGGCGGGTTGGTGGGTGTTAATTTAGAGCCCTGGTCATCACATAAAGCCCACCCCATATGAGATAAACAGTTGCAATAATCCTGTCAGGTTCTTGGACAGATGGAAATGGCCTTGAATGGGAGGGCTCCCAGACCATTTTCAGGAAGTGAATTAATTTGTAAGGTAAATGGGTCTGGTTTACCAGGCTATTAGCGCCCCCTTTTGACTGATCAATGTAAGATTCGCACCATGACCTCTTGGCAAGACCCTCTACCATTTGCCAGATTTCAAACGTTTGACCAGAGGGTTAAATGGGCAGCCGTAGACTTCACTGGCAGAATAAATAATAATAAAATAAAATAAGTAGCAAAAACAGAATCACAGTGTGGGCTTCACAGCTTTGCTGCTTGGCCCCCAGTTAATATTCAGGGTGGCAGGCACCCTGCATTTCATTCAGTGGAAGGTGGTAAGGGACCTGGATAAAGGATGGGGGTGACCTGCCCCAAAAAAGCTGAGAGCTGCCTTTAGTGTGCTACATGTTCATGAACGCACACAGTCACTGTGTGCGTTCATGTTTACCTTTCAACACCATGGACAACATCATTAACGCAGCACTGTTGTTGCTGGCTACTTAACAAAGGATGAACCTCCTGAAGCTCTGTACTCTTCAGAATGACAGGTGGCACATCGATGGCTTCTGTCTGAAAGAGTGACTCATATGCTTGCAGCAACCTTGGCAACAGCACATTGTATGATTGACACGTATACAAGTAAGAATTGAATTCAAAATGCAAATTGTATCATTTTTGTATTAGATCAGCTTTAGGGAATGAGAGGGACAGAGCATAAAAATGCCCATGTCAGTGCTAAAAAACAGGAAAACCTGTAGTAATATAACTATTATTATTGTTAATGGTGGTGAAGACTAGAAGACCTCTGTAGTGAATATTAAAAACTAAGACATACCGGTTTTCAGATACATGTCTGAACTTAGGTTGGATTACAATCTCAGACAAAAACACAATTTCTGGTCACTGTAATGAAGATGGGATCTCTTTGAGGCTGGTACAAGCAGAGGAAAAAACAACAACACTGTTTTCAATGAACTTATGTGACTATATATAGAAAACACAATGTGAATCTATACTAAAAATCTCTCAGAAGCTGGGAAAACCCTGTTGAACTCTACATTGCAATATGAAAGGTAACAGCAGTTTCATTATAACAAGAAAATGTCATTTTTCACGACACATTAAAATGGAATTTTTAATGACTATGCAAAATTTATGCTGCTGCTCAGAAATAAGAGTAAATAATTTGAGGTTATAGGTCAGCTCTGATGTCCGACAACTGCTCCGTCTGTCTGCAGCCTTTAATGTAGCAGATCTGTCCCCAACAACTACACGCCGGTCTCAGCCAGTTCTCCAGCTCGCTCACCGTCTCTTCTCTTCCATTAACGTCCTCTTTACAGAATTCTCACCTCTGTCATGGAGTCACAGGTTGTTAAGTCAAGTTACATTGCCCACCCTCTCTGCTCTGGTTCTGGTGTCCATTACGATGCTGGACCTCTGCTGATAGCAGGACAAAACACTCACCGCCGCTGCAGCTGCAGCTTCAGTCTGCAGGCAGCCTACATGTTGATTTCAGGAACCTCCGTGAATCAGAGTTGAGGCAGAGCAGTCGGAGGACATCAGAGGGAAAACCAGAGGACATTTTCTCTGTAACATTTGACCCACTTTCATTAAATTGCTGTTTTGTGCAACACATTAACCTTCATCGTTAAGTTTCATTGCAGCTTCAGTTTCCAGAACAAAATTGAAACGGCAATGAGAAGTCATTTGTCCAAGAGAAAAGCACAAAACCTGATGACAATCGCCTCTGCAGCTTGATACATTTGTTTACACGCACAGTTTAAATCAATGCAAGTCAGGAGGAAGGTTTGAGTTCAGGCTCGGCCACAGCAGCTCAGTTAAATACAGTGAACTTCTCGGCTGAACCACAAAGCGACGCCAGCCCATACATTGCATTTTTCTGTGAGTGAGTGAGTGAGTGAGTAAGGCGATCATTTCATGATTGGACAGAGAGGAGTCATAGCTCTGTCCTCATTGGTTGTTGCCCTTTCAAAATTAATCCACACCAACGATCATTATGTTGTCAGGGGGCGTTTTACCCACTGTGGAGTGACTGTGGAGCAGTCTGGCTGAAGCGAGACAACCGAAAGCCAAAAACGTCTCCACAAGCTGTTAAACAATGACACAGATGTTGTTTTATCATGTTTATTGAGATTCTGACCAGCCGTGCATCGTGGTAAGAGACAAGTAAGAGTATTTTGACTTGAAATCACATCACAATGGAAGGCAGTATTACCAGAAACTACTGGGTAATTGAGGAAACACCACAACAATGTGTTCATATTTCTGAATTAAAGTTTTGCTATTGAAATTAAATAATTAATTCTAGACAACATACGCGTTTTAAAGACTTTTTTTGACAACTGCAAGAAAAAAATCCTTTTTTAAAGTGCCCATGAAATGAAAATCGATTTTTACATTTTTTAATCAGATATGTGTTGCTCTTATCCTGCCTATATGACAATATATGGCCCAACAAGGACCAAAAAGTAGTTTTGCAGTTTTGATTAATTTTATTTTACAGTTAAGCATTTCCTGGAAAAAGGTTTAAAACTATTGATGACTCATCCTGCACTCAGGGGCGTATATTAATTTTGCTTCCAATGAAATTCTTTCTTGAATAAGACCCCCATATTTCACACCTCTATCCTTCTTATAGTGAAGCTTTGTTGTGTCTTGGAAAGGAAAAGTGAAACTTCATGTTCCAGTTTTGTTTTGTTTTTTTCACTACTTTGTGTGGCGTCCTTTTGAAGAGCATTAAAAGACACTTATCATTCTTCGTGACATTAAAATTGTAAAATTCAAACTACAACAGGAGGAATGTGATTTCATCACACTTTGATATTCTTGTTCGTATTTTGATCAGACATCTCCGTTACCTTGCTGCGTGCCCTCTGAATGAAAATCCACAGTGCTCTCAGTAAGCACGATCATCTGTACTGTTCTCTGTCGCTGCACAAAGAACCACCTGAGAGTCTCGTGGTTTGATAATGAAAAAATTGTTGATACTTTACAAATCATCTACATGAGATACTACAATAGTTTGATTATGTAAAAGATATATCAACTAACCACACAGTAAGTCACAAAGCCAGCCCTTTGGTTAGTGCCATTTGAAGTGCTGAACAAGATGATAATATGTTGTAATGAAGTGCAGCTTTACATGATCTGACTCCGATTAACTCCTTAACTCCCCACAAACCAAAAGGTTTCTTTGGAAAATGATTCACTGCCTCTGTTCTTCAGGCAGCACCTTTTGGAAACCTTTGACTCAGTCAGGCTTCTATAAATGTCCAAACTCAGCCTTGCAGTCCGGACGAAGGCTCTGGATATGGAGAACATAGACAGGTTTAATCAAATTTCCAGCGTCCTCCAGTCCAAGTCACCAGAGTAGAGATAATTCCCTTATCCACATCAATGCAGGCCCTCTGCTGGGCTCAGTGAAAGGGGCCATGGACCTGCTGTTAGCTGGCAGGATCTGCCACAATCAATTACACAAGCCTTGTTAAGTACCCCCACGATTTCCTGACTTCACTCACCCCACACTGATGGTGAACTAAGTTAAAGGAACCGAACAACAGCCGCTGAGACAAATAACCTCAGATCACCGTTCAGCTGGAGTTCAATTTGGTGTCTTAAAATGGCTCAAGCTTGCTAAAGTAATGCCACGAGATGCTGGACTTGTGCTCATCATTGATGTGGGCTGTCTTGCAGCTAGCCGGGGGTCTGATGAGGAGAACTGAGCATTGCCCCCACAGAAACCACCACATAGCTGCTTTGCCTCACCAGCTGGCTCCTGGGCTCCTTTCATCCTGCCCCATCAGCCAAGCGTCCATTCTGGGCCGAGGCTGCAGCCAACACACACTCACACCCTCAAATAGAGGTTTACACAAGCGAGACTTTGTTGGAATACAAATCAAATATCATTAGTTTAAATTTTTCATCCATTGTTTTTCTCTCATCTACATGCTGTAAACTCTCCGGGGGGCACACAAACCACTTTCTACCCCTCTAAGTTCAGCTGACAACCACAAATACAAAATATGCAGTTTTAAACTAAAACATGTTCAGCTTTATATGATCAAATGTATGAACTGCATCTGCTGATTGTAAGTCTGTTGCATTTGCAGCTTTGCATGCATCTGCATCTTCTCCTCAAAATGTTTATTTATCGTTAACAAATTTCATCACAAGACCAAAATCAGTGTACTAGTTCGTCACTTGGTGCTGTCTGACTTTTCCACCTCATCTCAGGCACTCAGCCCCTAAACAGTTCCACAAAACAAATCCTGTAACAAATGCAGTGCAAATATAAAAACCCTCAGTAATACAGAAATTCTCCTACAGAGCAAAGCAGATCGAAGTAACTGCATCAAAGAAGTTTCTAATGGGACAAAATATTTCTTCTTTATACTTTATTCATCATATGTACAGCTAAGAGACGCAGACATTACCAGTGAAATGCTTGTTCTGACGCTCACACAATTAAAACTTAAAAATTTAACACACCAGGCATTAATAAAAGTGCAGAGGCTACAATGGAATAAAATAAGATATACATATATACATATGTAGACAGGTGAAAACTGGATATGGACAGGTAATGCAGGTAAATATAATAAAATAACTATTACAATAAAAATGAATATTCTGATGTGTGCACATAGAAGCAGCATATAAATATAGTAAATATATACATAAATATACTAGGTGTAACGGCGAATAGTTGACTCTTCTCCAGTTTCGTGTAAAGTACCCAGATGCCATTCATTAGTAAAATTAAGCAATAAGATCTGCGAGGTCATGATTTACATTGATTTAAGAACAGCTACGAGGTGTTGTTAGGCACAACTCAAAAATCACTGTAGCTCATGACCTCACAGGGCTTACTGCTTTTATAAAATGGTCACTGCATACACGCAGCAACAATAACATGCAATAATTTATTGATAACAATCGTTCCTGCGCCAAGCAGTGTAGTTCTTTAACGACATTTAGCAGAATGGTTGCCTAGCAACACACACGCAGCACACCAGCGCAGCAACACACAGACACATGTTTAAAAATGGGATGATTATTAACATTTATCTGGATATTGCCATTGATTGTGCAATTGTTTTGTCACATCCTTCTCTGCAAAGTTTTTTTACTACTCCAGCGAAAATGTTGTTGCTTAGTAAACACGGGATCTTTTATCAGACACCAGGAACGGCTGATCGGTGGATCATGATGTAGCAGTTCAGTCCCGCAGGCAGGCCAACACAGCTGCTGAAACTATAACGTTCACCTTTCCCGTTCCTTACAGCGGCATAAAACTGACGCAGAGACTGGTTTACCTCCACTTTGGTGACTGATTTAAAATCAATGGCCAGATCTTTCTCGACACACCAGGTCTGAAAATAGTGAACCGACCACAACATCTGTTTAACGGTCCCGGCTTTGTTTCTTGACTTTTCCAGCTCTTCAGCGTCTCTCTCATTAATTTCAGAGTGTCTCCTTTTTTCTCTCCTCCTCCTTCGTGGTGTCCGTCTCTTTCCACCACTCGTCCAGGCTTAGTCCTCCCACTAAATCAGAATTAACAACAAAATCTGACATTCTGAAACAACTTGTTTGGCTGGAGCAGTTATACTGTTGCAATGTGATCACAGCTGTGTGTTTGTGGAGTATTTTACAGCGGCTTGGAACGTGGCTCAGCCAATCAGAATCAAGGACCAGAACTATCTGCTTTATAACTAGAAACATGCTCTGTCCAATGAAGGAATTTTGGTCAAATGTGAACAAAATGATACATGAACACGACATTACAAGTTATGAAACCGTTCAGCCACAAAAATGATGTCTTGTCTCCACACAACTACACAAGTGATGCACAAAATTTTAGATAAACAAAATCCAGCCAAAAACTTAGTGTCCAGACACTGTGCAAGTTATAAGCGTTTGAGCGTTTAGCAGGTGTGGTCTCGGGAGCTGGGAGAACCTTTGGGGGATGACAGTTGGAAAAATATAATGGGGAACTATTGTTGACTCTTCTAAGAACCCAAATCATCAGTTAATACACTTTAACTTCATTCACAGAAACTACCTCACACCCAGAAAACATCACTCCACGAAACTCAAACCGTCTCCAATTTGGGATCTTTGCCCAGATATTCAGGCTGGCTCATTCATGCACATGTTTTGGAAATGCAGAAATGTAGCCCACTTTTGGAGACGAGTTTGTCTTACTCTGTCAAAAAAATTTTAAATGTTGATGTACCTTGTGTGTCTAATATTTTACTTCTTAATGACATCTCAACTCTAACACGAACTTACTCACAAAGATGCACAATGTTAGCTGGCCTACTCGCTGCAAAAAGATGCCGGCAACCACCACATGTCCTCACAATCTCACAGTGGATTAATATTCACCTTGAGGTAATTAATATGGAGCTTTCTGTAGCCCTGATCCATGGTGCAAGTGGAAAAACCACATAGACCTGGGCAGAGGTTCTAACTAATTTTGAATCATTACTATAGCCTTGCCATTGGTACAATTTATGTATTTGTATGTATAAGCTGGTATATGTCAATATATGTGCACATATTACTGTATCCAGATACATATAAATGTACCCACCTGATCATTGAATACATTAATATTATTATTATTATTGTTGTTGTTGTTGTTTACTAATGATTTAAATGTAAATCCAAATAATCGAATATATACTTGTATACTGAACAAAGAAAAAAAGAAAAGAAAAAGAAAAATGATAAAAATTTGATGGCAAAAAAAGATGTACAAACCAAATTTGTTTTGGTCTCATGTAAAAGTAGCGTATGATACATTTTTTAAATTTTATTTATTTTAAGAGTAGGGTAAATACCAGGTGATAATTAAGTACTACAGAGAAATGGGAATATATTTTCGCATATGCTCATTAAATAGTAAGCGCTGTTTTTATTTATTCACAGGCTATCTGCTGCACTTTGGTGAACTGTAACTGTGACAGCTTCAAGCCGGGGAAGCTGAAGAGGAGGCAGTGTGAAAACTGCAAGCATGGCTGGGTGGCTCACGGTAAGAGCTCACTGCTGATGTGCGGACATTCAGCTAAGGCTCTTTTCTGTAACCATGTGTGGATGTGTTTTTATTTTCAAAAACAACAAATGTTCTCATTTAGCGCCGCCTTTATTGAGCCAAGCAGATAGTTTTGAAGTGTCTGTCTGCAGGTTTCTTCTGCAGCTCAGAACAATGAAGGTGAAAGGAATTTTTTTTTTTTTTCTTAAAGTCCAATGCCATCACATTCATATATATTTACTTGCTGTATCTTCCTGTGCACACATACTTGATTCTTGTGGTGTTGTTACTGCTTATGTGAAACAAAGTTAAGAACACATTTTCCGACCAGTTAATAGTTTTGTGTCGGGAAAAGATCTTTACTGTAGAGAGATATTTGTTTAATAGAAACAGCCTGCAGACCATAAAACACATATGATGTGGTTTGAATGTCCAGATGCTCATTTGACTTTCTTCAACAGCTAATGCAGAGTTCAACTAAATCTAAATAAAGGAGTTTACACACAGCCGTAGTTTATTATCATTATTATTATTTAAAATATTATCCTATTTTTTATTTGTTGATCATGCAGTATTCCAGTTGTCAGATTAATTCTGATGTGGATGACATTTCCATTTTTTTTCACCAGTTGACAAAGACAGTCTTCTTTTTGATGAGACAGTGGAGATACAAAAAAAAAAAAAGCAAACCTTACATTTTCTAATTAATTGCTGCTTGACAACAGTGTTGTATTTGGGTCCACCCTGTTTATTTTCATTGTTTTCTGTGTTGTTTACATTTAGAAATTATATACAAATTGGTTCTAGCAGTCTCTCTCTCGCTCATGTGCATACTATTCAAAACTTGTTGTTTGTATTTCTCAGTCATTTCTTTGTGTGCGTCCAGGGGCCAGTGCAATTTCATAAAATTCTAATCCAGTATTATCTGGTGTGTGTATTCTAGCCCTGAGTAAACTGAAGGTGCATCACATGTACCAGAGCAGCCAGGTGGAGATTGTGCACTCCAATGTGGTGTTCGATATCTGCAGCCTCATGCTGTATGGCACCCAGGCCATCCCCATTCGCCTCAAGATCCTCCTGGACCGACTTTTCTCTGTGCTCAAGCAGGAGGAGGTGATCCAGATCCTCAATGCGCTGGACTGGACTCTGCAGGACTACATCCGAGGATACGTTCTCCAGGTGAGCAACACAGAGAAAGTGTGAATTTACCACAATATATTATACTTTGACCAGTGAGGGTTTCTGAAAGTCAGTGCAGAACAAAAGGCTGACTCCAATAAATACATTTTGTCATCAGAAGACCAATTATATATCAGGTCTGTGTGTTAAAGGAACAGTGTGGTTGAATGAGGTGTTTATGCAGAGTCAGTCTATGACCTTCTGCAGATGGAGATCAGTGGTGTCCCTTTTAGGCACATTTATTTTGGCACTTCATTTTTTCATAGTCTCTCTGTATATTATGTCCACTCTTTTAATAAACGTAAGAAACAGCGGTCTGGCAGCAAATTATAGAGGTATAGGAATACCTCATACAACCCCACTGCAAAAATATTCAACTATTCCTTTAAGTACAGAGCTGGAGTCAAAGGGCCAGATTCACAAAAGGGTTGCGCTGCTTTTGCAACTGCTAAACCTGCAAATGAAAGAAAAAAACAGTGTGCAGTCTACAAAGCGTGCACAAAGGGTGAAATGCACACAAACTTCACACAAACTGCACTGCCACTTTTGGCTGCCTGTCCCATTTACCAGGACGTAATTAGGGTATATTCAGAACTTCGTCGCAAAATTGCCCCCATCCTGTGTGAATAAATCTCATTGCAAATACCATCGAATTCACAGTTGCCACAGGCAGTTACAGCGGTACTGTTTCAGTGTACTAAATCAACACACCTTCTCTCTCTCTGTCTCTCTGTCTCTTCAAAGCTTGTGAGCTTTGAATGACATTGAGTGACATTATGATCGAAATCTACAGTCAGAGGGGGAATCATGTGGGTTGTGAGCTTATATTGGATTTTGAAATTAAACGGTTTTGATGGAGCTCAGGATTCATCCATATGGACTGCCTTCGTTACAAACAATTTCACGTATAAACCTGCGATCTGTGTGTGACAGTGGACCTGTGAGGACTGTGAGGATGTGAAGCAGAATAAATAAATAACGTTAATTAACATCAAATCCTGGCTGATCCTCTTAATGAAGCAGCCACGGCACTGTGCGTAAAAGCGCACAGACTTTTTCTAATTTCAGAGACACATGTATGTGTGTTGCGGCTGCTGTGAGATGATGCTGTAGCCAGCTGCAACACACAGCCAACTGTGAGCAACAAACAAAACTGTCGCTTTCTGCAAAATGCCGCGCTCTCTCTGCAGTGTCCATTATAAACCAGTCTGCGTTCTGAAATATGTAGAAAAGACTGAAACACTAGGAAAAGATCTTCTTACTCAGTTTGACGCAAAAAGAGGGCAGTCAGCTGTCAAACTTTATGGGCGTGTTAGCGCCGGCATATGACTAACGGAAATTCTGATAGGGTGCTAAAATGGGGCAGATTGCAAGTGCTAATTCTGCACAGATGTTATTACAGGTGCTATTATTGGGCGCAATCCGTTCTTTGTCGATCTGGCACAAAATATGGTTAGGTTAGCTTCAGATAAAGATAGCAGGGGGAAACAACACATGTACGAACACCTCTAAATCTGATAGTTGGAACAATTTTTTAAAGAGGCAACACTTGTTTACATCTACATTACACCACATTTTGCAGTCTTGTTGTCACAGTGATGTTGTCAGGTACAGGTTTCTGCTATCCGGCAATTACAGCTGCAAAGGAGTGAGAGCCAGATGGATTGTTATTCACTTCGAAATAGTCCAAATGTAATTCCCTTGCAAATCACTGACTTTATGCATGTTTATATTTTTGCTGAGAAATGGATGTTGACGTGTCATTTGAAACAGCTTTAGGTGTTTATGGAGGCCACCAGCATGCTAATTAAATACATTCTGATTCTGTAAACATTAAATTGATGTCAGTGTTCTCGTATGAATATTGGTAGTAAAACAAGCCTATGTATTTACCAAAATATCAAAACAATTCTAACATGATGTTTAGTGTTTCAGAAACCCTCCAAAAGCAGCTGGAGCTCAGCATATGAGTAAGTGAGAGCACAGGAAGGCAGAGACTGAAGTCATTTCTGACGAAGGCGAGGGATTAGGAGGGAGAGGAGGGGTCAGGAAAGCATGGTTTAAAACAGGAAAGAGGAGAGACATCAGGTAGCAACCACTGTAATGAACCGGTACACTGCTGATGCCGCCTGCTTGTGTCTGCGGCACCACCGGCTCTGCTGGGTCTCCAAACTGTGCCATGTAGATTTGTAAATGTGGTCTCTGCCTTCAGATTTAAGCTTGAGCCAAACCAAGGCCTGGGCTGCAGGCACCATGGCAGCTCAGGCTCTCATTTAGATTAGTACATCATCAAGTATTCAAGTTGGGCTGCGTTTAATTCATGTTAGCTCATCTAATGGCGAATGTAGAGTCAGACTCCTCGACAGGCGCCCAATGAATGCTCTGTGATGAAATATTAATCACGGTTACGGCATGAAACTGCTCCTCAATTTCAAAGACGCTCAAACTCACATGTGATTACTGCTGGGCTAAGGGGGAGAGGACCCGCTTGATTAATGTGAGCCGCCCTCTGATCACCCCTCCCCTACTTCTGAGTCCATATATATGTGTACAAGCGTATGTGTCTGCTGGTATGCTTGTAGGATGTGTGTGTGTGTGTGTGTGTGTGTGTGTGTGTGTGTGTGTGCGTGCGCGCGGGATGTGTGTTCTCAGTCTGCTTCTGCTGATGCAGAGCGGGTAAATCCACATGATTTAAATGAAGAGAAATGACCTGCAAGATGAAACACTGTGTGTCTGTGTAATGAGGGTTCTCAGGGTTCTGCACTGCCCACTTGTATTAACACTCCATCTGATTCCTTTATTTAGCTGCCCTGCCAGTCTGCTTTATAGGGTGTGTCATCTAACCCATTCTCTGAATATGTATGAGCAACCCAACAGGCACTTGTAATGCTAATGATGAAACTGCTCTCTCCGTTCTTGTTTTTTTCCTCCTTTCCCTCTCCTTGTCAATACATTTTACACCCTTGCACTCTTCTCGTTCCTGCTCCATGCTGCTGTCCCTTTCTTCTGTTCTGTCTATAGGATGTAGCGGGGAAGGTGCTGGACCGGTGGGCCATCATGACCTTTGAGGAGGAGATTGCGACGCTGCAGCAGTTCCTGCGTTTTGGTGAGACAAAGTCAATTGTAGAGCTGATGGCTCTGCAGGACAAGGAGGGCCAGGCAGTGTTGGTTCCCAGCACCCGAACCAACTCCGACATCCGCACTTTCATTGAGCGCAACACCCCACGCACTGCTGCCAACGTCTCTACATCTAAAGCTGATAAACTTAGTGGCAACAACATGCACCATTTTGAGAACTTTATCAACAGTATGGCCTTCATGCTGCCATTTCAGCTGTTAGGCTCTGTTCCGGCACCATTTTTGGGCTCACCGACAGGGGCACTGCAGCAGCAGCAGCCATGCCGTGGATCAATGGAGCAGCAGAATCAGAGACGAGATGATCAAGGACAGGACATACTAGGGAGGGAAAACCCCATCTCTCTTTCACACCCTCCAGAGAGCAGTCTGCTAGGTTCTAGCTCTGTCTTATTCACTACTGATCTAGACCGAAGTGGAGATAAGCCAATTGACAGTCTCTCTACCACCACAAAGATTGAGGCAGAAGACTTCTCCACTAGTGACAACTACTCGGATGGACCCTCCACGCCATGCACACCATCCATGAGCTCTGATATAACACAAATGTCACCTGAGGGCAAGCTTCGCTCCCTGGACAGAAATGGGAGCAGTAGTGGAGGGATCTCAGGGAGTAGTGGGGTAGGAGGCTCTCTGAAGAAGGGTCGAGTATTTTGCAATGCCTGTGAGAAGACATTCTATGACAAAGGTACGCTGAAAATCCATTACAATGCAGTGCATCTGAAGATTAAGCACAAATGTACAATCGAAGGCTGTAACATGGTGTTCAGCTCATTGCGCAGTCGCAATCGCCATAGTGCCAACCCTAACCCACGGTTACACATGCCCATGAACCGTAACAACAGGGACAAAGACCTGCGTGGCAGCTTGTCAGCTGATGAGGGTTCTCAAGGAGAGAAGAGGCCTGAATATGGAACCCCCATTTCAGTGTGTTCTGCAGAAAACCATAAGTCAGTGCCCAGCTACATGGTGAGCCACGTGGACACCAGCTCTAAACTCCACAGCAGCTCATTCCCCAACATGGGCCAGAGTGGCATTCTCTTCCCCAATTTAAAAACAGTACAGCCAGTTCTGCCTTTCTACCGCAGTCTAGTGACCCCAGCAGAGCTCGCAAATACCCCAGGTACACTTCCATCCCTCCCGCTTTTGTCCTCCTCAGTACCTGACAAGCCGATCACAGCTCCTGAACCCTATATGACAGACCCAATACCAAAGAAAAAGTCTCGGAAGTCAAGCATGCCAATAAAGATTGAAAAGGAGGCAGTGGAGCGAGATGAGCCAATTGTTGAGGACAGCAGCTCTGAGGAGGAGGCTCCTTTACAGGGCAGGGGCAAGGAAGAGTGTGATGGCAGCCAAGCAGAGGAGATTATGTGCATAAGACAAGGTGGGGAGGAGAAGGAGGAGAGAGGGGCTTGCACTGGTGAAGAAAAGGACAAAAAGGACACCAAGCAACTATTTGACCAAACTTTATGTAGAGAAATGACAGCGAGTGAAGAGAAAGATGATGGGCCAAGGCAAGCTGAAACAGGGGTCATCACCTGTGCACCTGCCCCGTTCAAAAACAGACTAATAGAAGATCATTGTGACGACAACGTACCCTGCCAAGAACCCCAAGGCAATGAAGAAAGGGAGGACAGGGAGTGTGCAAACTCACTGTATGCAGCTGAAAAGATTTCAGAGCTCAGATGGGATGAGGGTGAGCACAGGCTGTCTAACGGGGGGGATTCCCAGCTTATGAACCATGAGAGGGATGGATCCAGCAGCTGTGTAGGCAACTACTCTGACTCAGGCTTGTCTCACCGCGACCCCAATGCTGACCTGCCACACCACTGTGAGATCTGCAGTAAGACTTTTAAGAACCCCTACAGTGTCAAGATGCACTACCAAAATGCCCACCTGAAGGAGATGCACATGTGCACAGTAGAGGGCTGCAATGCTGCCTTCCCCTCGCGCAGGAGCCGAGACAGGTAAGAGGCAGTCATATCTCATATTGTTCCAGCACTAAGGATTGCTGACAGACTTCAGCCTGCACGTTTCATTTTCAGAGAAGGCAAAGCTGATCCCAACTCAAAAGTCAACTCAAAGTTGTTCAATTAGTAGACACCTTGTACATCAGTAATACAGCATCATGTCATTGGTTCTCAACCCTTTTTTACTGATATATACATTCACTAACAAAGACCACACCACTGTCAGCCTAAAGTAGTTTAATTTGAACTGATGGAAGATTGAAAATGCACGTGTGAGGGTTGGGTTCGGTGGTTGAAGGGGGGGGTGAGGGGGTCGAATACGGTGGATGAAGAGAACGGGGTCAGAAGTTGGCAGATGTGTAGGGAACAAATAGGGTCTTGAAGGCTGAATCGATGAGGAACCCAGGGGTTGACACTCAGGGTGGGGGCAAGTTTCGATGAGCACTTGGCTTCATCATCCCCCATGGTTCACTGAAGTTCAGCTGGGGAGGGCGCCCCGCCGCAAGGCGAGGTAACCAACCACCGAGCCATGGTGCAAACCTGTGGGAGATGAGAAAAAGGGGTTCAGGGAAGAGGGGTCGTGAGCACTTGAGACGAACATGAGAGAAAGGGTTAGACTTATCTATATAGGTCTGCCCTGATAACTCAATCAGAGGCACGGATGGTTGAGTTAATGAGGATCAGGTGTGTTAATTAGTGAGGGAGAGTGGCGTGGTCTTGTACCTGAACTTCATAATATAGGAAGGAATAACTGAAATCACTTGCTTTAGTTTAGTTTGAAAGAAAGTGAAGTGCCTTAAGCACAGCCGCTGTGCAGATGTCTGCATGCAGCCAAAAAAATATGAAGACTGACTCAGTGAGAACATGAGCGGCAGTATGCACATGTATGAAAGATGTATTTTTTTTAAAAAAAAGCTCAACTGCTTCCTACACTTGTTTTATCAGGTGTCATGTCTGGTTTATTAACTGCACATCATACCAGTAACACATACCATAACTGCATAACTGCACATAACTGCACATCATACCATAACTCATATTGAGCATATGAGCATAAATCAAACATGCCAGTCTTTCTGTTTGGATGTCATCGGTTGTCGTCCATTATGACACACTATGCGAGATAAAACGATCGCATGTTGCATCTGATGCTCATTTATCATTTTGGAGAGCACCTGACGTCCTACATCTTCTGGATTGGGCCATTACTGGGTAGTCTGACCCTGGCATTAATTAAAGGAATCTTCTAATACTTTGAATAATACTTAATTAAATACAGTCACCACTTGGTATATACAATACTTTGAAATTTAATTTTAATGCGGTTTTTTTTAAATTACAGACACAGTGCCAATTTGAACCTGCACCACAAGCTGCTGACAAAAGACTCATTCAGCCCCGCCAACAGTATCTACTCACCCTCATCCCACTGTAGAGACAGAGACTCTGTTGGCAAAGACTACTGTCAAGACCAGCGAGACAGAGATCTGCTCCATCGAGACCCAACGAGTCAGACCTCTGTCATCTTCCGAGGACATAACCGCATGGGCCTGGTCTTCCCTATGAGCAAAATGTCTTCTGCACCGTACAGTGCTGAGGCATCTCCCTCAGGAGAAATGGAGGGATTAGGAAGAGGAGGAGAAGTTGTTGGAAGTGGGGAGGATGGGGCAGTCTTGGATCTGAGCACCTCTTCCTCTGCCCCACCTCGTGGCAACGGCAGTGCTAAATCTTCGTGGGACTCAGATGGAGCTGGAAGTGAGGAAGGGGAAGGGATTGAAGAGGATGAAGAGGCACTCCCCATGGAAGACAGTGATGAAAGCTGTGATGGGATTGGTGTGGGAAGGCCCGGGGGTGAGGAGTTGGCACTTGTGGGAGAGAGGACCCTGGGCTGCAATGGGGGAGGACATGGCGGGCTTCAGGGAAGTGGGGGCGGATCTCCGATTACCTGCCATGTCTGCCAAAAGGTCTACAGCAACAAAGGCACATTCAGAGCCCATTACAAGACAGTCCATCTGCGGCTGCTTCACAAGTGTAAAGTCCCTGGCTGTGATACATCCTTCTCCTCTGTGCGGAGCAGAAACAGGCACAGCCAGAACCCAAACCTTCACAGGAACCTCGCTGTTAGTTCAGGTGCCGCAGCAGACCAGGAGTAAGGATTTGAACTTGTGAACCAACCTGACTGATTTCCATTGTTCCAACTGTATTTTTGTTGTAGTCGGTTTTCTTTTCTGGCCACCCAAAGAAGGCTCACCAGTTAGCACTTTTAAAAATCCCTTCTGTAGTCAGTCTTGCTGTCATATTTCATTTAAAAAAGAGAGAGGATTAAAGAAAGTACAATCATCAGTCCATTCAGTTAAATATGTTTTACTGCAAGGAAAAAAAAAAGATAAAGAAATACATGCATATGTCTCTGTTTTCACATTGACATATAAAATACAACAAAAAATCATTCACCTGTTAGTAAATTCAATTTTCAGTTTCGATCTCAATTTTATTTGTAATGCAGTACTGGATTGTTTGTATCGGTTTACCCCACAGCCCAGTTTGAAAACTTCATTTTTAAAAACAGAATTTTTCTATTTGTTGTAAAGTGAGAGTTGAGCCATGAAACTGTATCATGTGATCATGTGATTCTTTTCCTGGTGTTTTGTTGTCCACATCTTCACTGTGAGACCGTGTATAACGTATCGATCAAAAGCAGTGGTGAAGTAACCTCTTCATGTCATTTCATTCATCTGGACAATGGTCTTAAAAAAAGAGTCTGCTGAAAAGCTATAGTGTTGTGAGCTTAATCCAGTTACTGTATGGTGTTTTTTGATCTGTCTTTACTGTTCTGGATGTTGCATACTGCGATTGTTGACCAAAGATTTTTTTTTAGGCCACAAGTGTGTATAAAACCCTTCATAGAGGGATATGCAGTATTAAAAGGGCCTGACCAGTCCTTTCTGTTGTGATTAACAGCAGTATTCAAATGTGGGCTCTGCTGTGAAATAAAAAATAAGTCCTGCCCCCACACTTTTTTTTTTGTTGTTGTTGTTGTTGTTGTTTTTTACTGATTGGAGTGAAAGCGATTTCCTGATTTTGGTGGTATTTTTGTAAAGAAATCTGCTCATGGGACGAGACTTGATCAAGACATTGCTGTGTTATTGTTTATGTGGTTGCTTGCAGTGTCCTGACGGACAGACGGCAGGAAAATATGCTGTGTCTGCAGGCTGGACACATGTACTGTGTACTGTGAATGAGTCAAACACTGAGAAATAGTTACAAAAAATGCAATTAAGAATAAAAGTCCCACACACGAGCACACTCTAAAAAAGAACAAGTAAACAAAATGTTTATTGAACTGTATATTCTGTGAATAATTTGTTATCTTAAATAAACCAAAAATATACTGTATAAAATAGGTTACCACTAGCATTGCATCAGTCTTAAAAAAAAAAGAAAGAAAAAGACAAAAAGAAAAAAGAATGAACAAGAACATTTACTTGTACATGTCTGATCATTTCACCATGGTTTACTGTTTGGGTTTTGCTCTGTATTCTGTGAATCTTTTTCACTCTGTGTTTAAATGCAATGGGCAGGATTTAAGATCCCACTTGTTTGTTGCTTGGATTTAAAAAAGAGGAGCAAAAACCAACATATGTTCATGTTTCCTTTGATTTATTGTTATAATAGTCATTCCAATTAAATAAAAAGCCATATGTTTGCAAGCCTTGTTTCATCGCTTTTTCTACCACACAAAGAACACTGCTATCGGTAAGTCAAATTCTACACAGAACCAAAGAAACTACATGCTGTGATGCAAAATTATTAACACTTCCTCCAACACACACACACACGCACACACACATTTGAAAATTATATTAGCACACCTTCACTTTTGAAAGCTGCTCGATGCACATCAGAAACAATAGATCTAAAGAGGAGGATATACAAATATTCTTGTTGACGCTCATCTGCGCTGCAGTATCATCAGATCCTGGCTGACTCCCTCGAGGCCTTGTAACACTCAGTGTTAGGCGGAGCAACACTGATGGGCCTCTGCTTGAAACAAAGCAAAGAGCTGCCTGGAGGATAATATGCAGGCCTTACTGCGGAGGATATCCCTCTAAATCTAAGATTTCAACGACCCGTGCATAGGTTAGTTCTGCATGTGGGCATTTTGTATGTCTTAATATCCACAGACTGCTCTTTTAAGTGCATTACTCATACAACACATCTACAGACAGCTTAAATTCTTGTGATTCTATTGATGCAATTAAATCCACAGGTTTAATCAACAAAATGAAACAATTAAACAGAAACAATTAACATCTTATTCAACTTTCCATATCCTCTATCCATAAATGTGAGTCCATGTGCAAAGTAAAGAACTGCCCCTCTTCTCCCCTTAAACTGCCCACTAGTGTTTTTATAGCCAATGAACTTCAGAAATGTGGAAATACTGCCCCTGAATTTTATTTAAACCAAAGGGGGAAAAGGAACACTTACAAAAGCATTTCCAAACTAGTCGAGTAAGTTACAGTGGCCCTAATGCCTTGTTTCCACATACTGTATGTGACTGGTTTCTGTAAATCTGTTACTATACAGGTAATGCCCCTAGAGGTAAAGGTAAAGGTTCTTTATTGGTCACATATAGAGTGTACAGTGAAAATTGGTCTCTCTTCTTTAACCAGTCCTTGAGAAGCCACCATGGATCTACTATTGGAGAACTGGATACAGGAAGTGCAATCAATTTTGAAGCCAAAAAGACATGTTGGCCAAACCGTGGTACTGCAAGTATGGCGTCGGTCATGTGCTCCCATTGGGCCCAAAAAGACTTTTTTCCAAAAGCTAACACTGGGAAAGAGACGTCTATAACTCAGCTATAAGTCGTTTGTGGGTATATAATCTCATTAATCTGAACTTTTTAATTGCCCTTATTGAAATCATTGTGTATTCTTCTTCAATTTACCTTTTCATTTTTTTTAGCCGAGTTCTGGCGTATTATCCTCGGCATTATGAACACGCATCGGAGCCACAGGACCGAGCCTCTCTGCATGTTCACATGTCCAGACGCGGGTGTAGCTGTAATCTATGTAAGTAATTTATGTCAGTTAGCCTTTGACTGTTAGCCTAAATATAATCTCATTGCGGGTATTTATTTTATGTAACACATTAAATATTTGGGTTTATTTGCTTCATGAATATAATGATTAAATCTACTGATTTAGACAGGATTTATGTATAAATGTAAGAGTTGAGTTTTTAGCTCAAATGACAGATAGGGTTCTTTTTCTAATGAATAGACTGTCAGCAAAAAAAAAACATTAGGTCCACACTTATTTCAAGTCTGCCAATAATTAAACTGTATGATTAAAAAATATAAGTAGTAATTGTAGTAGTAATAGCAGTAATTGGGTCAGCGTCAGCGTGGCCAAGATAAAAGCATGACTGTAGAACACGCGTGTGTTACAGACTCCTCACCTACATATATGAGCGTGACCCTACCACCAATCAGAGGCAGTGTAGGGCGGCTCATACTGTGTTTCCCCTTGAATTCAAAGAAGACAGAGATGTCTGTGAGGAAACAGCAGGTCTGCGGAGGTCGGAAAAGACACCAGAAAGCCTTCCTGAATAAGCTAGCTAACATTATTAACTGTCCTGTTAGATACAGTAATGTTGCCAATTTGATAACTTGCCATACTGTTGTTGACGAACGTGTTAGCAAAGCTAACAGTTCAATTACAGAGACCAGTGGCAGCAACCAGGATGTAACTTAGGCTAACATGCTAACGTTAATGTAGGCTAACGTTACCTGTCAACGGGACAGTACATGTCGCTTTTTATTTCTTGTTGCAGCCTAGAATAAATACAAAGTATCTGTACAGTACGTAAATTGTAGAAAACTGGACAAAACTCTGTTTTAAGGAGTTTTTTTTTTGTTGCTAGATTTTAGAGAAGCAAGCACACCTCTATTCAACATGTTGGAGCTAAAAAATCACGATGGAGCTGAAAAATTTACAAGGCAGCTGTCAGATCAGATCAAATATCTTTTATTGTTTCGGGGGGGGTTGTCCTAGGCACAGCAGCTTTTAATAAATACATTTATTAGTGCACCACGGTAAGACCAGTGTCGCCAACTCCTCAGTAAGAGAAGTCGCCATTGGCTGTCCTGAAAGTCGCTAGAAGTCGCTAAATGAGTGTGACGTCATCGCACAATTTGCATAATTGACCATCTG
>JAQFJA010000001.1:523911-535077 GCA_029874485.1 Naso brachycentron
CTCTTGTGGACAGAGAGAGAAATAAAGGTCTGCTGTGTTTTAATTAAGTTGTGCAGCGTACAATATTTTATAATTGTCAATATGTTATATATTTGAAAATATTCAAAAATTTATTAATATTTATATAAAATACTGAATATCATTTTTGGCCAACTTTGACAGACCTAACCCACACACAAACAGCTGACAGACGCAATGCAACATCATCCTTAACGAAGTGTGCGTTGAGCACAACGAGTGATGCCCGCTCTGACCTCTCTCCTTAAAACAAGTGTTCTTTTCTCTCTGCAAACTGCTTTGTGTCCTCATGATTTTTTACCTGAAACAACACTACAAAACTAACAGCAAAAACCTCTGGTCCCCTGTGCAATGCAGGCCATACTTTAAGTAAAAGAGAAGAGTCTGATCATAATATGGCATATTAAGTGCACTGCCACTTAAAATATATGACCTATCATCATATATACATAGTTAGACTTTCTTTATTTTTATTGGTTATGTAGTCAGATGAGTGAAGCATAACTCAGGAATGTAAAAATCAACACAAGCCTTACAACAGTGATAGGACACAACAGAGTATACACTGAACAAAAAGTTGAGTTGAGATTGCATCGAGGCTGTACAAGATGTACCTAGAGACACAGAAAGAGAGAGAGAGATGAGTTTCTTCAATCAAATGATGCCAGAATTAAAAGTGGGTGGCTGCTGATTAAGTTGGGGGCAGAGACATTGGATTGATTGTAGTGGAGTTGTACAAATAGTTTCTCCTGGTGCTCTGACTTTCCTGTTTCTCATTGGCTGGGCTGCTACCTGAAATGGGAAATGGGCTGTAACACCAGGCGGTGTACACAACAGTTGGAAGGGCACTTGTTGTTGGTAACTGAATAATAAGAGACTGAGAGCAGCACTGTCCTTACGATCACAATGTCCAAAAAGAATTTTAATCAATTTTAAAGCAAATTTTAAAAATTATTAAAAAATTATGTTTGAATCAGCAGCGGCCCAAAAGCAATTTGACTGTAAGGCACACAAAGGCTAGATGAGAAAACAAGTTGTGTTTACTTCACTGATGGGCCAGGATTTATAGCACGATATACAGTTCTGACACTAAACTCACAAGTTAGTCTGTAGACGCTTTGCTGAACTTGAGACTGATGACATCCCCCCAGCTTTCGTTGCTGAACTGGGTGAAGACAGCTACAGAGTTTAAAAAAACCCTTGCATTGCAGAACCAATCCTAAGTCTTAAGGACGGTCCCTCATACTGGGGGCGGTGACTTGCTGAAGTCTTGTGCCTGTAAACACTGTCCGACTGGCAACACGTGTACTATGGGATGGCTCAGTCGCGGTCACCAAAGAAAACTCCCTTAAAGTTTGTTGATGTTTGTCACGTTTGTGGTGAAACATTTTCATCAATTAAAAACAAACAGAGTCTTTTATTGGAACATGATTCATCCGTCTGGCCAACTATACTTTGGCTTTGGAGGACATTACAGGACAAGTTACACTGGGAGACGGACTATCCAAAGCGGTAACGTTATGTGGAAGCTGTTGCACGCTTTTGCGACGCTAATGATGCAGCAAAGCTGATGTGGAGCGAACATTGCTGAGGACATCCATTTTAATGTTTTAACAAGCTCTCTCTGTGTTACAAAGTGACTTGCCATATCTCTAGTCTGAGGCAGAGCGCACTTTTTCCAGGAAGGCGTCTCCTTTTCAAAAATGTAAGGGCCGTTGCTTTGTTAGCGGCAGTTCTTCCCGCCTTCCCAGCAACTGTCTTGCATTTTGACATCCCCAGACGATCGGTAGGCGAAGATCTCTGATTGTCTAGTATCGTGAGACTATTCTGACACTGACTTAGAAAAAAATGGCAAGATTTTTGCCAGAAACATATAAAAAATATTGCCTCTTACTAAGAAAAAGCAAGAAGCCTTCTCTATGAGCATACATCACATTACATTCACCATCTCAATCACGCTGTCAGTGTTTTCAAGTTGTTTATTGACATGTAATTAAAGATTAAAGCTAAAGAATTTAGTTAAAGAATTAAATTAAGTTAAAGAATTTCTTCAAATTTGGCTTCAATGTCGACTTGGACTGAGGATGGAATGATTAGATTTTGGTCATGTGTCATATGAAGGTCATTGTAACTTTACAAAATGCGTTTTTGGCTAAAACTCAAGAATTCCTATGCTGTTAAGTCAGTTAGGGAGCAGATCACGTGAGAGAGAGAGAGCTGCAGCTTGAGTCTTTTAGCATCCACAGAACAGAGAATTATCAAGGTCAACAGAAGAAGAAACAACCCTATAGTTAAAAAGGGGAGAACCTGGTGCAAGGGTGGACAGGCATCACAGGACCAGACCTGTCAGAACCACCCCGGCTTTACAATTGTTTGGCTGTTGGGACGGACCAACCAACCACTCAGGGCCGCGTCCAAGAGGGAAAAGCTGGTCTGGAAAGGTAAAACCTTTCATGTGTTCCAAGACGTCCAGGCTGAGATCCAGCAACAACACAAAGCAGTTTAGGGCTCTTAAACTACAAAGGTGATAAGTTGGAGTGTAAATTGGGACTTAAATAAAAACAAACTTTATTGAATAATTTCTTATTTGAAGCCTCCTGCATTTAAGATAGTCATGCTGCAGGAGACTCACCCAAATGACACTGAATTGCTTAAACTAAAGCAAAGATGGCTAAGCCAGGTATTCTCTGCATCAGGAAATGAAGCATCAAGAGGCACAAGCATATTGGTATCTCCAAAAAATTGGCATTACAGTGAATCAGTGGTTAGCACTGTGGCCTCTTGTGCCTCCCAGTCAGCACCCTTGACCAAGGTACTGGCTCAGAATCTGGAGTTGGTCGCCAGACGCTGCGCTGTGGCTGTCCACTGTTCCTCAGGGACGGGTTAAATGTGTGACCAGTAAGACTTAATCCTTAGGCCTAACTCTATTAAAACTTTCTTTTGTTCAGACTAGTGAAAAAGTTTGTACCTTGACATGTTTCGACTCACTCATTTCTACAGTCTTCCTCAGAAGTGTTACATGATGTTGCTGTGGCGTCCTGTACATCGCATACATGTGCAACCAAACACAAAGCAGAGCAGAAAAAAAATGAAGTCAGCCATCTGAGACCACTGCAAAAGAGAGGATCACATCATGGATTGGGAAATAGCCAAGATCATCCAATCTGAGAACAACAGGTACCATTGTTGGATAAAGGAGGCAATAGAGATCTGGAAACGTGCTCACAGGACTGAAAATCAGGAGAAGGGGGGCTACATGCTGTCAAACACCTGGGATGCAGTCCTCAATAGAACCACCGGCCAGCAGGGGCGTCATCCTACCTATCCAGGTTAGATGACAAACCTGTAAAAACCAGCTGACAGGACGTCACAGCAACATTCTGAGGACTGAAGACTGCAAGAGGTCAGCAGTTGAAACATGTCAAGGTACAAACTTTCTTACTAGTCTGAACACAGAAAAGTTTTAAAATAACTAGAAAAAGTTAGACAAAATGAAACTTTCTGGAATGAAATCCTTAGACCTAATCGCTGATAAAGATGAAAGGTATATCTTAGCATTTGGACTTCTCGACCATAAAATGAATTAAGATAACATCAGCCTTTATTTATCCCACAGCGGGGAAACTTTCAGTGACATTTTTTCCTATCCAGCTCAACTGTTCTTGTACCGAGCTTTATGGGAGATCCTGATCCGCTTGGTGGCGACTTCAGCTTGGTAAATGACCCTATGTTAGACCGCTCCAGTCGTCCTCTTTAGCAGACAATACTCTCTTCATTGTCCTTGAAGAGCTAGAGAAAATGCTTAGACTAGCCCTCAAGCAACGTGTCAATTCATTCTCCTGTGAATACACATTCTACTCTAAAGTGCATAACTTAAATTCTAGGATAGATTGTTGTTCGATTAATTAAAAAATGCCATTACGTCAGATTCACAATATCCTTTTATTAGATCATGCTCCCATGTCTTCAGCATTCTCTCCCTGTGTTAATTTACATAAAACAAAACAATGAAGATATAACAACATGCTTTTCACAGGAGAGAAATTTTTGTCCATCGATAAAGGACAAACCATCAGAATTCTTTGAGATAACCTTGAATTCTGTTACATCAACACATAAATGTTACATGTGCAAGGCATTTACAGCCACACGTGGAGGGTGTTGTATTAGTTGTGGCATTTCAAAGCATAAAGAAAGAACTTAAAGGAAAAATAGGTGTTTAGTTTTGGTTTTGTTTAAACCCCAAAGCAGAGACTGGCGCAGGTAGGTATATATAAAGAGAGTACAAAAGAACAAAACAAAAGAGCAGGCAGTGAAGGCAGGGAGCTGGCAGGCTCGCAGAATGATCACTGGTGAGGAGAGTACGAATTCCAGGAGATGACACGAGGGCTGAGCACATGGAAAAGTCAGGCACCGAAGAAACTAACAGCTGGTGAAGCAATGAGGCACACAGAAATAACCTGAGCACACAGTGTGTTTATATTGTTGCTGTTTACATTCCCAGAGATGAAAATTTAAAAATACACTGCAGGAACTGTATAACGTCATCGGCAGCAACATGTTCCTCCGATGTAGCAGCAGAAATGAGCTAAATCAGAATTTTGTTTCTCCCTTTAAACAGGACAATACATTTTCCCTTGATTTCCTTGAAATGGTCAATGCAGAGTGACCCATGAACATGGAAATGAGCAGCTGATCACTGGTTTTGTCCAATGAGTCACAGGCACAGCAGACAGAAAGACGGAAAAATGATATTTTTTCTGACACAGTAAAGTGTTTAAGGGTGAGGTTGACACTAAAAACATGTTATTAATGTCTTTTCATGTTGTGCGAGGACAGGGAGGATGTGTAATCCATAAGCATTACTCACATGTGGCAGCAGTGTTTGTTTGCATTGATCAAACTGACTGATTCACTTGCTGAAATGATTGTGACAATCAGTGATACCCCTCATCCTGTAATATCATTTGAAAATTGAAGTTTGATAAACACTCTTTATTTTATTTGATATGTGAAAACATTTCATTCATTGACATTTTGTAGCAGTGACCTTGACCTAAATTAAAATGAGGACTCATGATGAGGAGATGCAGTGTGAAGTTTGTGTGAGAACTGTCAACAGCTTCATTTTCAGGCTTTTTATTTATACAATCCATACTTTCTGCTGTCACAAGATAGCAGACCACTCAATTCTGAGTTTATTCTTGAGTCCAGGTAGTCTTTTGTTCCTAATTTTATTAAAATTCTCTCAAAACATTGTTGAGATATTGCATTCACAAGAATTTGACAAACAAAAGGTCACAGTGAGCTTTTATCCACCAAAATCTAATCAGCTCATCCTTAGGTCCTAGTACACATTGTTGCTCAGTTGAAGAAATCCCCATAATTCTTTCTCGATAGACTGCATTCAGAAGAATGGCAAACAAATGGACAACCTGAAAACATAATGCTCCCAGCAACAGCTGTCTCTGGTGCAGAGGCATAATTAAATGTTGATTCCTTTCTTGCATTGAAGCTATGGAACCGGGATCTGCTGGACTGCTTTGACCTGTTAAGTCAGTTTCATTCATAAGGTTGGCAGGTTGGACTCTGGACTCATTATAAACGATTAAGCTCATTTCATGGCTGACTGCAGTGGAGTCCTCACACTAGGAGACCTGGCCTCGAAATGCCACCGACAACTGTAAAAACCTGCTGTACCACAATGCACCCTTTAACGAAAACCTCAGCTGTTTCTCATGCTTGGGAGAGCTGTGTGTACTGAGCACAGTCAATATGGTGAGCTGTGTACAGCGCTGATGTCATATGGCAACAGGACAGATAATAACAACTAATGCTTCCACAGTACTTAATGTTTCTGGACCTAAATTTCAGCTCCTCAGTAGGTGGTTCTAAATTAAAGTTCTAGTTACTCTCATGAGAATATCATGCTACAGCTAGTTTACAAAACTGCGCAGTGATTCATAACACTATACTATATTCAATACATTTAGGTCTTCTTGAGAAGAATATTCCACTTTCTGTTTTGCAGTTAAAGCAACTTATGCCCGGCTTTCACTTATGTACATGAGCAGAGGCGAGTCAACCAGAAGTCCATTCCTATGGGAATCTCTGTGATATCAGATGTGCCTGCGAAACTCCCCCACTCTGTAGTATTTTGGGCCGCAATTTGCCTTGAGTATGTTCAAAAAATTAAAGTTTTGGCAGTGGATTTTGGAGAGACCGTATGACAGTGTGCTGTCATACCGCACGGTGGCTTAGTGGTTAGCACTGTCACAGCAAAAAGGTTCTGGGTAAGCCTAAATACAGTCAGATTTATCATTTGATATTAAAAGCAGGTACATTAGTTTCTAAACTTCCGTCAATGCATTTCCTTGCGATGGACACTGGGAGCATTATCTGTCTCTCCGTCTATTTACAGATCTATGGACACAAGTCACATACTGATGTGGAAACTGAGTATGAGCTTCCACTGTCTAGACACACACTCAGCACGTTCTAAAACCAGACACTAGTCACCTGACAAGCTGAGTCTCAGTCAGGCCATCAGCTGGCTAGATGGTGTGATGACAAGGTAGCTTATTGCTACATCATTAGGGCTGTGTATACGTAAACATTGATGGTGCAAGTGGTGAATTGCACCAGGGCCCAGAGCTGACAGTGGCCGATGTGCATTGATAGTTACGTTTTTATATTGGGCACTATATAGTATGTAATACTGAAGGGGTCGAGAGCATAGCATGTGAGCGAGCTCACCGCTCACAGTTCGTGGAGCTGTCCAAAACGTGCGCTCCAGCGCTCAACACCTCTCCACGCCGCTCGGCTCCATCCCGCTCTCCGCTCAACACAGATTTTACTCCGCTCCGCTCCTAAGTGGCTCCGCTCACAAAAACAGAAAGAAAGAAAAAAAGAAAGAGAGAAAAAAAATCCCCACCACATCTTCCAAGCAGCCATGGGGCGCAGCACTCCTCCCAGTCGGTCGTTTTCCTCACGTAGCCTCATAAACCCGACGTTTGTATTTGAGGTCACAGCCTTTAAGTTGCACGTCGCGTCTCACAGCCCTCAGCGCGTCAGAGCCCTGCAGCCCATCACCACTTCAAGACACACACAAACATCATGCGGTCATGTGTGTGGAAGTTTTGCACAGAGAGAGTTGAGGAGAAGCGCTATGTTGCGCAGCTCGCTCGTTTACAGCGGAAAGACCGTAAAGTCGTTTAATCTCGTACCTCACTTTCATTCACCTGTCCATATTATCAGCCTCTGGTCTTCATGTTAACCTGTCTTTTCTCCTGCATCATTCACACCGCTATCCGCTGTTCAGCTGATTTGAAGAAGCCGCTGCTGTTAGGTTAATTGATTGATTGATTTTTGGGAGGAGAGAAAAGATGAGGAGAGAGCAAAGAGCTCCATTTTTAAATGAATGTAAAGTGTCTTTGAGTACCTTGAAAAGCGCTATACAAATAAAATGTATTATTATTATTATTATCATTAATTCCGCAGTGCACGCCTCTTCATATTTTTATGAATTAACACACCTTAACGGAGGAGGGCAGCCTGTGTTTTAAATCTAATTGTAATTTAGTAAAGGAAAAAAAACAAACATGTTGCACACACTTTAAAAATCCGCTCACAGCTCCACCTAAAATTTTTCACTCACCGCTCACTCCCGCTCTGCTCACATGCTCTGTTCAAGAGAAGACCTCCCACATTGCAAAGCGTGCTGCTTTCTCTAGTCTGCACTGTGCTGTGGTGACTCAAGACCTCTGTTGTCTGACTGGGGTAGTCCATCTTAATGTGCAGGGAACAGACTAGCTATATCTGATAGTGTTGTAGTCAAGACCACACAAACTAAGACCCAAGATTTGACCGAGACCAAAATGTGCTGAGACTGGCACAAGACCAAGAGGCAGTTTACAAGCTGCAAGTTTTCGCATCAAACAAAACACGTTTGTGGCTGTTCATCCTTCCTTTTACATGACAATGGTGTGCTGGCGCCCCTGAAACTGCAAACTTCTGAACCGGGTTCCAGAGTGGAATCTTTTGAATCCGCAACCTTCTTTCTGGCTGTGTAAACTAGGACCTGCACCTGTGTGGATCCACATTTCCCAGCACCTTACAGTGTGTTGTTGCTTTTTAAATTATGTTGAGCATTTCCAGTCTCATTTAGATTTTTTTTACTGTGCACTGCGTTGTTGTATGAGTGTTTTCTTGCGATGTACGTTAAAGATTAGAGAGGCTGCTGTAAGTCATTCAAAACATTTCCATGCACACAACAAAATCAGCAAAACTGAAAACCTGTCAAACCTGACAGGACAGAGGAAATTCTCCACATGAAACAGAATTTAATTTGTAGCTCCTGAAATATTTCTGTGAACTTTTGGAAGAACACAGAGTATTAGATGCTGACCAATCAAACCGACATGTCTGGAGATTTAAATAATTAGAGTTCCACACCACTGTGCCAAGCACTTAAGCACACACTGGGGAGATGTCACTTTCTTTTCTACAGCAGGGGGCTGCAAGTAATAAATCTCAAAATAGGCTGGCATAGTCAAAGTGATTAATGGTATAAACTTCTAACATGCATGCAAACAATAGTGCTGCATTAGACATATGGTACTGAGATGTACATTAATCATAATTCATCAGCACATCCCCACTAGCGTGTATCCAGGTCCAGCTTAAATACGCTTGCCTAATCTTATTTGTTCTCCCTTCTTATTGAAATGTTTTATGTCTTTTTAGGTCAGATGAATTCTGTTTATGCTACCCACCACTTATTAATTTGTTTTTCCTCAAAAATATAATGAAGGAAGAGTACTGTGGGAGTTCTTTGCTTGTCCATTGACTGTTCTCACTCACTGGTGATAACTCATTGGGGTGCTAATGTTTTCATAAGAGAAAGAAGAAAAGAGAGAAGAAATATTGTGCAAAACTGGCAAAATTAGGCTGACATATATGAGGCAGGCAGGGATTTTTGTTTGTTTGTTTTCCAAACTCATCAGACATGCACATTAGTTCACAAACTGAGATTGATGTTACTGGCTACTGCCATTCTGTGTGAGCTCCTACAACCAAACAAGTGATACAAATCTGTTTACCAGCTCTGAAACTTTGAAACAGATCAAGTGTGAAGCAGTTCAATAGGATTTAAACTTCTACATGTTTGATTGATTCTCAAGTGATTAGAAAAAATCTATGAAGCATGTTCAGCTTACAGGAAAAAAATAAAACATAAATGGAATCAGTACATTAATAAATGTGTGTCTTTATTCAATCAATCTTTAGGATAAGAAGCACTGCAACATTGTGTGATGTTTTATGACGACATTAAATAAACAACAACACCGTTAGTCCCCAACAGCCTAAATGTCTTACTGTTATATGTAGATTAAGTGTGATAAATAAATAAAAATGAACACATTTTGTTGAATGGCTTTATTTATTTTTTTTTATGAATCATTTTGCAGCTGTTTCAGTTTAAATTGCTCTGTAATCATGGACTCCCTATAGCTAGGTTGGGAAATTCTGTATTTATGGGTTCCTCACTTTCTTTTACTTCAGCAAGTTTGTAATTATGAACTTTTATGAAGCCGTTAGAAATCCTGCAGTATTAGAGGGTTGTACCATGCCACATGTTCTAAAGAATATCTCAATACCATGTTGAGTCCTCTTCATGGAAAATTGAGAAATATATTGTAAATGTCCAGGTCACTTGGTTGTCAGCGGACATGGATTGTCGATACTATGCAGAGCTCACACAATAGGGCAAGGCAGGCCATCCAAGCCAAAAAAAAAGCCTTGGCTGGACAGATTCTCCTCATGCCGATGTTATTACTGTGGAAGGTCTGCGATGGCTGTTAGCCTGCTGAGCCCATCAACAAAAGGTGATTTTATCCTGTTAGTGGACTGCTAACGTGTCTAATTCCTCTCTAGTGGATTGGTCTGTCTCTTTAAAAAGGCAAGAGGCATAAAAAGGCAAGAGAACCCTAAATTTCACCACAGTTCAATAGTCCAAGACACACGGATCGATCTCATCTATGTAGGTTCAAGCATTTCACTGTGTCAGCTCCAAGATTCAGCCAGTGATCTGGACCTGGGAGGCAGGGTGAAAAGAAACCTGCAGAGGCATGTCAGAAATGTTAATTCAGGTTGACCAGGCATAAATAATACTGTCAGAGGAATTAGAGTTTGTTCCTGTACTCTGAGTTTCACTGACACAGCAAGAACGGGTTTTGGAGGAGGGCCCACCACTTCTCCAGGAAAAACAGTTCTCTGAATCGTAAAGAGGTGTTCAGACTTTTTAAAGCCACTTTAGAAGGATCAGTTCTTTGGATTTTTTTATGAATACTTATTTTTTTTCTCTCATTAACACACACACACACACACACACACAGCCTTAGCCTGAGATTTCTTTGGCATCACAGGGTCTGTGGTGACATCATTGACCCAGGGGAAGCCAAATTTCCTATATTTGGTCACATACAGCCAGGAAAAGCCTCTCTCTTTCCGTCTCTCCCACTGTCTGTCAGTCTCCCTCCTTCACTCCCTCTCTTTTATCTAAGCTTTTACCACAGCAGCAAAGATAGGAGAAAGCTCAGGGGTGAGATGCATGAGGGCTGTCACAGCCTGGTGGTGCTGTTTCCTGAAACAGATGTGTGTGTGACAGGACTTTGAGGTCATGCTGCTGTTCCGTGGCCACAGACGTTGAAGTGGAGCAGCCCATCGTTCAGCAGAGTGAGATCTGCAGCCTTCACAAGCTAACTGCTGCGGGAGCATGAGAGCAGAAACTATTTTCTTCTTAGTGGAATTATCATTTTTTTTAAGTATGACCATTGTCTGTTTGGATTAATAAATAATAAAGAATAAATACATAGACAAGCATGGCGATATTCTTCCTGATTGAAGTCCCGGTTAGCTTCATTTTAATAAGCAGAAACTTCACTGACAAAGGGCTTAAATGGTAATTAGACTTCTCATTTAAATGCTGTTACAGTACACTGCCTCACACGGGGGGCACCATTAATGTTGGGATTTTGCAACTTAATATTTTGGCTATCAGAATTAATTCATGATTATCATAGATAATCATTAATTGTATTAAATAATAAGATCTAATTTACATCAGATCGCCTCAGGAGCACCACC
>JAQFJA010000001.1:543482-553667 GCA_029874485.1 Naso brachycentron
CAGTGACAGAACTATCATTTTGAGTGACTCCAGTTAGGTTTCTTAATGACTTTTTCCTTTCTTCAGGTTTGCACAAGGTTTGCAGTTAAAGCAACTTGACATGATCACTGAGGGGATAGCAGCAAGCTTGAAGGACATTGACTAGAATGGCCAAAGTACTCAGAAAGGTTGTCACATTACATACTAGTCTGTAACTAACTGATTATGTAAAAACATTATTTCAGTGTTTGATAAGTCGCAGACCATTGTAGACAATGAGATTCAACTTTGCTACACAATTAATTGGTACACTCAGTGACACATTCAATGCACAAACTTTATTCCTAATCTTGCTGATACATAATTATCAAATTTCTTACTAAAGCATTGTTACAACTCAACATGCTGATGTTTTATTTTTTACATTTGAAGTTGTGTTTTGCTGCCCTCAAGCAACTGAGGAAAAGAGGAATGAGAATTGGAGGTCATCATCGATTTGTAGTTATGTTATTGTTTGTTGACGAGAGCATATTTGCCCACAAACGAAAGGTAGGCTGTATATTTGTATGCATCTGAACTATATTTACCATTTACAATTTTTTCTACTATTAGGGAACAATTCAGATGTCCACTGTTTCCTTGTGTGCATACTCATTCATATGTTAATTCACATAAATTAATATAACAACACAAACACCATTCAACATGTAATATAGTGTAAATGTTTGAAATGGTTAGGAATGGTATATTGTTTGTACTTGCAGAGCCTGCAGTGTGAGTGTGAAATTAGAAGTGTATTGATTTTCCACAGTGCTGACTACATTTAGGTCTATAGTGTGGGCTTGAATTTAAAAACATACTTACACATGTAGCACAAAAAATATCTACCTGCTTTTTATTATCAGGCTCCATTACTTTCTAGCCTCCACAAGCGACTACTTTGAGAGGATCAAAAGGCTTGCCACAAGTAACACGGTGAACTGCATACTTAAGTTGAGCATCTGAAGCTAGAATGTTCTCTCACAACCTAATGAATTGACCGTTGTTAACTTTGCTGATGGTCCTATAGAGAAGACATAATGAGCGCTAGTTTCTCCTCTTTGTTGAGACTGCAATACAAAATGTGTATTGTTGAAGTTGGCATAAAACACTGAGTGAGCAACAACGATCACACCTACAGTATGATCTTGACATCATGGACACAATTACATGCTACTACAAATGAGATACATTGAATTGTTAGAGACATGGGTGAGATTTAATATGGAGATAAGCTGAATTGGATGGCAGTGGTGAAACATAGAACAGACATTTTTAGAGGGCTGAATGGGGTAAGGAAAAAACAAAAAAATCACATGGAAAACATACAATAGAATAAGAAGAGAGTATAAACTTGATTTTAAATCAGACAGTACCCTTGGTAAGACTGCGTGTAAATCACAGGTATTAAAATGAGGGTAGGACAACGTTCTGATATGACTGCATGGCACGGAATTTTAAAATGCTGAAGGTAAAATTTTCAGTACAGTTATAATTGCATTAAAAAACATTACAATCTATAATACTTTCGGATGCGCAGCTGGAGCAGAACTGGTCACATGATGTGATACTCTGGGAAAATGGAGAAATCAAGAAGATGGTGAATGCTAACATTAGTGTCTATGATTTAGTGTCAAAGAGAGATGCAAATGCACCTGTTTGGCAATACTTTGACTGATTCTTCTCATCCTGCTTAAAAACAATCAATATTGGCTTTCAAATATGCAAGCTTTCCATGAGGATTGTGCAGCACACCCTCTGACATTACAGTATACTGCAGTGCATGTGGAAAGGATACCAATGTGTTAAAGATTTGATGTAGCCCAAACTTTATTAAAGTATTTGTCTTTTCCTTCATTAATCTCAGTACCATCGACAGACATTGGCAGTCTACTCTGCTTTCAAAAACAAGGACTTATACAAAGACTTGTTCAATTTAAAGGGAACTGTTCCTTTAATCATCAGTTACATTGTAAGTGCTATAAAAGTCATTATCTGTGATAAATCAAAGCCTGTTTTAGGGCATGTACAGCTCTCTGCTTTCAAAAACTCAAAGACAGTACCAAGAGTGAGCCTGCATTGAAAAAGGCATCTTGTTAGGTTTTTTAGCTTTGTTTATTTATGCAACTCTCTTCTTGTCCACCTACCCCCACCCCCCTCCTCACAGGCTCTGGTAAGACTGCTTGGGCACCTTCTTCATCTTCAACATCTCCCTGCCCCTCCTCAGACTCCAGCTCCTCATCATCTTCAGAAGAAGAGGAGAAGAAAAAGAAGAAGATCAAGAAGTCCAAGAAATACCCTGATTCACACAGCCATTCAAGAAGTAAGCACAGGCGTTGACTGTCTTTATAATCAGATGCTTTCTTGCCTCAAAGTTGCCCATTACTTAACTGCCTTCTTTGGTTCATATATGTATGAAAAGCAGTTACTAACATGGGCTTAATCAGTAATCATCAGAAGGGATCTAAGAAGTGCTATGTTATGTCCATGTGTATGTTATGTCCGTGTGTATGTTATATTTTAGTATTCACTCTAAAAATCAGTGATTCAGATTTCTCCAGCCATGTGATAGCTTCCCCATTCTCCTCAGGTTATGCTGTGCTCTCCTCTGGTTTTGTTAGATATTTAGCCTCTGAAACAGAGAAGAAAAAAAACTACTTACTGTGCACTTACTACTACTTCACTGTGCATCCTCCATCCAAGCTGGTTATGTTAAGGTATAGCTTCTGAGGCAAGGAAGGTGAGACAGGAGTAGGACATTACTTGCTGTGCTGCTTTGCTGTGCGTCCGCCTTCCAGGCTGGTAATGGCAGATATTGCTAGTAGATAGTGAAGGAGCTAAATCTAATATAACCAGCCTGGAAGGAGAATGCACAGTAAATCAGTAGGGTAAGTAGGATCCTTTCTCATCTGCTAGTACGACCTATAGGGTGCCAAATCAACAATACCAATGCATGCCTGACAAAAAAGATGACAGACTTCTTTTGTTTGTGTTTTGTTCATTTTTTGTTAAGTGACCACAACAGATGGAGTCACCACTACAAGAATGCCTTGTGCCTATTCAACATGTATGGATCCATGAAAAAGGCCATTACCAAAATTAACGTTGACCGCAACTCAATTGCGAGAACAGCCGTAATTGCTGAGCTAGCAGTCACATTTCCAGACACCTACAAGGAGCTGCTCCCAGGACACAAAGATAAGGAGAAGATGTCTGTGTTCGCAGAGCGGAGCAGGGGGGCTAAAACAGAGGAGATGACTGAAACGATCACAGCAAAGAAAAAAAGTGGAAAACTCCTCCCAATGATGTACAAGTACACTTAAGAGCGTTTGGAAGGACATTGTTTTTTTAAATGTTAAACACGTTATCAAGTTTGTCCTCCCGCTGCCATAGTACATAATTATATACTGAGTATGTGTTTAAACCCTCTGTTAGAGGAAGAGTAAAACAAGTAATGCTACAGTTTGTTTTTTCCTACTATTTGTTTTTTTGTTTTCTGTATAACTTACATACTGAGCATATGTTGGAACCCTCTGTTTGAGGAAGAGCAATACACGTAATGCAACAGTTTGTATTTTCAAAATAATGTTTTGTGTTGTTTTGTTTGTGTTGCCGATGTGGCAACACTTGGCGCCGTGAATGGCAGCGGCTCTTTGGGATGCTGGAGGTTGACACAAATTCCAGAAGACCCATTCTGAGGCTTGTCAGGGATCGCTCAAGGCAAACCCTTATGGGCCTGATTCGACGCCATATCAGACCCAAAACATCCATGCTCACTGATAAATGGTGTGCCTACAAGGGGCAACTTGCTCAGTATGGATATGGCAAGTATTCTGTCTGCCATAAAAAAAACTTTGCTGACCAAGAGACTGGTGCTCATACTCGGCATACTGAGCGTGCATGGCAGAACTACAAGCTGGAAGTATGGTGCCATAGGGGTAATCGTACTCCTGAGTCATTGAAGCTTCATCTTAAGATGATGCAGTGGCACCACTGGTTAGGTGTACGCCATTACAGTGGTGTGTTGGGCAGACTTTTCCATAATGTAAGGCGACAACCCAGGTAAACATAAAATCTGTCTCTGTGCATCTTATGCACTCTATGCACTGCTCCTGTGCACTCCTCGCTGGCAGCCACGTCCTGTTGGACTCAGACTTTGCCTCTTTGCACTTACTTACATTGTTCTCTCCTGACTAGATCCTTGCTTGTGTTGTATGAACTCTCAGATGTACGTCGCTTTGGATAAAAGCATCTGTTCTGGAACCCTCTGTTTGAGGAAGAGTAATACAAGTAATGCAATAGGTTGTGTTTTTTCCACAAAATGTTTTGTGTTGTTTAAATACATAAAAACCATCTCTTGACTTGTCTATTGCTTTTGTTAAAGTATTTAAATCATTTGAGCTTCATAACACATAATGACATCCTAAGGAAAAGTTCAAATTGTACCACTTTACTTGAGGTCAAGGAAAGTATTAATGACATTAATGAGGCTTAATGACATCTTAAGGAAGAGCAAAACATTTATGACACAATAACAATGGTGTCATGACAGCCAATGTCAAAACCAACCATATATGACGGTTTAATGTCATGTTAAGACATAAAGCTAAATAGTTTTTTAAAGTTTGATAATTAGGTCTGCTATGTCATGTTTATGACAGGTTATGTCGTCTCTGTTAATGGCAAGTTGTCATAACAAAGACATCTCAAGCAGCGTCAACTTTGCATCAAAAGTGACATAATTTACAGACTGATACTTAAAGACAACTGTCATAAGGATTCATTCATGTTCATGACAGTTGTCATGTCAGTCTTATGCACACCCCTTCAAATAAAGTGTTACTGAATTTAATGTGAAAAATGTGTACTGTATATGATCAACTAGAACCTAGTCATCATATCCTACTCATATTGAATTGTCTCATCTTTTTCTTTCTTATATAGCAGGTATATTGGTCATTAATACCCTTTTTAATATTTCTTTAACTCTGACTGAAAATTTTCTTTGTCGAAAAGTAGATAAGCTGTCTGAAAATGCATGGGAGAAAATTATGTATGAAAAAATAGAGGGAGGCATCATACAGTCCATTGTGTCTAAAATAGACATTTCAATATTCTGGGCAAAATGTTTCCTTTTAGTTTATTCTCTCTTTTTTAGAGGGCGAGATAAAAGAGATTGAAACCACTCTCATGTTTGTGTGTTAATACAGAGATGCAGGATGCGGTCGTCCTGTGAATTAAACAAATAAAGCTCACTAATTAATAAACATGTTACTTTGTGAGCTTTAGATTGTGCTATTGTAAAAAACTTCACTTTGGATAGAGCAGCTATTTACCCCTGCTTCAGTCTCTTGGCAAAGTGACAGTGCAGACTATCGTAGGATTGATTCCAACATTTTCAGCTAATCTTAAACAGTCCCCCAGTACAGCTCAAATACGGTGCAAGTTGTCAAACCTGTTTTTGCACTGTTTTTCTTACTATTAATTAGGCTCAAACCAGGTTAAACCCTTTTACCAGCAGGTGTTTTTTTTTTCTTTTTTCGGGCATTTATGAAGGGGCTGTTCTGACAGGGGAGAGCTCAGATTTAGAGGCAAAGTCAAACCACAACAGTCTTCTCACCAGATTGTCTTCTGAGCACATCTCAGAACTGCTGTGTGATGCCGTGGATCAATAGAGGACTCAATCAAAAGGCCAGAGAGCATACTTGTTAAATTAGCAGTGCAATACACTTTCTACCGATTTTTACCGAGTCTTTTACCATCTTATTAAAACCGTGAGGGCCAAACTGTTACAGTGTTCTGTTTGGGTTTACACTCATTTACTCAACCAGGGTTCATATTACTTACTCGACTTGAGAGGCATTTGTATGTTCAACAAACAATTAGTGAGGACCAATGCAAAATATTGTATTTCAGTTAAAGGACTTAATTTATGGAATAGCTGTTCAGAGGAATTGAATACATGTAAAACACTAAGTGAGGCCAAAAAAGGTTTCTAAATAATGTACTGAAACAATCTGAAAATGGTTGATCTAAAAATATTTTACCAAAAAAAAAAAAGAAAAAGAAAAAGAAAAGATAGGTCATGCTGTGATGTTTTTTTCTTGTTTTTTTATAATCACTGAAAGTAACGCTTTCATTTTTATCATGTATGTCGTGCGTAAAAAGGGTAGGCATTAATAAGGGAGAGCTTCTGCCGACACCCATTTCAACTGCAGAAATTCTGAAATGAGTTGTGTTGTCCTCATATGCAATGTTTTTTACGTATTTATTAATATTTTATTGGATGATTATTGTTGCAGAATGCAGTCAGTCTAAATAAACCTCAGTATAATCTAATCTGAGTACCTCTCGGGCTGATATCTGGACGTAAACACATTTTCTGTGTTTTGTAATGTTTTGTCTCCTCCAGTGATGGATTCAAAGAGGTGATGCCATATGATCACTTCCAGCCTCTGCCTCGGTGAGTAATACGAACAACCATTTCTTTAAAGGCTACAAGAAACAGTAGCTCACTACTGTATTGAAAATATGTATTGTTTGGGGTGCTATATAAATAAAGATTGATTGATTGAACTGTAGCTTAGGAGGCAGAGCGGCTTGCCTAAAATCAGAGGGTCGGAGGTCCCCAAGCTTCTCCGGTCTGCATGCTGAAGTGTCTTTGGACAAAATACTGAACCAGGCTGGCACTTTGTACAGAGGCCACCTTGCAAGGCATC
Source organism: Naso brachycentron (assembly GCA_029874485.1). NCBI lineage: Eukaryota > Metazoa > Chordata > Actinopteri > Acanthuriformes > Acanthuridae > Naso > Naso brachycentron. The sequence continues at coordinate 550,220 of JAQFJA010000001.1, forward strand.
CAGGACACTGTTTAAGACACCACAGATCACGTACAATGAGACAATAGATAGAACAGTTAAAGTGCTCCAGTGCTTATCAAGATCCTAAAATGTCTAATACATACCAGTAAAAACATTTAACACTGAACAACATAAAGTAAGTACACTACGTAAAAAACATTAAAAAAAACAGTGAATAGATAAATAATAAATACAAAAATACAGGCTCCAGACAGATTTTGTGAAAATTGTGCAGTTCTTCTTACAGTTTATCAGTGTGATGGAAACTGGAATGAAGCTGTTTTTATGATGTGTGGTTTTACACTGTGGGACCAAACACACCGACGCCAGACTCTCACTGCCAGCTGCTGCTTGCAAAGCGTGATTTTGACAGAAAATGTAAAAGCTGGGCGCGAAGTGTTTTAAAGTAGCCTTATTGCTTGTGTGTTTCACAGTCTCTTCCGTTAATCTTGTAAGTACTAATGTAATAGTAATGTTGACATAGATGTATAGTATAAAGATATATAATCATATGTAATGTTTTGCTTTTGACAAAGTGTCCTAAAATTTTGAATTTAGATCAGGAAACATCAGGAGAGTTCACAAAAGACAAAAACAAAACAAATAAAAAGAAACGATGTATGATTAGATGTGTGGGTAAATGATGTGAGAAAACATGAGGTGAGCTTGGCCTCCTGTCCCGCGTGCAGCTGGGAGCAGGGCCCGTGGACCAAGTGCTCGGTGTCGTGTGGTGAAGGCTGGCAGGATCGCAGTGTGCTGTGCGTGGAGGAGGACACCCACGGACAGTTCTCCCAGGTGGAGGAGTGGAGGTGCACCCACTCCCCCAAACCCATCACCAGACAGATATGCAACACCTTCGCCTGTCCCCAGTGGGTGGCCATGGAGTGGTCTCAGGTCAGTAAATGTCTGTTTACAGCACATATTTACATAGCCATGGAACATGTTTCAGTTGGGGGGTGCTGTGGGGAAGACACAAAATGCTGCGAGTTTCACCCACGCTCTGCATATATGATATCCTGTATACTGTGCACTGCATGTTTTCTTGCTGGATTATGGCCCTTAAACATAAGCTGGATACTTTGATGACCACAATAGTTGTCAAAGAGAGGAATAATAATCATGTAGGAAAACAAACATGTACGCTACACACATATACGGCAGCGTCGGCTAGGCACTGGCTCGTACACAATAAACGCTGATGATAAAACAGCCCCACCGGCACTTCTTTACAAGCAAAGCGGGCGGTAATCCTATAGCATCCATACATTAAGTGTGCACAAACTTTGTATATCAGCAGCTGGTCCTGGCTAGGAAAGTCAGATTTACAGAAAAAATGCTAATAATTAAATAGCAACCACCCGCACTCTCATATTCCTCGCAGATGATTTGTAACCGTTTAGTAAACATAAGTATCACACAACAGCAGCTGAGCATGGGCTCATATAAGAAAGACAGATTTACACAATAAACACTGATGGTAAAACAGTGACCACTGACAAATTATAAAAGTAAGAGCATAGAATTAGCAGAGTTAGGGTTATTAATGGCCTAATGCGCATTTTTAGGCTTTCTGCACAGCAACAGAGGATGAAAAATGTGTCTGACTTATGCTGATACTCCACAGGTGTTCTTGCGCTCGGAATTCACACTAATGAAACTTTTTATCATGTCCTGTACTTTGAACCGGGATGCATCACCCGCTCCAGCCACTAGCATCCTCTGGTTGCACTAGAGTGCTACTGTTGGTGCTAGCTTCCTCTTCTCCACGAGCTTGATAAATGTCGACTCCCTGCTCCGCTGGCAGAGAGTTTACAGGTAGGTACAGCAGGTGCCTCTGTCAGTTGTTAACGGTGATCTGTTAGGTTTCGCTCCTTTTGATGTTTTCATAAAGAAATTTGAATTTGCTTCAGCACTGCATGCTCAAGTTGTGAGACCTAAATGTAATTTCCAACCAGACCGGAATCAAAATAACTTCAGAAGAACAATATAACAAAGCGAAAATTAAAGAAATATTTTTGTATTATTATCATTATGTTTTTGATTTATTGCCCAGATAATCTTTATTTAGTTTTAAACTGTAGCTGTGAATGTGCAGATCATCCACCTTCCCACAGGGGGTGCTGCAGCACCTTCAGCACACCTTCTTCCCACGGCCTTGCATATCTTCACATGATGCGGAAATCTATTGTGAAATCAGTTTACTCAGCATCCAAAGGTTTTATCTGCAGATTTCATCCATTATGTTAAAAAAATGTACTTTTATCTGCCTTTTGTTTCTCTATCAACTGAAAAACGTAGCTGGAATAAATAAACGATTATTAGTCCTTTAAAATATTATAAATATTAATTTATCAATGGTGATAAACAATACAATCTCATTTTTACATTATATTCATAAAACAACCTTTCTTTTTTTAAAGAAATTGTTTCCTGTAATGATACAGCCTTTCTTATCTAAGCTTTACTGAGAATTTACTGTTACACTGCAGTAACAGTAAATTTGATCCTCTTTGTCAGAAAAACTTGCAGTAAAGGGCTGAGACTTACAAAGCTCACTTGGCCAATCTCTGAGATAAACATTACCATATTTCACCCCAAAGTTCCTATGCATTAGTAAGTTATGGCCAAACAACTATAAAGACGTTCTTATGAAATTTTGGATAAGAAGAGAGAGGCTATAGAAAAAAATATTTTCCTCAGTCTGTGTTTAGGTCAGTAGTTTTGCTGGATGCTTTAATTATTTTGTGAATCACTTTTTGACATAATAGTGAAAGGCGCAGTGTAAAAATGTTCCAATCATTTTGTTAGTTTTCCAACAAGCAGTTTCCAATACATTTAATATTATTGTTAAACATTTTTAGGTTTTGACAAATAACTTGAACGCTTAACCCTGGACAACTGTGAAAAAAAAAGTCATTCTGTGTCAAATGGCGGACGCTAAAGTTCTTTGCATCAGTAACTGAGTCAAACTCAAAATAATGACAATATCTCCAGCTATTGAATGTGGACTTCTCTTCCTCATCCATGCTGCTTTTTGACTAGTAGCCAATGTGACAACGCTCTGACTTGCTGGCTGGTGCACACACACCATCTACCAAAGATTTACTTATAATACTTTGTTTAGAACAATTTTAGACATAAACTTAAAAAAGAGATAAAAGTACTAATTTAACAGAAAAAGTTCAGAACAAAACTTAAAAGTAGGCCTCAATATCAGCACATTATTAATAATAAAGCAATAATAATTAACGTAATTCATGTTCAAAAAAGAATAGGATGAAGCAGGTGCTTATCTAGTCCTGTTCCAACCTTAATTAACTAAGGTCCTACATGTTTTGAAATTACTTTTGATCAAGCTAAAAAAACCAAAAACAACAACAAAAAAACAAACACAGTAGATCACCATTCCCATCAGCGTGTTAAGTGTTATGCTCTTTTTATCACCAAT
>JAQFJA010000001.1:664607-678091 GCA_029874485.1 Naso brachycentron
ACTCAGTTAGCCAATTATAGCTTCTAATTTAATGAAAATCACACAATATACACCGGTAATCAATATTTATTAAGCCAACATTTCTGTTTTTCATACTCAAATGCATTTAGTAATGCTTCTATTCATTTAACGAGCTTAACACAGAAACAAATGTCCACATTCCTGAGTGATATCAATTCAGTGCAATGGGATCTCAAAAATCATCATTCAATAATGGAATCACAATAACAGTAACACTGACAATAAAGTGCAACAACTAATATTCATGTTTGTAGTGCATTCCTACTCAGGCCTCCCACGCTATGACATGTTTCAAATAAGTATGCATTTGTCTCAAAAGCCAGGTGGATCAGTGTAAAGTTCTGTCTTAATGAGATACTTGTGGCCTACAATAGACTGAATGTCAGTGTCAATGTTTGAGCATCCAGTCTGCATGAGCTGGAACAGAGTTCCATCCGTCAGCCTATTTCTCTCTTTTGACTTAATGTGCTTCATTGTTGAGAAGTAGCTCTCGCAAATGTAAGTGCTCCCAAACATGCTGGCCATTGAGAGTGCAAAATCCCTCAGGAGGGGAAATCGGGACTCGGGTAGTAATCTCCAAAGTAAAATTCCCCTCTCATTGCACTTTGCTTAAAAGAAGGGGTCTGACTGTAGTTCGCACAGTTCAAGCTGCAACTGTGGGGGTTGCTCACTCACAGTAGCAGAAAGGGGGTCGGTGAATAACGCAGTTCGTGGCTGCATGGTGTAGAAATCTTGAAAGCAGTCCTTGACCTGCTGCTGCGGTGTTTCTGTGTCGGTTCTGTACTTGAGAAATGTTTTCTCACATTTGGAGACATCTTTGCGCATCTCTTCACAGGCAGGAAAGTGTGCTAAATTTGGATGGTCGGATGAAGAACCTTCTTTAAACAAGGCTAGTTTACGCTAAAATGCATTCATGTGTGCAAAGAGGTCTGACACAATTTGGCCTCTTCCCTGCAACTGTATATTCAGGTGATTAAGATGTCAGGTAATATCCGCAAGGAAGTCCATGTCGCAGAGAAAATCTGTATCCCTGAGTTTACTGCAGTAAGCACTTGTATCACATCTAATGCTGTCCTCCAAGAATTTCATTGCGCAGCGCAAAAAAACTCTCCAAGCACTTCCCACGGCTCATCCATCTGATCTCAGTGTGCATCTGTAAATCCCCATAAGCGGTGCTCACGTCATCCAAAGAGGCCACAAATTTCCTATGATTCAGAGACCTGTTCCCCCCTCGAATGAGATAAGTAACTTTGGTAACTAAATCCATGACATGGCTGAAGTTCATTGTCTTTGGGCAGAGGGCCTCCTGTAACATCAAAATGAAATATGATTTTTAGCATATGATAAAAATACTCGCATAAATACCCACATTCATAACCATATTAATTACCTATTTATTAATAGTTAGCCAGCGATAATGTTACCCACCTGATGTATGATGCAGCACAGTATTGGACAGTCAGTGCCGCTCTGTCGGAGGAGTCCGACGAATACAGTGCATCGTCCTTGCATAGATGGCGCATCGTCGGTAACGACAGCTGAAAAAAAGCCCCATGCCCTAACCCTAACCCTAACCCTAAGACACTAATTTCAATAACTCCACATGCACTTCAGATGAACTGTCAATGGCTCTTGTGTAAATGAGAAGCTGACTAACATCCATCACATCAGTACTCTGATCCAATGCTAAGGAGAAGTACTTGCAGTTATGCATGATTTGTTTTAGCTTTCTCTCGACATGATTTTGAATGTCAAAAATCCTTCATGTCACTGTGCGACGGGACAGAGAGACCGTTTCAAAGTTCTTGGCCGTATTATCGTCACCAAAAGCTTTAGCCATCTCTACTGCACATCGCTTAACTACTTCGTCATCTGACAAGGGCTGCTTTGCTTTAGCAAGCTCAAGAGAAACAGCATAAGACGCCTTGAGAGAGGACTCCTGTGTGGTCGTGGCTTTGGTAAAAAGGCTCTGCTGTCTGTGTGTTTTTCCTTTGAGGTCAGCGATGATAGCAGCTCTTGCAGCTCTTGCAGTCATATTTGTCTTTGTGCATCGTGCTGTAGTGGCGACTCAAGTTGAAATCCTTCATGGCTGATTTTTTTTCCAGGCACACTAAACACATAGACACAGTTGTCCAGGTCCAGTTTTCTTTGGCCAGGCGAGACAAGACTCAACCATGTGCAGTTTTTTGGCTACAGACCTCTTGCGCTTGGGGGGAGCGCCCTCTGTTGGTGGATAGTATAATTACAACTGGGATCTGATTAAATGCCCTGCTTACATTCAACCATGGATGTATGCTTCCCATGCCTGTGAAATCTACAATTTATTGATATTTGGAAATTGACTCATGGGCCGCACTAAGAGAGGACGGGGGTCGCATGCGGCCCATGGGTCGCCAGTCACCCATCCCTGATGGAAAAGATCATAACATTATTTGTGCACTTTAAGACTGTTTTTAGCATACACATTACATCACTGCTGAACAACATACAGGTCATTGTAAAATTTTTGTTTAAATGTGTTTCAAGCCTCCGTTCATGTCAGTACAGTGATAAAAGCTGTTTAATTATTCATCACAAATTACATCATACCCCTTTTAATTCACAATAAAAAAAAGATATAAAAATTCCCAGACTGTGATGGGGTAATGCAATGCAGATGTTTCAAATCAGTTACTGCCTTTCAGCAGCATTATGCAATGATAACTTACCCACAATAACAGACAATAAAACTCATTCTTATGTGTTGTTCTTTCTCATCACAGGCCATTTCTTGGTGGTCCTAGTGGTAATTGCAGATCCAAGTCCTACCACCACATGGCATACAATCCCTCTGCTCGCTGTTCTGACAACATCCACTCTGACCCCCTGTGCAGGAAGACCATACACCCCATACATCCATTTGGGGCTGCTGGGGTCATCACTGCACAGAGTTATCGAGGACGACGTGGTCAAACAACCCGATATGTGGTCGTGAACGAACACGAGCCCAGGAAGAAGCTGTTTCGTTCCGCTACACGGATCCCACGTCATTACCTCATGGAGGAGCCTGCAGAGATCCTAGAGCTGTACCCACGCAGCATCAAACGCTACACACCCCGCACCACTCACAACCAACCACATCCTCGTCGCTCCCACCCATCACAGCAGCATCTGAATGAAGAGGAAGAGGAGGAGAAAGAGGAGAAAGGCAGGAGAAGGATGTCGTTGGGGAAGGCTCATCGGCCCCGTTCACTGTCAGACCTTCACCAGCAAGCACACTTCTACATCGGTGACTGTGTAGAGAGCCATGTGTCCATGGCTAAAACCAACCGCACCCCTCAAGGAAGATATGGAGCACAAGAAGAGGATGAAGAAGAGGATGGTGAAGGAGTGAATGACTGGGAAGATTTAGAGCTGCATTCCAGGTTCCAGGCCAATGTGAAAGGAGCAGACCCTCTTCTTGTGCGAACCAGGCGTCATATCCATTCCCCGGGAAGACACTATCAGTCCCCAGCCAGGACCAGGCACACTGAGACGTGTGTGAAGCCCAAGACCATACCAAAGCTGGAGACCCCTCTAACTGAGTCAGACTCAGCCTCCGTGGCCTCCAGCAGTGACCAGCAGAACAGCAGCACTGACCAGTACATTCAGGTCATTCCCAACAAGGAGCGCTACCTGAAGTCTGATGCAAGGCACGCAAAGCTGGCCAAAAAAAGGTCCAAAACCGTTTTTGATGTAAATGCCACAGAGTCAAATGATCTGGTCTGTTCCAATGTATGACATATAAAATGACGGATTTTGTTCGAATGTTTCTCAAAATATCATACCACCGTATACTACTGTGTGCTACAATAATAGATGTTAAAGCAGTAGTTTGTTTTTTTGCACATTAAGCCTTATAATCAGGATATTTACGATAATATACGATGTTCTGCAGCATTATTATGACAGCCGGTGCAGTCCTGAGATCTGGAGCTCATTGCTGACGTCACTGCCAGCTGAAAACAACAGAGGAGCATGAGCACTCAGACAATCCATCAAAAAATACAATAAACGCTCGTTTTAAAAGACGTGAAACTCACCAAATGTTGAGTGGTGTCCTCTCATGTACCGACACTAAAACACAAAGCTAAACATGGATATATAACCCAAAAGCGGCTGTTTGTTTGTGTGCTGCACCACGAAAATGATGACAGCCTTGCAAACTTGCTGCATGAAACTAGTCTCTATAAACAGACTCTCCATTCACTGAATGTCGAGTCTGTAGGCAAGGTAGGGAGATCTTGGTACCATAAAAGCCCTGGTTTCCGGTTGTAGTCTTTTGTAGTCCATGTAATTAATGGCGGACTGTTAACTGTTAACGGCGTGTAAACTGGCTACTTGTGAAAAGACCCACTGGTAGATGTGGTCTCTCAACTCCAACTCCATTCTCGAGTTGGGCTGTAAACAGTCGGACCGTAAACGGCGAGCGGCACACGGAGAAGGAAGCCGCAAACGGAAATTAGCCTCCTCAAACGGTAGCCCAAGAATAATGGGGTTTGCCCCAGAGGCTGTATCGCTGCCAGCCGTAAATCAGACAACGAATGCAGCCGATGGATTCCGAGATTGCCTGATGACAGAAACAACTTGTCGGGATAATCCAAAAGCACTGGCAGTTTTCTGGAGTCTTCTAACGTCACTTAAGTAACATTCACACAATATGCAGGTCAGCTTTGTGAAAACATCCATGAGTGCTCGCATTGTTGTCGTTCCCTCCATTAGTGGACGCATCTCTTTGTTCAGGTCAATCAGGGTCAATCTGGACTGACGTGAAAGTTTGCTCGCTATTCCTATGGAACCACAACTCTGTTAGTAAAGTTGTCCCCATCAATGTGGGGCTGATAGCGCCTCTGAAAAACTTCGCTGAATAATATCTTTCCTCCTGTGCATGTAAGCAGTAGTAACATAATAAAATGCAGAATTTAACTACATAACAGCTGCTAGCAGAGACAACAAGGTCAGCAATGCCTGTAATTTGTTATCCATGTTGAAATAATGCCGGGTAGTCGAGGCTCACAGAAACATACATGCCTCACACATGCGGTTTTGTTTTCTTTTGGAAAATAGTAACATGACTTGGGCACAACCAATCACAAAGGGTGTCCATGCAGGCATTTCCAAACTCCTATGTCAGTGCCTGACTACAATGAGACATCACGTTGGAGTCTTCAAAATAAAACCAGGACTCAAAAAGGCCCAGGAACCTTCTCCAAATACCCGCTTATCAATCACCCTTTGACATCCTCACCAAGTGCATAGCTGCACTCCGAACTAGTCTATTCTCAAGCAATACCAACTTCAACTCAGAAACAATGTTGGTTTCTGGCTTACTTTGGTCTTGACAGGTGCGTTCTGAGTTCACCTGCAACTTCCACAAGATCTGTCCGCCTCTGACCTCTCTTTCACTGATCCAGTGACGGCACAATATTTAATCAAATACACCAAGACAGACCAGTTCTGCCATGGCCATTCCTCTCACACCCACAACTTAATTTCTCCTTTTAATAATTTCCATACCACTACCTCTTATCTGTCCTACTGACAACAACAAGCCCTTCCACATGAACCGCTGTTCACCACCGATGAAGGTCACCCAGCAACAAGACACTGGTTTCAAGCCGACCTGAAGATCACCATCTCCCATTCAGGTTATCCTTCAGAGACACTCTAAAGAAATTTGTCTTGGCTAAGAGGAAATTGCTGCATAGACAATTAATTGAATAAATAGAGACATCAGATATGACAAATGTGCAAAATATTAGTTTTGCTGTTGTTGTGGATGAGGATGGATTTCCTGGATAGTTACCCCTCCCACTCATCCAACATCAAAACAGCCACTACTACAGCCCTCAATGTCCTCCCTGATCAAACCATTAAACTCTTAAGCAGATGACATTCCAACACTTTAACTCCTACATTTTTAAGAGCGCCCAGTTCTCCCTCATATGACTAACAACATTACACCACTAGGCACCACCCGCATTCCTTTGCCTTGGCTGGATGTTTTGGGGGTATCAGCACTCCAGTACACGGTCAGTGCATCCAGCTGACATCATTCATCCAAAGCATCCTCTCCCTCATCAATGCCAAAGATCCCTTCAGTTACACCAAACAGTCTCCTTAACCAACATAACACAGTCACCCCTGAGGGCTCCTGACTGTTTTTGACCACAGAATCCAGAACTTGTGAAATAGTGTGAGTGTTTACAAATGTTATAGCTTATTGAAAACCATTAAGTACCAAAGGGTCTGACAAGGCTGCAGGAATTAATTAGAAAAAGACAATACACTGTGACTCACCTGAGGTTGTATCACTTTCTCATTAATTTACAGCAATCAATTTAAAGAATGCTCCAGTGCTCTGAAAACACATTTTCTCTCCAGACATGTTGTAAGCTGAATATCTACAAATTTGTATTGGAAGAACTCCGTGGAGATGCTAAGCTCATAATGTGGATCGGCAAGGTGTATGTAAGAATTATTGATGTTACTATTTGTCTCTAGTAATTATTTTTTGATATGAATATTAGTTTTGTATTTGTTTCAGAAAACTTGAAGGTGATGTTCCATCACAAGTTGCCAGAGGAGGCTAAAACAGTGTCATTTCTTTGAATAACAATGTTTTAAAAGCTCACCGAAATCCCAGACTGCTGAATTTCTGGCTGCCCAGCCTGGAGAGGCTCCTCTTGGCTGAGTCCTCCAAGTTGTTGGAGCCCTCATCGTTAACAACCATGGCCAGTATGACCCCCTCCTCCACACCATCCACATACTTTGCAAGCCGACGACTCTCATCCTTACTGCGATATGTGTCAAATCTGCAGGAGAGAAGAGAGATTACACTTGGAAACGTGTACAGTAAATCATTTTTAGATTCCTTCAAGTCATCCTAAAGGTCAGTCAGGAGGACTAAGGGATTTATACGATTTTCCTACTCTGATTCCTTGTTTATTGACATGACACCATTAAATGATTTTTTTGGTCACTCTCAAAACACAGACACACACACACACTCACATGCACACACAAATAACTGAAATGCTTTAAAACAACAAAAAAATTTTGACACTATTATTATTATTACTATTATTATGAAATACTGTGTCCTGTCCTTTTGTGCATTTCACTTAGGCACAAAATTCAAGACCTTCCTAAATCAAAAACTATTTACTCATTTCTCACAAGGTTAAACACGCAGAAACATAAAATAGGACCAAAAGACTCAAATTCCCATCTTCCCTTCGGTGTGCTAAAAGAGAAAACAACGTCACCTTCATGCCTCAATGACAGCAGAGTGGGAGTGTTGTCTCACAGAGTGGCTGGCTGCCATGCACTGCAGCTGTCATAGATTTTTTATTTTTTTTGCTTTGATTCAGTGGTACTGGAAACAAGTTTTTGTTCTGCTGTTTAATTTTACCACACTTTAAAAGCTGCCCAAACCACGTCAGTTAATCCTTAAAACTGTCAACTAAAAATGGCCCTTTTTGATTCAGCAAAACATCCACTAACATCCACTCACACTTAACATCTGGCTTTTGTCTTTGGTTTGAAGAGTTCAATCAGCATTCATCCCTCAGTCAAATGACTGCAAGAGTCATGGGTCTTTATCGGCTTGGCTTTTATCATTCAAAAATCCCATAGTTACCTTTCAGCAAATTTTAATTCAGCTGGTCTGAAAGAACACCAGACTTCTGCTCCTCTCCTTGGCTCTGTGTTCAGACTGTGACGGGGTATTTTTGACGAATCACAGGTCATTTCAGAGAGCATGTGATTCTATTGGCTGCTCTACCCTGTGCTTTTTAGCCACAGGTGATGTCGCTACGAGCTGATTTGCTGTTGAAACAAGTGCCATGCCTTATGTTCTAAAACTGGCCTCTGTCAACTTGACAAGCTGAGTTGCGAACCACACCATCAGTTGGCTTGAGTCGAGCTGAGACGGACCAGTTTACACCGTTGCAACTTTCCCGGCAACAGTTTGGTCTTGTCATGAATCTTCAGTGCAAACTGGATTTAAGGTGGAGATGAAACATGGAGCAATATGAAAGCAGTTTGTCTGACTTTTACCTAAGGCAAGAAATGGCACTGAATTCAAACTTTATATTTACCTAGTATTTTTAGAACACTATAAGTAATTCACTCTTTCCACAATAGGGCGTAGCCATCTTCAGACAAGCCAAGGTTCATTGCGTACAGACATACGTTGCATCACTGGTGCAGGTGAACCTTCCTTGCTGCTTTGACAGACAAATTTGAGTTTGGTATTATTCATAAAGACATGAAAGCATGAGACAGAAAACATTACAAAGACAGTGAGCAGTAAACTTAGTAAATAGTTATTTTCTCCAAGGAGAGAAAAACTTTACAATCTAGTTGATAAGCCAATTCTCCTCATGAGAAGGGAGCACTTTGTTTCAAAAACAACATTAACATTACTAAGTTCACATTATTTAGAGGCAGCAAGATCGTGGTGGTCTCTTCATGTTAAAAATGAAGAGACAGTTTTGTTCACCAACAATTGGATGGGCGCATGTTTACCAACCTGAACTCACAGCTTGGCTAGGCTAACGTTAGCTATATTAGCTGCTGATTGCCATGTTGACATTGATGTAGTGCTGGCCAACGTTATAGTATAACGTTCATCATTCTAATTAATGTTGTGAACTGCCAACGTGAAGGAGACAAGTCAAACACACTCACCTACTGTCTCCATCAAGGTGTTGGTTAACAACATTGATTTGAATGATTAAACTTTACTGTTAGTCAGCATTACACTAATGTCAACATGGGGCCCACTCATTGTTCCGATGGCCCATTGTTCCGCCGGCTCACTGTTCTGCCCACATGTAGTGAGAGGCACCAACGGGCCGGTGGAACAGCGGCGTGGCACCAAGCTTACAGGTAAGGCATGAACTGAGGTTAGGTTAAGGTTAGGATTAGTCATGAGGGTTAGGGGTTTGGGTTAGTCTGTGCAAATAAATGGAACTGATGAAGCCATTCAAACAGCCTAAAAGAGCAGCCACCTCTCTCCATTCATGTTCATCTTGAAAGGAATGGAGGAGGCAGTGAGCAGTTGGATGTCTGTAACATTGGTGCATCTCACAACATGCGGGCGGAACAGTGAGCCAGCGGAACAACGGGCCGTTGGAACAGCGGTGCGGCACCGTTTTATAAAGGGTGTGGGGACCACTGGTTCTGAAGGGAGGGGTTCACATGAACTAACATGAACATGAGGCCGTCCCGGCTACCAAAACAAAGAAACTGAGAAGCTGGATATGTTAAGCATCTGTTAGTTGTCTTGTTTTGTTTTCTTTTTTGTTGTTCCTTTTTGCTCCCTTCCCCAGTTGTCCTGTCATCTGGTTTTCTGTCTCTGGCTGGGCGTGGCTTCCCTCAGTCTCCTACTCTCCACTCACCTGCTCACCATCATCATCAGCTGCAGCAGCACACCTGTCTGTCATCAACTCAACTAATCATTGCAGTTTAAAGCCCGGTCCTCCTCACCACTCGGCGCCAGTTCGTTGTTGAATCACCTGTGGTAAACTTTCTTGGCTTCTAGTTCTTGTTCTGCTTTCATGTTCGTATTTACTGGTTATTTGACTCTGTTTCGGATTTTGGATTTTGCCTTTTGGATTATGGATTTGGATTGTTGCATTAACCTGCCTTGTCTCTGTTTTTTCCTAGTGCCCTGCCTTCCTCCAGCCACGCTCAGCCACACGCCTCAGCCCCTGTTTTTCGTTTCCTTTTTCCTCAGACCAGACCCTGTCACTGTTCAGTTTTTTGTGCCTTTTGTTTGTTTTTTGGAATAAACTCGTCACCGCTTTTGATCTGCATTGTGGTTCCAGTATTTGTTCTTAAGCATTTCGCTTAACACCTTTAGAACAATTTCTTTTTGTCTTCCCTTGTTTTGATCATTCAGCTCATTGAAAATATTCTTGTATGCCGACAGTGGACAAATTGTCTGTCAGAGCAGCAGATTCATAAAGCAAATCACACACATAGACATGAAGTTCTAGTTTGGAAAGCAATCAACACATGTCAGTGTGAAGTATTATAATTCCAACCTTGTCCAAAATTAAAGTTGAATATCTAAAAAATTTCAGCCAGATCCCACAGGCATTTGTTAAATCCAATACCTGTCCAGCTTCCGGCAGCAGCTACCAGCAGGAGCAAAGCACAGCGATCCAGCATCCGACTCCCCGGTGGCCATCTGCAGCTCAGCCTGGGGGATCCCTGGGTGTTCACAGAGCAGACGGGATACGCTGTGTTGTGGGTCTGTGCCAGGTTCTCCTCCCATTTGGACATGCCCAGAATGTTTCTACAGGGTTTATGAGGTCTTTCCGGGCACACCCCACACCCATAGGAGCAAACTAATCATGATGACACACCAAACTGGTGATCAGCTGCTCATTTCCATGTATTAATATCCATGAGGTGCTTTGCATTGACCGTTCATGGTGGACAGTGGGTGTGGAGAGGGCCGGATACGGGGCTGACCCTTTTGCCCACTTTTCCAAGTTGATTTGGGATTTATGAGAGGAAGATGCCCATAAACAGACGTACACCAGGTTTTATAATTCTGGATATATTTTGGCATACGTACATTTCCTCGATTGTGCGTAAGCAAACATTTAGTGTGGATTCTAAGTGCAGTTTTATACATGAGGCCCCAGGACACTGAGAGAGACAAGAGGGCCGGCTACTTTGATAATAACTGGCACAAAGGAGACGACAAAGATAAAATTTTATACCCATTTCTTGCTTTCCTGTAAGTTATTCTTTAATTAACAAGCCTTTGCTTAGGGTGTGGTTTCCACAGATGACCCTAAAGGCCACTATCTTCAAGTGTTGCTAAAGCATTCATATTTCAAGACTGCCTCCATTTAAACTGCTCTGTAGGTGATATTTTGCCAGAGCCCCTCCGCTTCACCGTGACTCAGCAAACCTTCCGTTAAGACCCCACCGGTCTGCAGTCCTCCAGGCCCAAACCTTTTCAAAAGTCTTCCAGAACTTTGGGTCTGCAAAAAAGCTTAGTCAGGCGTTTCTTTAAATTTTTTAAATTCATGCTTTTTCCAGCGAGCTACTGTAGCCAGTCATGGTTTCTAGCAATATGAGGAAGTAGTTAGCCATGTTTTTACAGTCCGATTCATTTTGATCACTTGTTTTGTTTTAAGGCCCCTGGCAACTCAAATCCACAAATACTCATTTAGCAATGTAATTTAGCTCCTTGTGTGTGTAATATTAAGCATAAAAAAGAATAAAAATTTTTCCTGAATCCAAACTGAAAATATTGTCATTTCAGTTTTTGCAGCTGTCTTTTTACTGGGTTTGAATTGGGTGGGGTTTTCTTGGACATTTATTATGTGATTAATCCCTTGAACAAATCATTAAAAAATGATCCCTTCCAACATCGATGCTTCAAAATCTCTGTGCTCCTGCACAATCGGCCTCTTAGAGTCTGAGCAAACTCCTGTCTACGCAGCATTTTGCAACTAGCTAACAATTGAGTGACCCATCTATCCATCTATCTATCTATCCGTCCGTCTGTCCATCTGTCTGTCCCCTCTCTTCATCATGCTTGTTTGTGCTGTCCCTGGTTGCACATCCACCAGTGAAAATTACAACATGTCATTGTTTTATTTTTTGCAGTAAACTTGGAGAAACAGTGGGTCGCATTTTTGGTGAGCCGTGGTGGAGTGGTGCATAAAAACTTCCACATATGCAGCACTCATTTCACCCAGGACCAGTTCGTCAGTTTTGCCCAGAAAGCTTTGGGTTTTGTGGAACAGCTACGTCTAGCACCTGCAGCTGTACCCTCTCTCCCTCCACCTCAGCCTCTCCCTGAGCCCAGGACTTCTGATAACAGAGACAGCTGCATAGTCCATTCAGCTAAAGGGGCGAGCCCACATGTAAGGGGACATGTAGCTGTTTTGTCTGTTACACTAACTATTCTGCTTAGGAGAAATATTGATACCAAGGCATTTCATAACCCACCATTCTGTTTTTGAACTAGGTTTTTTAATAGATATGAAAGTTTATTTTTACTCAGATTTTTGTAGAGGCTTTATGAGACACTCAACTTTGATATCATATATGCATTTTTACTATTTCAAGCCAAGTTACCACAGGCTTTAATGTAGCTCATCTTCAAAGCATCATCATCATCGTCGTCATCATCATCATCACCATCATCATCATCATCATCATGTCTGCTTTCCTGCAAAATGACTGCAGTTACCCAAGCAAGTGAAAGTGTTAGTGAGGAGAATACAGCTTATAGTAGAGCAAGCTGCAGGACATTTGACACACATGGAGGGTTGACTAGTTGATAGTAAAAGAAAGTTTGAGAGCAGAACACATGAGGCCATAAATCCTCCTTGTGCACCTGTCTTAACTTTTTTTCACCTATTTTACACACAGAGACAAAATACTGTTAGCTCACACACTACAAAAGTCAAGAGGTCAAAAGTATACACCTGCAAATCTATGGAAAAGGTCACATCCTTTCAAATGACATGTATACACTCACAAAAAGAAAAGAGAGTGTGACAGAAAGAAAAAAGAAGTTTGACTACCGCATCCTGAAGGGGGGGGCGGCACTGCCCACTGGTGCCCCCTCTTGGCACCAACTCTGTATGAAATATTTAGGTTGCAGGCCATGAGGAGTGCTTGTTTTGTTACATTCACATTGCCACTTGTTGCATCATTGTTGCCTTTCAGTGCTCTCATCAGACACTAATCCATAGATCAATAGATAGCGATGAGCCTGCTAATTAGACCAATCTAATTTTCTATCAAGGGAATCATATCAATGAGACCACAGTTGTGACATACAGACTTACAAAGTGATGGTTGGGTCTGCACAGCTGCACTGTTGCTTCTGTTTGAGCGTGTTGGTAATTTCTGAATGATAGCCTTGTCAAAATATCTTCATGTGTATTTTTGTAGATTCACAAATGCTTTGGGCGGCTCTGGCTCAGTAGTCAAAGCAGGTCATCTACCAATCAGAACGTTGGTGGTTTGGTACACAGCTCCTCCTGTCTGCATGTCAAAGTGTCCTTGTGCAAGATACTGAACCCTAAACTGCTCCTGATGGCTGCACCACTACTGTGTGAATGTGTGTGTGTGAGTTCCTGATGAGCAGGTTGGCTCTTTGTGGAGAAGTCACCTGCCCTTAGTGTGCAGATGTGTGTGTGAATGGGTGACTGCTGACTTGTGCTGTGAAAGTGCTTTGAGTAGTTAAAAAAAGACTAGAAAGGCACTATAAAAATCCAGTCCATTTACCATTTAAGTGAAACATTAAAAAATAATACGACAATAAATTGTGTCCCTGTCCGTTAAATGAAATGAATCATTCGTTTTAGCATTTGAACAATTAGAGCATCAAGCTTTCGTGACACTTTAATATTATTCAAACTTTTTTGTTTTATTATTATTATTATTATTGTTATTAT
>JAQFJA010000001.1:842746-859775 GCA_029874485.1 Naso brachycentron
CTCACCTTATCTTTAACTCATATTGTATTTTTTCTTACTGTCTTATTTTTCACAAAAGCCCTTCTAAGAGTGTTGCAAATTAGCAAAACATACACTATGAACACTCATGCATCAGAGATATTCTCAGACGGTCTATGTCTAGTGTATTTGTCCCTATAAACCATAAATAATTAAATAAATAAATAAAATAGTAAAAAATAATAACAAATAAGATGATCAAAATATCAACATCCAAAAACATTGGGCATGTGAATACTGTGGGCTGCTGCCCATGAAACTACCAGGCTGAAAGTGTGTCCCACTCCAGCCCTTGCTGGATCCCCTCTAATTTGCCACTACAGCTTAAAGATGAACAGAGGATGTTGTGACCTGCCTGCTGCACATCATCCTCCAGCACCTGCATTCCCCTGGCACCTTTGCCAGGATTCTCTTTGTGGACTTCAGTAAAACAGTGTTCATCTGTCTCACATGTTCAATCAGGTATCTCTTGCATTTTGAACTTGGATTTACAAACATCTTTCATCATGAGTCTTTGCTGAAAGAACTATCTACTTCGAGTGCTTCAGGGCCTTACTGGTACTTCTGGTTGGTTGGTTAGTCTTGTCTCAATAAATTCACAGATTTATTTAAATATATGTAAGACATTTTATCGTAAATTGCAGTGCAATTTGTTGAAATTTCCCAGATGGTCTAGTGGTTTATACTGTGGTTTATATTGTGAGGGGCCCACCTCACAGCTGACCAGAACCTTTCATGCGCCACCATGCAGGTTCACATTGGTGATTCAGTGACATTAAAGACTATGAGATGGACTGTCTTGAAATTAGTTTGAGATATGTGAGCTCCCTTGAGGATACATTTTAACAACTTTGATCACATCTTTTTTGTTTGTTTGTTTTCATTTATACAGTGACACATTTTGATTGGCTGACACAACACTTTGCAGTCATGGTTCCTCCAGATGATGAATTCTGACAATGACTTTGGTGACCCTTCTGAAGTTGACACCATCAAAATTGTTTTTAAGAATCTTGGCAAATATTAAACTGATTTTGTTACAGATGCTCAGCTTACCCAAAGGATAAATCTTGATAACTTTGTTCCTTACCTTTTATTTAGTTCAAACATTAGGTTAAAATTTCCTTTCATTTAATACTTAGGTGTAAGACAAATACCTGTACTTGCAGCGTGTCAAATTTCCACTGTAAGCATGTTGCATGCCAAATGTGAGCATTTATTCACATTAGCATGCTTCCATATAAATAGTGATTACATAATGTCAGAAACCCCCAGTTTAGACATATGAACGAGATTTTGTCAGAAATATCATATAATTTTTTTAAAAAAAGGTTCTTTACAAGGTCACAGTGATCTCTGGTTTTGTTTGTGCCAAATGTAATGAAAGTCCTGGCAGAAGTTCCTCTTCGAGCGAAAGAGAGGGATGAGCATGAGGTCACACTGATCTTTAATTTTGACCTTGACCACCAAAATATAATCACTTTATTTTTTGATCCAAGTGTATGTTTGTGCCAAATTCACATAAATCATCTAAAGACATTCCTGAGATATCCTGAAAAATGAGATGGATGGACAAAGTGGAAAACACTTTGAACAGTTTGTCGATTTTTATTGGCATGTTTGTTACTTTATATCCCTTTTCTTAATGACTTAAAAAATGTTCCCCTGAATGCTAAATATAACTTCCCACTGTTTAATAACTTCTTGGAATAAGTGCAATTTGTATTATTTTGATCAGTATCAAAAGATTGCATTGTTGCAGAGCAAGTATGGCTATAGGCTACAGACAAGCACTGGGCTATTCTCCACTAGTCAGTCTGGACAATCTCACAGTCGCTTATATATGTAGACGACACTGTGGCAGGACGGACAGCGATGCTCGACATCTTGACAGGAATCAATGCAGAATGGGATGAAGCAGCAAAGATAACACCTACAGGAGGAAACAAAGTGGATTATAACTTTCTGTTTTGTTCCTGAAGTAATAAGTACTTGTAAAACAGGATTTTAATGTACTTTGTCCTCTGAAGCTTCAGATCCGATCTCTTTATTACTAGATCAAACTGGATGTGCAGCAGTTTTCTACCAAAAAGACTGTTCTCACCCAAAGACGGCAAGGGCAGAACAGATGGCCCAGGCCATCAGGCCCGGTGTATGCCTGGTCTTTGTGGTGACGTGCTGCCGGCAGTGGGGACACACAGTTTGTCCTGGGAGGTCACGTAGCAAAGGTGTTACGACCACGTGAGTCACTGAGGATGAGAAAGTCACAACATAAAATAAGGCACTTGCCTCCATATTCTTTTGTCTTCCTATTCACTTTTAAAACCTTAAAGTGATTTTGAGGAACTTTAAGTATTTGTTGATTCTAGCAACCCCTTTGGACAAAAGCGGCAGTGACACAAGCACCTACTGTCCTCGAGAGTTTTGCTAGCGCGTGCCAGGCAGGCAGAACTCAGCATCACACCGACAATGCGTGCAGTTGTATCTGAAGTGAGTGAAAGAGATACTGCAGAATGGATCGCAATGAGGTAATGTATTTAGATATGACTAAGAAAGAAGTTATAAGTCAGTTGAATGGCAGTAATGTCGCTGAGACCTATTACCTCCATTTTCTGTAGGCTAACGTTACATAGCCATTTGCACTAACATTATATGCGAAGGTGCAAACTAGCAGCAGTAGGCATAGAGTAGAATTATGTTACTGTCATTGCACAAAATAACGAAATTTAAAAAAAAAAAAAAAAAAAAAGGTTTCATTTGCTGTTACAGGAAATTTATAAACATCAAAAGAATAATGAGACTGTTTCATAAATACTTAAAGTGTAACGAAACCCCCAGAGTTCCGGCTGAAGTGCCTCATTTCTGAAATTCAAAAAATGCATCTAGAATCCTCTGGTTTCCCGGCAACTGGTGTCAGCCTTAAGATAGTGACTTGGCACTGGTGACATCACATTTCACCTTATCAACCAATTAAAATGCATCAAAAAGTTGCCTTGCAATAGCAGAGTTTTAACCAGTAGATGGCAGTTACTACAAAAATTTGTAACGGAATATGGAAGTCAGTCATTTTCCACTAAAATGTCAAGATTTAGACCTGAATCAATCAAAAACACTACCAAATACTTCCTAGCCTCGATATTCAGCTGAAAAGGGGATTTAGGGGTTAAGTTACCCATTAAAAGTTTCTCGTAGTCACTTTAAGTTAAGGCAGTGCAATATTTCTCACCGCATTACTTCATTACTGATGAGGAAGGGAAATAAATACACTTACCTTAGACCAGACACATTGTTGGTCATGTTTTACCAATTGTGCAGCCTCACATCATGTGAGAAATCCTAACTGCTGCATAGCCCAACAAGTAGCTTAAAGGGATAGTTCATTCACAAATAAATGATAGTTCAGTCTTTATCTACTCACCCTTGTACTGATGTCCACAAAACACTGCTGGAGTTTCACAGGACCAAGGCGTTTTAAGAATCTCCCAAACAAGAAAGTGAATGGTGACTAGGGTGCAAACATTGAAAAACATAATAAAACCATAAAAGGCCTCCGAACTGCTCATCTGAAGTAATCCAAGTCTTCTGAAGTCTTGCAATGCCAAGTTGTTTTAAAAAATGTCACTAACGCCATGTTTTTACCCTCTCTGTTTGCTGCAACCTGTAGCTCCTGAGATAAGAGCTGCGTTCACATCACAAGTGGACGCATTATCTAAAGTTGGGGGCGTGAGAGGACCAACGAGAGCTCTCAGTAATATCAGGATCGATTGCAGGGCATGTCTGGTGCCCTGGTGTCTGCTGCTGGCAAAGACTTCAGGTAGCATGTAAAAACACAGATCTGCAGATATTGCAAGCTCTCTTTGGTCTACACCGACCCCTATACAAGCTTCAGACAGTGTGTGCACACATGGCTCCTATCTGAGGAGCTACAGGTAACAGTGAGGCTAAAAACATGGCGTCAGTGACATTTTTTTAAAACTACCTGGCATGTAGACATTTCAGGACATTCGGATGACTTTTGACGAGCAGTAAGGAGGCATATTATTATTTTATTTGTTTTTTTTTCCTTTCTTTCTTTTCTTTTTCTTTGCCTTTTTTTTTTTTTACTTTTACGTTTGAATCCTAGTCACTATTCACTACATTGGGAGAGTACTACCACGCCATTTTCTTGTGAAACGCCGGCAGTGTTCTCTGGACTGTAAAACTTCACCTGACCTTCCATCAGCATGAGGGTGAGAAGATATTGACTGAATTTTCATTTTGGGTGAACTATCCCTTTAACATGTGCAAAGTTCCAGTAGCACAGCACAGACCCAGCAGGAATAGAAGAGGAGCAGCTTGTGGACAACCCAGAGTTTTTCTGACTGTTTACGTGCATGACCAGATGTAAGTGTTTGCATTTTCTGTTTGTTTTAAATAGTGTTAAATAACTGATTTTTACCTAAGTGGGTTCATAATTTATCTGCCTTGTTTGATTTTAGTTATATTTTATCTTTGCTGCTCTGTAGGAGGCTAATTCACACTGCTGTTATTTTTCTAGATCCATACTGTTTTTGTTTTCTTCTTTGCACTCTTTTTTCCTTACACTCACCTGATTCAAAGTGTCCATACATGGCATGTTTGCTGCTACATTTTCGTAATAAATACTCAAACAAGAATCCTCTCTTCTGATCTGATTATTGCAATGACATTATCATTCATATCTGCCACCCAAACAAATTTATCTCCAAAGGCCGCCTTTCAAACACATCAGATTCTTTGATGCAGATACATTCAGTTACAACATATGCAGAAAAAAGGTTCAACAGTTTAGTTTATGCATAATTAAGACAATATTAGGGGACTGTGAACCCTCTTTATTGTCATGATTTGGGGTTTGATTTCATTGTTTCCCATTTTATTTTGGTAGTTTTATCCTCCGGTGTCAGATCTGCCTTTGGATTTCCTGTGCAGTCTTGTTTTCCCTTCTTTTTGATTGTCCTTGTTGTTTTCACCTGTGTCTCGTTTCCTCCTGTGTTTGCAGTCCATGTGGTCCTCTCTTTCTTTGTTTGTCTTTCCGCCCTTTTTGCTCCCGTTTTGTCCAGTCTGCCCCATGCCCCACACCTGCTCTTGATTGTTGATTGTTGCACTGCTGTTTCTTGTCATGTAATTAGCCCTCAGCCCTCTTGTATTTAAGTCTTGTCTTTCCCTGTCAGTCTTGTGGGATCATTGTTTTGGTGTCAGTCGTTTCATGTCTCTGCACCATGTTTACCTGAAGCTGAGTAAAAGCCTTTTTGTTACTTTGAATATAGTCTCCTGCTGTGTGTTCTGTATTTGGGTCCATACTCTGCTACAACGTGACAAAAACAAGCAAACCCCCTCCCATCGTGTGTTCTCTGACGCTCCACCTAGCCCCCTGTGCCCCGCCTTCCAAACACATGCATGCATGTGGCCAAGGAAGCGGTTACTAAGAACCGTAAGTTGCATGTGACCAGCCTGAGTTAAAGATGAACGTCCATGGGCAAGTTCGGTTAGCAAAACTAATGTTAACTAACTTATTACGCTACTCACATGTCCAGTAGAAATATAGCCACCTCTACATTGGTCTTGAAGTCTTTCAAATCCCATAAGAAAGGGGTAGAGGGCTCATCAGTTGCCTGGATGCAGCGCTGCTACTTGTGCCAGGCTGTGTGGGGTCTTCTTCCTCCTCTTCGTCCTCACATGCCTGGCAACAAGTAGCAGCCCAAGCTCTAAGTGATGAGCCACCACCGGAGGCCACTTCAGCCACAGGCTCATGGTTCTCCCCTATACATGAATCCATCAGAACTGGCGGCTCTATGGAAGGCGGCCCCCTGATGGTCTCATGCATGAGGGAGAACCATGACCAAGTGGCTGCCGTGGCCTCCCCACTGTCTGTCCCCGTCCCCACTGGAGGATTCTTGAGTTCCTGGAAACAAGAAAGTTCTCATTTAGATATTAACGAGCTGAAACCACGGCAATGTGATGCATGTCCTACAACAAAGTACCCTAGATAAATGACGTTCACCTTGTATTTCTGCCTCAGGTTGTCCCATTTTTTGGACCCCTGTGCGGAACTTATTTTTCCCTCCCTCCCCATCAGCCTGATGACTTCACTGTGGAGCACAAAATAGGTAAAATTCATGTCAGCATCCCTGATAACCAGATACACAATGGGCTACTTGTGTTCAGTTATTGCAGTACAGGAACTTGCCTCTGCAATTTCAAAAGTGGGATTTTTTTTTTTTTTTTTTCACAGAAATAATGGTGACAAATACTGGTTACATGACATTTGCTACCACGCAGCACCGGCTCTTTTGCTGATGAGTACAAACAGCATTGAGTGAACGGATGTAAACTTATAAACTCACTCCCAGGCTTTCTCGGCGGTATGCCTCTTGCCAGTGAAGAGGTGGTCATTTTTGGACCTGTGTTTGATCAATTTTTTTTATGTCTTTGTTACAACCCACATGGCAGGCCTAGGAGTATATGGGAAGCAACACAACGCCAAGATGGTAAAGTTGGCAGAAAGCCGTTTATTTGTAAAATGAGATGAATTCAACCGAGAGAAACACAAGGAGAGCGGCGAGTGGCAGTGGATGATAAAATATTTGATCAGAAATATGACCAGCTAATTAGCTGGTCATATATCCGTTCCTTATTCAACCGACTCCCCAGAAGGAAAAATATGGTTCTCATCATCCCAAAAGAATAATAATAAAGAGAATACGTACTTCATTCCAAAAAGACATTGTCACCACCCCTTATATCACTACGTATTGGAGTCGCTTCACAAATAATATCAACTGGAAAAAAACTTGGGTGCTCCCCAACAATTTTTAATCACTAATAAGGTAAAGGAGGCGTCTTACAAAATCACACACAGATGTTACCCTGCTAATCATTACATGCAAAAGTTCAAAAAGTACATCAATACTAACTGCTCTTTCTGTGACTCACATCCAGAAACAGAAACAGAAATCATCTTTTTTGGCTTTGCCCTTATACTAAAAAACCTCAGCAAATTAACCATTGATTATCTCACCAAGGATTTTGTTTTACACTTTGAAAATGTTGTTTTTGGCTTCCATAATTTTTCTAAAAGAGAAGGAAAATGTTACTTTTTAATAAATTTGTTTTTATTTTTAGCAAAAATGTTTATCCATAAATGTAAATATATAAAGAAAATCCCTTCCTTTGCTACCTTCCAAAAAGAAATTGAACTTTATTTTAAACTTATTGTAAAGACAACTAATGAGAGGGCTATCAAAACATTGGACTTTTGTAAAATGTGCAACCTGTCTGTGTGATGTGGACGACCCCTGGCGTCTGTTATCTTGAGTTGTCGTTGTATACTGCTCTATGTACACTGATGGTGTACGATGCTGTTTCAATTAAAAAAAAAAACAAAACAAAACTCGAGCGCCATGTTTGTTCTGCCTATGGCGTGACAACACGGGCTTGAGTTGTCTGTCTCCTACTGTGCCAGGTCCTAGAGTGACACCTACTGCTGCAAGAAACTTACAACACTACCTTAAATGTGAGAGGGACTAATTTATTAAGTAGCCATTTACATGTGAAAATAAATGAAAAAAATATACAATAATAATAATAATAATAATAATAATAATAATAAAAAATAAGGGGGTATCAGTTTTTCTTTCACTTTTAGTAGGGGCTATTTTTCCATCCTCTACATCTGCATGATTGTTGCTGTGGAAATTGGTTTGCCTGCTTTTTGACTGTTGGCCTTGAAGTCGGAACTTTAAATTAGCGCTTGAACAGTGTTTTCTCTCAGGTGCCGTGTACAGGTAGACTGCCCCCCCATGTGTGAGAATCATATGACTGCTTTATGCACTGCGACTTGTAACCTTGAAGGTCTGCAACGCTTAATGTTTTGTTTTGTATGTTTCTTTTGTGTATGTTGTGGCTTACAATGCAGGCCTCTTGCACTAGGAATGAGAAAGTGGTGTTAACTTTCTGATGGATCTGGCTCTGCTGAATTTGACATAGGTAAATGTGAAATGATGTGACTATGGAATCGACTGATTAAATTAGCAGAGGGTCGAATCAGTGAGAGAGTATTCATGTGGAGCAAACTACATGATTCTCCTTGGGCAAAAATGCTGTCTTCAATCTTTGAGGGAGTGGATATGCTGTATATTTACAGGAACAATCTATGCTGTAATGTTAACTCTGTCAAAAATACGCTTTTCCTAAAGTTTGAAGAGACATGGCTTGAAAATGCTCTGTCAAAGCCCAAACTGAAGACTTATATGCAAATCAAGCAGAACTTTGGCCCTGAACCATCTGTTCTGTCCCGTTTATCAAAAAGCCAAAGATCTTCGGTTGCACAGCTGGGAACTGGTGTTCTCCCTCTAGCCACTGAAACAGGTCAACTCCAAAATATTCCTGAAGAAATCAGACTGTGTGGGATGTGTGACTTGAATGGTGTGAAAAGTGAATCCCATTTTCTCCTGTACTGTACGCTTTATGATGATTTAAGAGAGTCTCTGTTTAGTGCATTCTTGCAAAGAAATCCTGAAATGTCCTACTGGTCAGATGAGGAAAAGCTGAAATGGCTGTTTAATTTTAATATTTTCAGATGTGCTCATTTTATGTCTAAAGCCTGGAAAAGGCAAGATAGATTGTTTAATTTATATCTATAGAAATCTACTTATATAAGCTTCAGATAGTCATGGTCTGAAATATTTCTTCCATGTTTTTTACTGTTTTTTCATATTGCACCTTGGTCCCAGGCGGGCTGGGCATATAGCCTGTATGCAAAACACAATAATAAAACAAATCATTCATTCATTCAGTGATACCATATTTTCTGTTAGTTGTATTTTTCTTGCTGTAAATACCTTTAAAAAATGACCTGATGTAATTTTTTTTATTCTTTTATGGTAGCGTGTCACATTTCAGATTTGTTGTGATTCTTCTTGGGATCTGTGACATTTATTCCGATGTACTCACTCTAAACTAGCGTGGGTTACTCTCAGGTCTGTGATCGGTACAGACAGCTCATTGTAAACGAGGGCTTCTGTTTATTTGCGCTGTTTGTGGGTGAGACTTACCTTCAGGAGGATTCCTGGTGGTACTCTGTGTGTGTATATGTTGTTGCCTTCGTCATTAACCAAGAAACAGGGCGTTGGGTAGCTATATGCCTGCAGGTGGTTGGTTGCTGGGTGGAGGTTCCAATTTGTTCGAGCCCTCTCTCGCACGCCTCCCTGCTGTGTTCCTCTAACCCACGTGTGCCGTTTTGTTTTAGAAGTGTGAGTGTGGATAACTGTTTTTAGTTTGTAGTGCTTCTAATCTGCATGTCCTCTTTACTTTGCAGTGAGTGGGAGCTGCAGTGTGTGTGTGTGCGTGTGTGTGCAGTCTACACAATACTGGTGGTAGTGGAGCACGGTGGACACGTCCCCCACCTTCCTGCTTCCTGTGGGCTTCCTTCCCTTTCCTGGTAAGATTTTTACTCTGTTATTTTTTAAAGGGTTATAAATTTTGGAATACAAGGTTTATTTTTAACCTTTGACAGTGTGATTTCAAGTACTTCATGAACTTAGCTTAAAACTTAAATATTCTTTGTGATAAAACTGGAACCTGACGTCTCTGCTCTTCTTCTTCACTGAACAGTTGTTGTAACAGTGGGTGGTTCACCGCCTGGGTGCAAACCCCAGAGTGGTGTTGTCAGGTTCTCGTGGGCTGGGGTTGCTTATGGGGGCCCAGGTCACAAAATAAGTACTAACTTGTAGTATCTCTGCATGTTTTACTAATCTGTTTGGATTGTGGCATGGCTGTGTTGTGTTTCAAATGTGTGGGTGAAATATGAGCATTTCTTAACGTTTGATTGAAGCCAGCGCTGTTTGTTACCTGCAGCTCTGCGTCATGTCTGTTGTTTAAACAACCTCGTTAGAGATCGACACGGTGGAGACAAACTGTCTTTCTGCTGATCTACATCACAGCATATTTGGCTCAAGCAGATCATTGACGCTCTTTTGTCTTTTTTGAGTGAAGTTTGATGGACGTGGTGATGTGAAGCACAGGTGTGTGTTATGTGTCATTTTCAGGGATCGAGTTGCACAGTAGGGGCCGGCTGTAGATAGGTGGAGCAGGTTGTCTTCCAATCAGGAGGTTGGTGGTTCAATTCCTGGCTCCTCTGGTCTACATGTCGAAGTGTCCTTAGGCAAGGTACTTAACCCCAAAATTGCTCCTGATGGCTCCATTGGTGTGTGAATGTTTGTGTGAGTTCCTGATGAGCAGGTCGACTCTTTGTAGAGAAGCCACTTTGCTGTTAGTGTGTGTGTGAATGGTATTCTTTATTCACATCAGTTAAAACCATGTACAACATATTCTTTTTTTTTTTGTAGTCATGTGAAATGGGACACCCTCGGAAGCTTAAAAAGCTTTTTAAGAGGGGCCCAGGCACAAAATAAATCCATGTATGATTAAACGTAATCCACCCCCCAACCCAAAAAACAAAAACAGAAAAAAAACCCCAAACATATTCACATATATACACATACATATACACATACACTCATCAACCATATACACCCATACGAGAGATACCCTAACCTAAGGCTAACCTAACCTAAGCCCTACTCCTACCAAGGTCCAAGTGGTCACTTCGCCAACAGTCCAAAAAGAATTAAACTGCAATGTAAGAAAGAGAGATTACCATATCAGAAGCATGACTGAGAATATTTCAGCAACAGACACCTCCTTAGTCTATTTTTTTAAAAACATGTATAGATGGGGACATTTGCAAGTCTCTATCAAGATTGTTCCATACCTGTGGACCTTTACAAACAATACTAAGGCTAGTACATTTGAGTTTCCGTTTTTTTCCCTTAATAAAATGCTTCTTCCTAGTCTGATATGAATGCAGAGGAAAGGAAATTGGAATCAGATCACAAAGTCTTTCGTTGAGCTTATTAACAACATAAAACAAAGTACAAGCATTATGAAAAGTATTAAGTTCAGTAATTTTCAGAAGGCCTTAACGACGAAAGAGCGGGTCAGAAGGAGCATCAAATTTAGCCCAAGACATAGCTCGAATAATTTGCTTCTGCAGAGTTATCAATTTCCCTAGGTGGCTGGGAAATGTATTGAATGTGTGTGTGAATGCTGACTTGTGTTGTAAAAGTGCTTTAGGCCTGACTTTTGACATTCTTTCTGACTTTCCATCTGTGTTTCACTTCACCAACTCTGTCACGAAGATTTGTATCTAAAAAACAAACAGGCGACCCCGAACGGGTCTGCGTGCATCATGAGTCAGAGGTACAGTGCCACATCTGGTGGTGTTGACACCATCCACAGTGCTTCAGACACGATACACAGCAGTTACACATTACTCACAGTTCCACAATGGCAGCAGGAGCAGACAAAAAAATCAGCCCTGAAATTTTCTGGCTCAGACTGGCCCACCACAGTCATTTGGACGCCACCTACCAATGTAAAGGTGACTGCGATAGGTGCAGCATGGAAATGAAAAAAAATGCGTCCCGTACCAAACCGAACCATAGCGCTCAGTGGAAACAGGAATTAACCTGCAGGTTCACTCGTCTTTGCAATGACTGCTGAGGGACTGATGACACCTGCAGAGTGAGTGTTAGCTGTGTTCAGGTACATTTTCTCTGCATCTTCCTGAGTGAAAAAACAATCAGCCAAAGTTCTGCAATCATGTCTCATCAGTCACAATCACTACGGAGCAACAACTCTGACACAGTGCAGGTCTGAACTCGTCTGAGTCACTGTGGCTCTGCTTTATGCTTCAGTGTTTTGTGCAGGAGACTTCAGTCAACACCATCATTACTTATCAACTGTCACATTTACTCGAAACATTTTCTGTTAAGTCAAAACTTTAATACTTAGGTCAAATTCACTGCAGTAACTTCATTAAATTTTTGACATTTAAATTTCACTTCAATCAAATCTGAGAGGCAGAGAGTGTGAAAGCCTGATAATGATGCTGAACCCTGTCAGTGGGGTCGGCCACAGAGACTTGAAATCTTTTAAGTATCAACCAAAATAACCCAGCACCAAGTCGTAACTCAACTCACTGCTCCAGTCACATGGTACCTGCATTTGATCGCTGTGGTAAACTATCACTGCACGTGTTTGCAGTTCACTGCGACATTCGAAAAACACACCCCTGCAGAGGCTACAACTCATTCACTGTGGTGTGCTCAACATCGGCTGGCAGTTCAGCATGCCGAGATGCCTCCAAAACCTCTGAGAGGGGAATACACCTGTTTACTGATTCACTGTCTGTGACGCTCTTCCTCTGCAGGGTCATGGGGGAGTGGAGCCAATCCCAGCTGACACTGGGTGAGGGCGGGGCTCACCCTGGACAAGTCGCCAGTTGATCACAGGACTAAAATATAACGAACAACCATTCACGCTCACATTCACACCTACAGGACGCCAACTAACCTGCGTGTCTTTGGATGGTGGGAGGAAGCCGTAGGTTTTACGAAAACACAGCGAGAACACGCGATTTTCACACAGAACGGCTGGATTCGAGCGCAGCACCTTTCTTGCTGTGAGGCAACAGTGCAAACCAGTGTACCACCGTGCCATCACCTGTGGCATCTGATGAATTTAGTAAGTGCATGAAATTTATTTTGAGAAAAACTGGGAATACAATTTTTTTTTAAAATGGTAAAATAACTCCAGAAGGACAGAGCGCTGCACGCCGGCTTCTCTGACGGCAGCATCAAGACGTTGCCACTGTCTCACTTGAGGTGAGATAAAATGTCAACAGGCCTGATACTTCTCTTTGTGCGCGTGTTTAAACTGGGCCAGGCTCTAGGAGTCAGATTTGTCCGAACATTTTCAAAGGTACATAATGAGTGATTGATAAGTGGTGGCCTGAGCTTGAAGGAAATGAGTTCCACAGCTCGAACTACACGCACATGCAGATCAGCTCTTTGAGTGACTGTGCAGAGAGCCTGAAGTGAAAAGCTCTTGTGGTATTTCCATTTCAGGAAACATTCATACAGTTGTCCAGGAAAACTTGTCTTACTCCGACCCTCATCACCTGATTCGGCACACTCATACTTCTCCCTCTTCCCAAAGATGAACTCAGGTTTTTTTTTTTTGCCATTCTGACTGTTTTCTAAGTCAGTGCTGCAGGCCACTTCCTGGAGGTCAAAGATTTTTACAGAGAAGGAATCTGAACGCTCCACAACGGCAAAGTGTGTTCATGTAGGAGAGGACCGTGTTAAAAAATTAATGTACAAGGTTTTCTGAAATCGACTTCTACCTTCTATCATGAACCTATTCGTCACCCCTAATATCTGACTAAAATTCCTTTGGCCTGAGAGTGGTGGAGTTTTACTAAACTAAATATGTCCGTTGACGGGAAGGGTATCACCTGGGTTTCCGTATCACTTTAACAGAACTGCAAATGGTGCAGGTACTGACGTTTGTCACATGACTGACCTCCTCTGGTCACGCTGATGCTGACTGCAGAGAACTTAATAGTTTCAGTGACTCCGCCCTTCATTCAGAGAGCTTGAATGTCCAACACTGTGACAGCAGACTGACAGAGAGCTGATGTTCCTCCCATCTGCCCTCAGATTTCCTCTTTGCAGTGATGAGGTATGTGTATGTTCACATACTGCACGCCTCGGAGCTCAAACGTTGTGTGTGTGTGTGTGTGTGTGTGTGTGTGTGTGCACCCAAACATTCACCGTGCCGCACATCATCTGTGTGTTGGTGATCCAACAATATAGAAACAGCAGACAAAATGAGAGATGAAAACAGAAATCAGTTCAGTTCTGAGAGGGAGAGAGAGCTGGAGAGAGGACGGCGTTACTCAGAGAAGGGTGGGAACATGCCGAGGTCAGCAAAGTCCTCGATGTTGTAGTTGGCTGTTCCCTGGGTGGGATCCCCCGCCATGGGTAACATGTCCTGCAGAGACACAGAGGGGAGGGGTCCGAGGTCACGGGCATGCTCTTTCAAACATATTATATATCAGTATACACTGGTCTGCAGCCAGCAGCTGGAACACACTCTGAAACACTGCACGAGTGTGTCTCAGCGTGTGTGTTACCTGGAAGACTTCTGTCTGGCTGGGGTTAGGGTGTGTGTGCTGTTCTCCAGCCTGCTGGGAGTGATGCTGGTTCTGCCACTGGGACCAGACCTCACTGGGACGACCCTGGAACTGGGCTCCACTCTGGCTGCTTTCCCCGGACACATCTGGAAAGACACACAGGGTTACACTCGAACATCTCATCTCATCTCATCATCAATTGAATTAAATGTAACTTCTTCAAGTTTTGCATTATAATATTTTAATTTAATATTTTATATCACACCTATATCAATATTTTACCTAGACTGGCACCTATTTCATCTCACAGGCAGTTATATATTTTATTCTATTTATTATTCCTATTATTGCCGTTTTTAAAGGAGGCTATTTTTCCATCCGCTCTTGTTTCATGTTTCATTGTAAAAAGAGAGCAGTCACTCAAATTTGGTTGTACTAGGTTATAATGACGACAAAGTATCTTGAATCTTGGATATTACTATCAATTCATTTAGGTGCATTTGGATGACTAGTCAGATGGCCACTACTGGTCACTATTTACGGTCTTTTTATAGACTTAGTGATAAATGTAATTGTTTTAAAAGTCAATAGTACATAACTAAATGAAGAACTAAGAAAGTTTTCATAAGCTGCAACCCAATTAAAGAGTGACGACAACAACTGTAGTTCAGTAAGAGCCTTCTGAGGCACTGTGGGTATTTCGCCCTTTACAATGTAGAGCCTGAGTGTAGTCTACTGCTGAGTTTAAACAGAAATATTCTCATTCAAAAGCACA
Source organism: Naso brachycentron (assembly GCA_029874485.1). Lineage (NCBI taxonomy): Eukaryota > Metazoa > Chordata > Actinopteri > Acanthuriformes > Acanthuridae > Naso > Naso brachycentron. Next base: position 857,599 of record JAQFJA010000001.1, read on the forward strand.
AAGCATTGTCTAAAAATACTTCTCTAATAGATCCCAGCAGAGTATCTGGCAGCACGATGGTTTTTGAGATGCTGATGGCGCTCGATCAAACTGCTGCTCTCCATCTCTATTATAAACAGATGGTGTTGATCTTGAACATACCACAGAAGTGGGACAGGGTTTGTGTCAGAACATCACAGATGTTACAGATGTTTTGAACCACAATGGCAGATGCAGCAGCAGTATTTTTTAGTTCTGACATGACTATTAGATATATCAACTTGTGTGAAGGATGACTTTTCTCTTTCATGCTGTGTTGGCTGTTGAAGGTTCAGAGACCCTGAAGGCTCCATCTAACATTCAGTATTGGTTGTTGCTGCTCTCTCATGCTTCTTAATACTCACAGAACACCCGGCGTGGACGGAAGTGCTGAACTTTTAAAATATGAGGTACCTATTCAATCAATGTATCATACTTTATGCTGCTCCAAATATCAGATCAGACCAGATATATATCAAGTATCAAATATTATCACTGCCGCACAGAAAGGGGTCGGGCATGTTGAGGAGGAAAAGCAAGAAGTCAAGGATGAAGAGGAGTAGTGTTGTTGTCAAGACCACACTAACCGAGACCAAAACGTGAAAGAGACTAGAGAGTGCCGAGACCGAGACAAGACCAAGACCTTAAAAAATGTACTTTTGATTTCAAGGTGGCGTGATAAGTTTAACGTTTTCGAGCTGTCTCAGTAAGCACTGCCCTGCAGAACCTGAACTCTGCTGAGGGTTTTCTCTCGTGTGTTGTTTTGCTCATGAATACTCTGTGATTAAGGTAGCGAAACTTGTACAAATCAAAAAATCAAACTACAAGTAACTTTTGTTATTGACTTCATTTGAAGGAAGTTTTACATCCAATCCAGGCATTATGTTGAGAAGTAAATCTTTTGTAGTCTTGACTAAAAATCCCAAGTCCGCTACGTCAAAGACCGAGACAAGACTGAGTCAAAATGCATTCGATTCCGAGAGAAGACCGAGACCTTCAAAAAGTGGTTTTGAGACCGGTGTCAAGACGAAGACTGGTCTCCAGTGCTACAACACTACAGAGGAGAAACAGGAGAAGGAGACAAATGACAAAAACATGAGGGTTCTGACAGCAGAACTGCCCAAAGGGACACTCTGAAACTAAAATATCTTTAATTCACGTGTTGCTTTTCCCCAATGCATAGGCCTACTGCTTGAGTGAGCATTAGTCTGTAGCAAACAGGAGACTCAAACTCTCGACCTCTGACTTCAAAAGCAAGTCTCAATCTTGTTGAGCTACATGTCAAGTAAGAAACCTGGTTGGCTTCACACTGTGAATCCGGCAATCAGCAGAGTTGCATGTAGGCAAATTACAATCTGACAAAGTTGTTGCACAAACAAATGATTTGTAATGAATTATGAATTTTCAAAGTTTAAAATTATAAATGGCGGCCTTAGCCCCACCATCCAGCATCGAACTGCACCTTTGTTCACATTTCGGTTTATTTTCATGCATGAGAAGACAGTTTTCTGAGAGCAATGGTATTAGAACTAATAATAGCTGCCCAGCCCCTGATAATAATAATAAAAAGCATAATAACAAAAAATACATGAGGGTCTGTCAGCATAATTGCCAGATCATAACTATTTCAGACTTTTAAGACAGGATTTCTATTTGACACTGCACATCACTGCAATGACTGCCAATGAACTTCCGACCAATCAGAGGTATGAGCTGTTCCAGCATGTTTTATGCAACTGTAGAGATGAAGATGAAAAGAGGAGTTGGGAGCATCCAAGAGGACATTCAAACTAGTCGATGACAGTACCCTACTTATTTGATGGCTGAATGGTTCAACCGATCAGCCTCCAATATTTAAAAAAAAAGGAGAACGATCAAGACAAGGAAAAAATTTAATCCGATTCGAACGATTTTAATAACTTTTCATGTCACAGGTCTGAAGAGTTTTCACAGAGTTTTTCATGACATTCTGTGCAAATTTGTAGGAGGAGTTCGTTAAAGTGCGGCGCATGTCCAATTTTGGTCATTTCCTGTCGCCAGGAGAGGACGCTATGAGTCTGACTGAATTTCAGCATATGAATGGCTTCAGGGCGGGACTCTTATCACAAACATAAAGTTTCATGCAGATTGGACAATGTACAGTGGAGTTATAAGCATTT
>JAQFJA010000001.1:936069-947334 GCA_029874485.1 Naso brachycentron
TAAAGTGTCATGAGATAACATTTGTTGTGATATGGCACTATATAAATAAAATTGACTTGACTTGACTTGACTTAAAAAATTAAAAAATTAAAAAATTCATCTCTCCTAGAAGTACTAAAAAGCCCTAAAAATCAGCTTTCCACTTTTTATCTACAGTCCCCATGGCAGACATCACAGCATGGGTCACACAGTCAGGCAAAGTTACAGAGTGTTACTGCCACCAAGAGAAATTGCATTTTGAACCTGCATGATTTATTCTGCTTAACAGTGCTGGCGGGCATCAAATAATACATATTAGGATGGAAGCTGTGGGCTGTTCAAAATCAGACTCCGTGCCATGATTGGCCCCCGGGCCTGAATTTGGACATGTCTGCTTTAAGCCTTAAGGCATGTGAGCAATAATACAATGAACATATGGAGAAAAGCCATTTATTGATGATGATGAAAATGAAGCCATGATATTTGTCTTTTCTTTCTAAGCTTTAAAAACAAATAAAATAACAAGGTAAAATTACAGAAATTTCTTACACAAATACACAAACTACAGAATTTATGAAAATGAGTCCATAGTAATTAGCTATGTATGAAGGCCTAAAAAGTAGTCAAGAGCTTGGTTAGAACTAAGCATGCTTTATTAACTTTGTAACAAAAGAGTTAATACGACTAGTCAAGTCCTTTAGAAGTTAGAGATAGATTATGGATGGATTATAAATGCACTGCAGTTATACATCTTCTTATTCTTCTCTTGTAAACTCTTTGGTTACGATTTACTAGACTAGTCACCGGTACTTTTGTCAGGAGTATACAGAAACTTCAACTGAGGATGATTTTATTAGTGTCAGCAGATTTGCCTAATTATTTTACTTTATTTGTTTAAGTTGTTTATCAGATTCTTTGGCCATGACAATCCATGTAGCATTGTTAGATCTAATAAAAATGCAGTTGACGCAATTGCAACCAACCCGCCCTTAATCATTCTAATCGTCTAATTTCAAGTTATTTCTATCGTAATATTATTATTTTGCAAATATTACAGACATCTAACTTGTCAATATACAGCACTTGTAAACAGCTTTCATAATATAGATCATACAAAAAATTGCCGTTGTTCACGCTGTTCTCATAGAAATCAATTTATTCAAATTACCCACTTAATGAATAACGTGATGCAAACGTTTTTGTTTGTTTGTTTTTTGTTTTGGTCGATTGTTTTTGTTTTTTTGTTTGTTTTTTCTATATTTGTGTCACTACTGTTGTTTTTCTTTCTTGCTATTATGGTTATATTTTGTTCCTAGTTTGTGTTAGGTAATGTTTTTGTAAAATAATTATTCGATATACATAAATATATATATTTGTACTCATCTTGAGCATGCTCTGACTGAAACTGTCACATGTGCTTCATGTTGTGTTTTGTATGTTATGTGTGGACCCCAGGAAGAGTAGCCGCTACCTGGGTGGCATCTACTGGGGATCCAAAAAAATCAACAATAAACAATAAACGCACCACGTGACTGCAGCATGCCCTGCATCGATACAACTCTCTCGGTCTCTACAGTGATGGATACCAGTTGCGCTGCTGGCACAGGATGCAAAGATGGATTTGGACACACCTTGAATAAATTTAGACCATGGCTCCTTGCAACTGCACTTGAGATCAGTGCAAGATAGGGCAAAGCAAATATTTGCCTACTTACAGTTGCAAATGTTTTAATGCTGGTTCTAGTTGAAGTTACATAGATACAATGTCTAAAAGTTTTCTTGCGTTGATACTGGGGTCACTACGTTCTTGTTGTTGGTATTTTACTGTGTAAAGATGTAAAATGATTTCTTAAATTATTTTGTTAATAAATATTTAATGAGTGATAGTTGGTTGTTAAATTTTAATTGACAGTAGTAAATAAAAGTATTGCTAAGAGTGATAACAGATTAAAATGCTAAAAAGTTTGATGGAGCTACCAGCACACGACGGCATGGCACATAAACATTTTCACATAAACATTTTTATTTGTGCAGTCTGTAAAACAATCTGAGCCAAACTCAGATTGTTTCACACAAAAGTTGTACTTAATACAAAACCTCATGTGCTAATGTGTGTGTCAACTTTGAGTGAGTTAGATTGTGAGTTACCTCCTCCACATTGGACTGTACAGTCCTGCCAGCTGCTGTGTGTCCAGATGTAGAGGTACTCTGGCTCTTTCTGCTCCTCACTGCTTCTGTCCTGAGTTGTGTTCAGAGACACTGTGTACTCATAGTGGATTCCATAGCTCTGGTCATGGAAGAGCAGCACCTGGAAGACCACAGAGAGAGGCTTACAGAACAGACAGGTAGTGCTTGTTCAAAACACTGCAAATGTCAGTAAAACAAAATGTTCTTCTTTACAGTCTATCAGTATAAAATACAGTTATTGATATTTTCATATTGGTATCAAATATAGTTATTAATATGACTGTTATGATATTAGTTATTAGTCTCAAAGTAAAACACACAGCTGTAAGACAGCTGTATAGTCGTACCAATAGATTGCGATCTACTGGTAAGATTTTCTCAGTAGATCTCGAAAAACAATAGAAAAATGAATAAACAAATGTGGCCTGACAGTTTTGAGAGCCCCTCTCTCACTGTTCCAAGTTGTTGTCAAGGATAGCTGGTGATGCCTAATGATCAATGAGATACATTAACTCTCAAATATTTGGCATTTGCTGATAGCCTGCAAGGTAGCTAGCCAGCCAGCATGGCGGAGGCCCCATGAAAGAAGACAAAAATGTAATTTTCATCCAGAATGGGAAGAGGAATTTCTTTATATGTTGGTGAAAGACAAGTGTGAGTGCATGTTGTGTCACCAACTGCAAGTACTGACTAAAAGAGTGCAGTGGCGCCATGAAAGCAATGACCAGAAGTTCAAAGACAGCTACCCATCGAACAGCGCAATCCATCAGCTACGGAGGAGTGCAATATTCATGTTTTCTATCAGAGTTGTACACTTAAAACTACACACTACACATCTCTCTAATCACTATGATATTCTGCACCAGTCAGTGCCAACCTCTCGATTGCGATCTACTGGTGAATCTTTAAGACTTTCTCAGCAGATCTCGAAAACAATAGAAAAATGAACAAATGTGGCCTGACAGTTTGAGAGCCCTTCTCTCACTTGATCAAGTTGTTATCAAGGATAGCAGTTGATACCAAATGATCAATGAGATATGTTAACTCTCAAATGTAAACTAACAAAACATCAATATACTTGGAGTAAATCCGCAGTGGCTTTTGAGCACAGCCCTCTTCAGGTCACCCCTGATTCAGGTCTGGGCTCCGGCTGGGCCATTCAAAAACTTTCATCTTCTTCTGCTGAGGCCATTCTTCTGTTGATTTGGAGGTATGCTTTGGGTTGTTGTCGTGCTGAAAGGTGAGATTCTTCTACATCTTCAGATTTTTAGCAGAGGCCGTGAAGGTTTTGTGCTAGAATTGACTTACATTTCAAACTGTTCATGATTCCCTCCACCTTGACTAAAGCCCCAGTTCAAGCTGAAGAAAAACAGCCCCAAAGCATAATGCTACCACCCCCATGCTTCACTGTAGGTGTGGTGCTCCTCTGGTGATGCGCAGTGTCAAATATGTAAGTATGCCAAACATACTTTTTGGAATTATGGCCAAAAAATTAAACCTTGGTCTCATCAGACCAAAACATTTTTTCCTACATGTTTTTGGCAGACTTGATGTAGGTTTCTGCAAAATGAAGCCAGGCCTGGATGTTTTTCTTTGGAAGAAAAGGCTTCTGTCTTGCCACCCTGCCCCACAGCCCAGAAATATGAAGAAAATGGAATATTGTTGTCACACGTAGTACACAACCAGTGCTTGCCAGAAATTCCTGCAGCTCCTTTAATGTGGCTGTAGGTCTCTTTTCATCCTCCCAGACCAGATTTCTACTTGTTTTTCTTAATCAATTTTGGAGGGACATCCAGTTCTTGGTAATGTCACTGTTGTGCCATATTTTCTTCACTTGTTGATGACCGTTCTCACTGTGTTTCATGGTAAATCTAATGCCTTGGAATATTTTTTGTACCATTCTCCTGACTGATTCTTTCCAACAATGAGATCCCTTTGATGTTTTTTGTCTCCATGAAGTGAATTATGGGTCGAGTTTACTAGGCTAATATGGACTGCTATCCCCTATGGTAAAACTCCAAAATACATCTACTATTAGGACATTTTACAATTGAATGGAGATCTGTACTTCATCTGCAAGGCCAAAGAAAAAAGTCTGACTCCTTGGCAAAGTCTTGTCTAGTGCTAACAATATTTATATAAGCAAATGCTTTAAAGGACAACTGAGTCAAATAAAGTGCAAAGTATTCATATTGTGTCCAAAGTAGTTATTTCTTTAGAAACCAGTCCAATAATTGGACAGTGCAGAGTTTTATTTAAACCTTTTTCCAATAGACAGCCACTTGTAAATGTTAACTTAAAACAGCCTTATTTAGAAGTCAAATAATGCGATAAATACAGATGTTTTTTATCATGAGAAAATCCATGAAATGTAGTATTTCATAAGAAGTTAGCTCAGAGTCCCCAACAGATATGAAATATATTTAAGATGACAATGTTTTTCATAAATTGACATACTTGGGGCGCCCTGGTAGGTCTGTTGTGAAGTGGGCACCCCATGTACAAAGGCTGTGTTCTCACTGCAGCAGCCGAGGGTTCGATTCCACCCTGTTGCCTTTTGCTGCATTACATTCCCTCTCTCTTTCCCCCCTTTTCCTGTCCTATCCATAAAGGCACAAAAGCCCCAAAAATATATCTAAAAAACCCCCCGACATACTTGACATGAGATTCAGATTCATTAGCTTCCATTACAGCTCAGATCACTGCCTGACAACTATGCACAATAGTGAAATCAGCTGTTCAGCCAAGTCTCTAGCTGTGCATGGAGGGACTGTGTGTGGTCTTATGTGTGAACTGTAGATCACAGAGGATTTTTTCTGAGAAGAAACAAATAATAGATCATAACATGAAGAGGAAAGACCAACAACACTCAAAAAAACTCAGAAAATGGGTTTGTGTAAAAACAAAAATGCAGATCATGTTACCACAGCCCTGAGTGACATCTTCAGCTTCCCAAACCATACATTAACTTGAATAATAGCCTGCTTCTGGGAACGATCTTGATTTCGAGTCCATTAATACCATCTGATTCCCATTCCCTTATATACTCATTCTAATTAAATTTTTGTCTAACACATTGGAATAAATGAATGGCCTTCTTGATTTGACACAAAAGCTTTCACTTACTGAAAGTCTTGTTGAAAAACCTGATGAGCTTGATCAGCTTAAAACTACAAAGACAATTGTGTGGCATTACAGAGTGATCTTTCTTCTCTCACAAACAATCTTTGTTCGTACAGAAAGCACACAAGCCAAATTTTCTTCATTTTTGGCTTGTCGTTGGGCTACTCATGAAATTAAGGTTAATTCATTAGCTAACTAGTTGATACCAGTAGTTAATTAGCTAAAAGTTTGAAGTTACGCAGGAGGACAGCATCATAAAACTAGCAGGCAAGACACACTGGAGTTCAGTAAACAAAGCATCAGAATTTGTTGGGTGTCTTTTAGCAAATATGAACCCATAATCATACGTCTGGATCGACCCCAACACTGATCCTAATACTCTCTTCCAAATATTTCTATTGTTATCGTTGGATCATATGACTATGACTGATGCGAAAGATGCAACTGGTGACTATTAATACATGGCTTTGTTGAGTGCTTGACTCTGATTGGTCAATCACACCATTCTAAGGTCTGTTATTTCTGTGTAACACCGTTGCTATGAATAACAGATTGTTGTTAGGGAGTCTGTTTGGACCCAGCTCATCCTCAGGTTACGGAGATTCACGTCCTGTCATATCAATCCACGGAAAGAAGTCCAGTGTCTGTGTCTATCATCCGTTCACTGTGCTTTTAGAAAAGGTGAAGCAACAGACTGAGGACAGCGTGTTTTCAATGAAAATAATCAATGTCACAGTTTCAGGTTCGTCACTGGTTTGGGAGTTTATTCTTTGAGGATAGAGCCTGTAGCCAACTGCTGCAAGAGCAGTGTGGCTCCTTTAGGAGAGTGTGGTTAAGCGAAGGTGACAGACCTGTGAATTGTGTGTGTGTGTGCGTGCGTGTGTGTGTGTAGCTACAGAAGGTGTTGGTAAATAAAGACTGCAGCTTCTCATGACCAAGGTGGAGTCTCCTGTGTCCTGTTTGACTGCTGCTGGTAAAGTGAAGCAGAAACTTCGGCCCCTGTTTCCCAACCATGGTCCAGATCCAAAACAGGTAACAGCTAACGTGAACACTACGTTGCTATGCAAGCAGTTCCAACTGTACAACTGAACAGACTATTTTTTGGCAGAAGACATAAAATTATTTTTAAATCAGTGAAATAAAATTCAAATCAATATTTTGTGTCATATTATTGATATGTTTAGTGAATAGCCATGTAATAAGCAGGATAATGTCCAGTGAGCCGGTCATTATTGTGAAAAGAACCCCAACAGGGGTCCGTTTTTCTTTTCTTTTTTTTGCACTAATGAGCGGCTCACTTGACATTATCCCTTACAAATTAACTCTGCAGTTCCCCCCAGCTCTACAGAATCTTTTTCCCTCTTTTAAGTCATTGTTTCTGGCCCACATCTTCACTCTTTTAGATCAGTTTCATTGCTTTCATCAACCTAAACCCTTCTCAGATATGGAATACACAACATTCTCGGCTTTATCTTTTTGTTAAAATACTGGCTTTTTGTCAGTACAGACATTACAGCTTCATTTAGAGATTGCAGCATGTTTACAGAATAAGCAGCACACTTGCATGGTTTTAATGAAAGGATAATAAGAATAATTTGTTCTCTCACAAGCTGCATCACTGATGAATTTAAAACCATGAGAAGCGTTTACAAACATTTTTACATCAGTTTCATCACTTTTTAGGATCTGACAAATTCTGTTGAGTATTTAAAAATATCCCAACAATCATGATCATTGAATGGCCTGATGATAATTCCTATTTGCACATGATGACAGATATTTGGTTATTCATTTATGCAGTTGGCATAAATGAACTTGACTGCTGGTCAAGTTGACACTTTGTCAGGTTTTGACATGCTGTGGTTGGAAAGGGTTTTGTAACTCATTTTGCCTGGGTCACACTGCAAGGGACAAAACTAGGGCTGTCAGCATTAACACGTGAACCGCGATGTATTGAAAGGTCACAATTAAGGCACTATTTTTTTATCCCGTTAATAGCGTGCTGCTATTTTGTTCTTTCGGCACACCCTTAGTCAAGCTGCTGTAGCGGTTTCTAGCATCCTACCAGCAGAAAAAACATGACAATACGCTTCTGAATGGCTCGTTTTTTCTTTTTGTTATTTGCCTTCCTCTTGAGTTTCAGACAAGAAGATAGATGCCATTCTTTCAATAACGTGTGCAGTAACAAGGAAGAGACAGGCAGAGCTCGCCCACTGCTAATTATCTTAGCTCAAACACTGGTAGTCAACGGGAAGTGCTAGCCAGCCACCACCGAAAGTCATCAGATAAACTCTTCAACAACTCTTAACGGTCCCGTGTGCTTGTTGTGATTTGTTTATTCAACACATTGTTATTTTTAGACTCAGATTAGCTCTTTATGTAATTTTAGAATCAAATATGTACCAGAAGTAAACTGCAGGGTGCATGCGCAAAACAACACGGATGTGCTTTTAAGTAGGTCAACAAAATGTCTGTTAAAAAATTAAAATATCAGAGTGCTAATCTGACTGATGGAGGCACTCATGGGGGGGTGTTAATTAACAGACACAGACCGTTTTGAGAGAATTCAGAAAATACAAGGAAGAGATAGCTCTGTTTTACCAGTGAAAATTAGATGAATCACTTGAATATGTTCAAAAGCTTCTGCTTCCACTGGTAGCCTCCAAATAAAGAAATGGCTGAGGATAAAATTGCTTGCACAATATTACTCTGACAGTGCCTATTTGCAATTGCACACTTCAAATTGCCCTGTCTTGGTAAAAATATATTTCAGTCAGGATCACTACATCAAAAGAATATATTTATATATATGTTTACATATATATTTGCAGCAAGTTAAAAATGGCAGTATGGCTTGTTGTGGGACCTCCCGGCCCTTCCATGAGCATAGATGGACAGCCTATGACAGGGAGAGCAGCTCTGGTTTTGTGCTCTGGTTTGAGCTTTTGGACCAGTTAAAACTGTGTGTATTTGGAAATGTTTTTGTCCACTGTGCACAGTGTGTGAATGGACCTGTTTGCTATGTGTGTATGTTGTCTGCACACTTTTTTCCTGGCTTAAATGAAGATGCCAATGATGATTTCAGTGCGTCTGTGTGTGTGTGCTGGTGTGTGTGTATCTGTGTGCCCTGTCACCGAGCCAGAGGTTTAAATACTTTATGATGAAGTCCCTGGTAAAGGTACAGGACAACGAATTGCTGTACTGTCATTTCCATGTACACAATCTGAAATGCAGTGGATGGTCTCGCCAGAGGGTCCTCATTGGTCTTCAGTGCTTTGCTCTCTGGTGACTTCTCCAGCGTTACACAGAGACTCACCTGCTCAGACATCAGTCTCCATCACGTTGCCAGCCTGTCTAGTATTAGTATAGTATTGATTCAATGGGCATTACAACATTGAATCAATTCTTACTTAGGGCTTCATAGTGGAAAATAATCAACTACTGTTGATACAATTATCAAATAAAATGGAATGTATTCATCAGATACAGTACGTGGTAAGCAGAACTGACCAGTTTCAGCTAAAGGTCAATTATGTTAGGGATAATGCCCTTTGAGATGTCTTTCATCAGGAATGAAAGGATGATGTGGCGCGTCACTTGGTTGCCTGCACGATGTCCATTCATTCCTGATAATGGACACCTCAGAGGGCGTTATCCTGCTTATACTATGGTTACTTACCAAAGAAAATAATAATTAGACCATTAACTTACATTGTCATGTGTTTTGCGGCCAAAATAAACAAGCAACAACTCTGTTTCCATGGCAACACATGAGAGGTTGACTAATAACTGGAGCAATCATTACAATCCCATACAGTTCTTATGTAATGAAAACATAATTCAGTACTCCAGGAAACAGGACAGGCCATAGATATGACCTAGCACAGGAGATACACTAATACGTTCAGCTGTTCTACAGAGAGCTAATGTTATGCTAGCTAGATTCGAAGTCAATAACATTGTGCACGATAGACGAACAGTAAATGTCATTGGTCAGTATGTTTAACAACAGGTCTAGCCGCCAGTCAGCCACGTCACTGTCCCCAAATCAACGATTTTCATGAAGAAAATGACTGGAGAACATCTGTATCATTGGCTACAGCCTGAAGTTACGTTACAGGGCTGAACAGATGGACAGTGAAACAGGACTGTAGGTGAGCATTTAAACTCAAATAAACTCAGTTACTAACCTTTTTCGAATCAAACACAGGGATTACTCACCTTTTCATGAAATAACTACGGAATGAAATTGGACAGTTTAGACATTCAGTTTAACCACTTTATTTTACTGCTATCAGAGTGTTGGCTACTTGTTGCAGCTTGTGTGTTACAAATGCCATCTTGTGGTGCTCAGAGGATAATGCACTGCAGGACTACACCGTTTTGGAAAAAAAGATATTCAAATTTTTTCATTTAATTTATTTCCAAAGTCGCAGAGTTTGCGGCTGCAGTGCATGAATTTTGAACAGTGAACAGACTATTAAACTGGAACTACTTGAGGAGTCTCATAGAGGTCCGAAGATCAAAGGTTAATTTACACGATCCATCCAATCAGCATTGAGTATTCACCAAGACAATGATATACATTAAACTGATCATCTTCATACACACTAATCAACATCAATACACAAAAACAGTCAACAGTCCCGTTAGCATTGGCACCATCGGCAGGATGTTCCAGTCATACTCCTGTAACTCGATTATATGTGACAAAACAGAGAGCAGTGTGACTGATTTGTTTACCATTAGGTGCAGGGGGGTCTTAGTGGGTCCCTTGGCTGACATCTTCTCCCACAGTCCCCTTCTAACATAGCGCACCGTGGTCCCCGCCAGCTCAAACTCTCCTGGAAGCTCAATCTTCCAGTCGCTGTTGATGGACTTCTCACTGGAGTCTTTCAGAGCTGTGATGAGGACACAGAAGGTCATAAGTAATACTTTCACAGAAAAACCCTTTGCCTCACATGAGATAACGAAGACTCATTCTGCTTGGATCTATGTGTGACCCATTTGAACGAAATGAATGACAGACTTAGTTTTGGTTGGACTTGAAAACCTCACAGATGTGACATTATCTGTGTGTTTGTGAAAAGTCTCTAGAGCTGAACATCCTCTCGAGAGAAAGCTGTTATTGGACAAGAAGCCGAGCAGGCGCAGGGTTTTTGAGGTGAACCAGACCGAGGACAGAGTTATGTTCTTAAGAATCCATTTAAATTGTGTAATGCTGCAGTGTGTTTTGGTCAGCCAGTCTTGTTTGTTGGAGCTGCGGCCATGCTGTTTCATAATCACAACCGCATATGAAGTCCACAGTGTACTTCACTGTGTCTCACAAGTAGAATTATTTTGACACCAAATCAAAACATACTTAGAATAGCTGCCTTCTGTGAAAATGAATATAAAATAACTATAGCGTGAGTGCCTCTGTCAGAGTGCTGTACTATCCTTGCAGTTGACTTCTGCCTTTTTCATTCTGTCAGTGTCATTTTTCCATTAAATATTGAAAGTTGCAGCAGATAACTTCTGCAAATGAGCTAGCAAGCTAATGTTAGCCGTAGCATGAGACTGACTGGGAAGCAAATCTGCTGCAGCCGTTTGCTCCAGCTCGCAACTTTATGTTGTTTGTTGTCTCTCTCTTTTAAGTCCAGTTTGAACTGAGACCAAACGGTTGCAGGGAAAGCTGCAGTGGAGTAAACTGGTCCGTCTCAGCTCGAGCTCGAGCCGACTGATGATGTGGCTTGCAGACACTCTGTTTTTGGCAGAGGCGAGTCAGAGCACGGCGAGTTAATCAGCTCTTACTGACATCACCTTTTGCTAAGAAGCGCAGTGTAGACTGGCCAATCAGGACAGAGAGTACAGAGAGCGTTACTAATTTTTCGTCCAGGTGGCAAAGAAAATCTCATGGTACAAACAGGGCTTATTGGAGAGCAATTTAGCTCTACACTGTTTTATCAGGTTATATACATCATAATGACAAAGTTA
>JAQFJA010000001.1:1030965-1044889 GCA_029874485.1 Naso brachycentron
GTCTGAAATCACTTTTTTGTTTTTCCAAAAAATAGACAATATTTCAACAGGGAGTGCAGTTAGTTACACAGTTAGCCCCATGCTAACTCTGAAAGCTTGACAGACATAGCAACAGTAACTAAGGGGGGCGTGGCTTAGCAAAGGGTCAATGATGTGCATATTGAATGAGTCTGACAGAAAATTACACCCAGTGCCAACATTCAGTGTCAAGACGTTGTGTGTTGTTTATGTTGACAGAGTAACATTTGTACTGACAAGTAATACAGGGGTCCAACCCTTTTAGCCTTTAAGTATTGTTCTATGTATGTAGTCTATGTCATACCATGTCAAGCCAGAGTGAGGTCTTTGTTTGCACTTAAGAATTTGTTCACTTGTTAAATTTTGAGAATGACATAGTACTGTATATGCAGTTGTAAATATGGAAATCCATAGTTGGTTAACATGGACAATAGTTCTCTGCTGTTAAACCATCCTTGGGATCAGTGGGCAGTCACTTTATGGCACCCATCTTAACCACAGTTTGTTATTTGCCATCACCACAGTATTTTCTCAGTCTTACTGTAGTTTCATGCATTGTTTTTGTACGAAGAAAAAAAATTAAAATGTCGGCAATAAATATAATCAGGGGCTTTGCAGGGTTATCCATTATCAACATGTTAATATGTTACATTAATAGAACTGTTTAAACTTATGTGACTGACCTCCAGTAAAACATCAGAAGCATCATGAACCAGCATGACCAATGTTCCTATACGAATGTAGTTGACACACCAGGAAAATGACAAGAGCACCAGTGTGGCCAGATGATGGATGATTTGCTCCTTAAAATCCTGGGGGAAGGAAAAAGAAAATCACTTTCTTCACCAGACGACTACGCTAAGTCCAACCTTACCTGTTTAAAGGCCCAAACGACAATGACATGCCCACCAGTGACGCAGTATGGTCAACGTCATCCACCTCAAGACAGGATGCAGTGTAGACTTTGGAGCATAGATTCATAACCTTTGTTGCACCATGGACTGTTTTTTATATGTCATTTAATTTGTCTAGAGTGATTGTTCTACACACCTCATTAGCATACCTGTCAACACTGGGCTGGGAAAAAGAGAGAGATTTTCTGAGGTCCACTGAAATGGCCGAACCTCAATGTCGCTGATCCAATACACACTGCAGATTAACAGACTAAATGCAAGGATCCAAGCTAAATGACTCTGAATTAGTCTTAAATTAACAGTTTAGAGTAAAAGAAATAATAAAATAAACATGCAAAATGTAGCACACAAAAGAAAAAAATTACATCATAAAAATATCCCAAGTGCGTTATTGTGAGTGTCAGTGAACGATTGATTGTGTTGAGGAGCCATCATTGTCAGGAACACCTTCAAAAAGATGAACAGGGAGGATAAAATTATGCAACTCTACAGTCTGCAGAGTGGAGGTAAATGTTAAAAAGTCATTAAAATCGCGCAACATATCTTGCAAAACGCAAGATGTTTGCTGACGTGATTCGCAGTTAGAAGCGGCCAAGTTCTCGTACCAAGATGATTGAAATTTGAAAGCATATTTCTTCTTCTTGGGACCTTTTTCATCTATTTTTAGTGGCAAAGCGAGCAGAGCCAACTGACTGTATGGCGGAGCGGATCAGAGCTTGGGCAAGTGCAGTGATGAGAGACGCATGGAGCGCCAGGCAGAGTCTTTTGCCTCTGGGTTTGGTTGCCAGATACCACAACACATATTCCACAGTTTGGACAGTTCACATAGTGAGTTGTATCACTATAAAATCTGAGATTGGCGGGAGAAATTACCAATCAGGAGCACAGCGGGAGAAAGTGTTAAAAATGGGGAGACTCCCGCCTGTATTGGGAGTGTTGGCAGGTATACATTAATACAAAGATTACACAGATTTTCATCAGTTTTTCCAGTAAACATGCCTCTTCACAATTCATCAGTTTCAGATTAGGTTGATTTTTCTTTGGTGTTACAGTCACAGCACAAAAATGCCAAGAGGGAGGAAATGAAAGTTTTGGGAGACCTCAATTGAGTGCTAATGAGAAGTTTACCGGCATTCGGACAATTTGAATTTCACTCTCATTGTAAAAGATCAGTAAGAGAGATGACAAAAAATTTGATGGGAAATGAACAAAAGCTTTTGCCGGAAACAAACTGGGGGCAATATTTTCATAGTTAATGGCATTGTGTCTTACCAGCCCAGTCTGATTCCCAGCTTGTCAAATATTGGCATTTTGTCCTACCCCTCAGCTTCTCACAAGGCTCTAAACAAACTCTGAGGTAAACCCATGTGTGTCGATATAAGATGCCGGATGTAGTAAAGGCCAACAATGCAGTGAGAGAGGTAGAGGTAATGGTAGAGTGTTTCATGCACAGGACATTTGCCAAAGGGTTAGGAGATAGCCCAGAGTTCCAAATACATTTAAAACCAAAAATCAAACCTCAACTGTAGCAATAACAATCTTAGTTTTGGTATCGAAAATACACAACAACCACAGTCTTCATAAGTTGACCATGCTCTTATCCTCATAACCCTTACCAAGTAAATCTCTTTTCCAAACCCAAGTAGTTTTAGTACGTAACCGAAACCAAATGGCAAAACAATGCTGACCATGTATTGAGAAACACTGCTGTGGGACTGCCACTGCCAACCCAATAAAAATGGCGACATGGATTTTCCCTCAATCAGACAGACAGAGAGAGAGAAAGAGAGAGAGAGAGAGAGAGAGAGAGAGAGACTGGACCGGAAAATATGTGCCCTTCACATTATGTTTATATTTTTGGGACATATTCTACACATTCATACAATAAAACTTTGGTAAACGAGCTAGCATGCTAACTTTAGCTGTAGCATGAGACTCACTGGAAAGCAAATCTGCTGCAGACATTTGCTCTGGCTCACGCTTTATTTCGTTTGTCCAGCTTGAACTGAGACCAAACGGTTGCAGGGAAAATTGCAGTAAACTGGTCCGTCTCAGCTCGAGCTCCAGCCGACTGACGGTGTGGCTTGCAGACACTCTGTTGTTGGCAAAGGCGAGTCAGAGCATGGTGAGCCAATCAGCTCGTACCAACGTCACCTGTTGCTAAGAAGTAGAGCGTAGACCGACCAATCAGTACAGAGAGAGCGTCACTGATTTTCCATTTTTCTGTGAAACCCTCGTCCCAGTGTCAAAGAGAATCTCATGGTAAAAACAGGGCTTATTGGAGACCAATTTAGCAGTGAATGGTGTCAATTCTCAATCACTGTTACACTGTTAAATCAGATTATACATCATAATGACGATAAGCCAAAAAAGTTGAATAGTTTCACTTTAAATATGCATTTGACTGTCAAGAGATCCCTTTCAGTGTCTGTTTTCTTGCACATCATGGGTAAAAAATGGGCAGCACCTTGTGTCTCTAGATGATGTTCGAATGGGCTGTGCAGCTCAGAGTTGTCAACAATCCTAAAAATTTAAGCCTGTTCCAAAGTAAGTGATGTGACCCGAGCCAAGCGCACCCACAGTTATTAGACATAGGACACTGTGAAAAGTGCTAAGTGTATGTCGGCGCAGATGAAATACAATGGCAATTTAAAATAAGACCAAGAGCCACATTCAACATCTGTGTGTATGCAAAATTTGTGCTTAAACCATGATTTTCTTCCACCGTGTCAGTCTTGGGATTATTTGCACGCAGCCCGCTCATCTCATGTATACTCTCTCACGCACGCACACACACTATGACATGCGCCAGGAGTGCAGGAGAACTACTACTCACCTTTCTCTTGACATCAAAGGCCACGCTGAAGAGAAGAGAGCCATAGAAGCTCATCTCCAGGATATAATACCAGTACTGAGAATCCAGCATGGACTGCAGACAGAAAGAGAAAAGAAACAGAGACAGAAAGAGACAACATGCAACATGAAGCCAAAGTAAATCTTGGTCAGAGAGACAAAAGATTTGTGCCTGAAGGCTTTGCTCTTTGTTCCAACTGCTTTAGCTGGAAGGGAGAAACTGTAGATGAATCTATTGTTCAACCTAAAACGTCATCTCCCGCTCAGCTTCGTTTTTCATGGGCAAGGACCGGCTGATAATAATGCTATGGGGTACAACCATTACTGTGTGTTGAGCTTAATGACATCATGGTATTTGTCATGGTAGTCCCTTTTTACAGAGAACTGCAGCCAGAGTTTAAGCCAGATTTATATCGTCTGTGTCAGTCACTTGTCTGTATTTGTTGACAATCCTCCGCCATTTTGGAGGTAAACAAGTAAAACAACAGAAGGTTGCTCCTGTCTCTCACATAAGGGGCGGTTCGTTAGAGCTGTTTGAAGTTATCCACATGGTGTGATTGGTGTGTGATCGATCGTGTCAGTATATGATTTTGTCAGCGTTAAAGTGTTTCCTGTGTGTCAATATCCAGACAAGGTGGGGATGGAAAACACTGGCAAATAAATAGATCTCTGAATTTAAAGTTGAGTGAACTGGACATTGTTTTCCACCTGTGCACACGTCTGAAACTCGTTTGCTGTTCGCCCCTCAGTGGCTTCATAATAAATGTCACAGTGGTTTGATTAAAAGTTACTACAAACTTGTTATCAGCCTTGAAAAACGATAATGGTTTGTTGTTTGTTTATCTGTTTTGCATATTGCATTATTATGATAACAAAATCATCACATGTTCAAAAATGAGTTAGGAAGAATAAATAACAATAAATAAGTAAAACTACATCTGTCATATTTACCGATGGACTTTACTATTCTTCTGCCGTCATGTTTTACTGTTGATCTGTTAACATCAAGCTAGGGTTTCATATTATGGAGGGATAGTTTCCAGTAGGCTTTGAACTGAGTAAAATGCTCCGAGTTGGGTTGTTTACATTGCTGTACCACCCAAAATGGCGCTTGGACCCAAAATACACAGCAGCTTTTGCAAGTTTTATGTCACCTGACAAAGACCGACTCACGAAAACTAGAAGACACTTCTGTTCAAAAAATAAAAAATTAGTGTTGCTTTGCCTTCACCCAAGAATTTAATGTTTGCTGGACAAGAAATATTTTAAAGTGCCAGTTACTGAGAGGACCGCCTCATGTGCTCATAAACACCAAATTTACACAATGAACTTGAGACATCACAGCCATGATGTTGTTTGACCAACAGGTGGATTAAAGCTTAATGCTAAAATGCTTGAATTGGATCATTCAACTGTAACCTCTTCATTTGCTTTGAAACTTTTACCTCTAAGAGACGCCAGTCTGTTTACTGTTTGTGACAGTCTTTGCCATAGCTGCGACTTCGAAGCACTCGTTAGCTTAAAACTATTTGAATTCAAAAGAATGAGAGAGGCTGAGTAGGTTGGTTATATTATGCATTGGGCATTGCTGGAAAAAGGTTACAAATTCCTAGTTGCCCTTTTAAAAATGCAATAAGTATGTAATTACTGTATTCCAATTACTATACGATATGGTACGATACAGTACACCGTAGTACAGTACGTTACAGTATGATATGGTGCAATACGATGTGATACACTTTATTGTCCCCATGGGGAAATTAGTCTTGGACTCCAAGTGCTACACACATTTCTCTGCCGTATTATTTCATCAAAGAAATGTAACTGGTCCCTCTCCGGGCAACTTTTCTCTGCAATTTTCTTGTTTAATCAGTGAAAGGGGCTGAGATGTGAGGAAGCGACACAAGTAAAACAAATGTAGATAGAATTGAGAACAGACGGATGGATCCAGAGATAACTATCACCCCCATAGCCTCAAGTTACATACTAAGGTCTACAGTATTTAGTATTGCTAGTAATGATAAGATAAAAATTAAAAAAGTGAAAATGTTTTCAAGAATCATATAATGTTAATATAATATGACATTATATTAAAAATTATACCAACCTGCTTTGGAAAGCCTGTCCATACTTCCCGGGTGTCATAAAACCATTCTTTCTGCACAACCATGGAGAGAATTTGTTATTCTATTTGAAAGTTTTATTTAAAAGAAGAGAGCCACACCTAAAATGCTAGTTATATTAAAATGTGACAGCAGTATCAAATTGCTTTTCAGTAAAATCATGCCTTCAGCAAGTGTCTCTGACTGAGATCTCATTTTCCAGTCATGTGAGCTACTCACATCGTACAACGCAAATATTCCTCCGATGAACGCTGACAGGTAGAAGACAAACCTCCAGCTGTAGGAGGCAGAGGGGAGACGACGATGTACAGACTATTTCGATTGGAGGTATTGCATCATTAATGTTATTATCATACACACACACACACACACACACACACACACACACAGTAGCCACCTGGCCTCTCTGAACTTCTTCAGAACTCCAGGACGGTCCTGAGCGCGTCGTCTTCTGAACCAGCGCTCAACTTGCCTCACTGACAAAGAGCTTTTTTTAGACAGTCCGTCAATGTCTGCCTGGAAGGAAGTAAACGGTAAATGCAGCGTATTTATACAGAGCCATGTGCTTTTACAACACAAGTCAGCATTCACACACTAAGGCAAGATGGCTTCTCTACAGGAGCCAACCTGCTCAACAGGAACCTATAGACACATTCACACACCAACACACAGCAATCAGGAGCAATCTGGGGTTCAGTATCTTGCATAAGGACACTTCTACATGTAGACCAGAGGAGCCAGGGATCAAACCACCAACCGTCTGATTGGTAGACTCCATCCCTGAAGAGTGAAATAACCTCATGGGCCATGAGGTTATTTCATAATTTCATTTTCATGTCTAATATCTCAAACAGCGTGAGTGCTCAGGCAACCAAACGAGTATAAAAAAGAATATAAAATTCTTAGATCTGTATTTTTCAGCTGTGCTGAACAACTGCTCTGCCTTCATATCCTCTAAATAGTGATGTTGTGGGAACATCATACCAGTCACAGGACTGATATTTAAATAGGACTTACCTGAGCAGGTTTTTTATACTGCTTGGTGTAGTAAACTTCCAGGATGGGGTTGTTATCTGCTTTCAGACGGACTGTCTGCTTGATCCCAGCAGAGACTGCAAGTGGTGTTGCTATCAACCTGCAGCACAGTTTATGAACATCGGGTTCAGTTTCAACGGTACTAATGTCAGTTGAGAACAAACAGCACATGACGGATAGAAAGTTTGATTGATGACATGTTTCTTTACTGTTACATTTATAACAAATGAGCCAAAAAAACAACTTAATAGTACTTTTATTTATTGTAAAATGTATCATTACTATTGTGAATTTTGGAACAGTAGAAGTAATAGAAGAAATAATGTTAGTACACTGGGTTATACAGCTGGGGACAGTTTCAGTGGTTTTAAAGAAAAAGAAAGATGGTGATACTGATTTCTGAGACACTGTCAATACTTTTTTAATCTAGAAATGTGACAGCCTCAGAACTTACACAAAGTTCAGGTCAGTGTGAATAGTTGAGCATACAGAGGATAACACTTTGACATCAGAGACTGAGGTTCATGTTAGTGTTGTAGCAAGTCCACACTAACCAAGACCAAGAACTGACCGAGACCAGAGTGTGTCCAGACCGAGTCAAGACCAAGACCATCAAAATTTTCCTCTGATTTCAAGGTGATGATAGAAGTTTAAGGTTTTCCCAGCCGTCTCAGTAAGCACGGCCTTGCAGAACCTGCACTCTGCCAAGTGTTTTCTCCTGCATGTTGTTTTGCATACGAATTCTCCATTATTAAGGGAGCCAAACTTAGATGAAATCAAAAAATCAAACTACAAATGAGTTAAATTATTAGCTGCTTATGAAGAAGAAAGTTTTACATCCAATCACAGTCATTACATTAACAAATAAATCTGTTGTGGTCTTGACTGGTCAATCCTGAGGCCCTTACGTCAGAGACCGAGACAAGACCGAGTTAAAATGTGTTTAATTCCGAGACAAGATCAACACCTTCAAAAAGAGTCTCGAGTGCTAAAACACTAGTTCATGTCTTGCTCCCCACATTTCATCTGGTTCAGAATACTAAACTCACAA
Organism: Naso brachycentron; assembly: GCA_029874485.1. Lineage (NCBI taxonomy): Eukaryota > Metazoa > Chordata > Actinopteri > Acanthuriformes > Acanthuridae > Naso > Naso brachycentron. The sequence continues at coordinate 1,038,960 of JAQFJA010000001.1, forward strand.
ATCAAGTAACACTACATGCGTTTTGAAAGGTTTATATCTGCAACAGAAGTACAACATCAATACTGGAAGATAAAGTGTGCAGATTGGATTATGTGGATAAAGGATTAAGTTTAAGTTTCTCATCAAAAACTATATTTTACAAGAATACTTTGAACACATCACGATGATGTTACCTTTACCCAATAGCCATTTTTACTAAACAGTGCTTGAACATCTCACATTGTAATTCAGCCTTCACACCAAATGAAGGAAACAAACAAAATCACTTATCAAAGGCAGTTTACTGGGTTATTTAGTTCAGTTATGATGAAAGGGGATCTGTCACCAACCTCTCCATATTAACTAATGCGGAGCCGTTCAAAACATGCCTGTTCAGAACAGGCTGACTGCTTGACCTGTGGTAATGCTGCTTGCAACTTTATAGAGAAATCAGTTATCCAAACAATTTCTTAATTGACACTGCACTTTAGGGTTCAGGTGTCTTCTGTCAGTGATTTAGTCCCGTTTATGTGGACTGTAAATCACAACTAAGAGCGGCAGAACTTCCAGAGGATATGAAACCTGGAACATGGAGAACATGGAGAGTGTGTCTAGGGTCGCAATTTTGCAACAGTTTTCCTAACTTGGTGCCCTAATGTTAGGAAAAACACAGCGAAAATGTCCTCTTGGATGCTCCTATGGTAGATAAAACATGTGAAACACCTTCCAGGGTGCCCTTTCTGCGGACAAAACATGGTTAAGTGCCCAACGACATATTGTGAGTTGGTGCCCTCCTTATATTTTTCGCCCCTGCCCGTCAAACATCCTGAGTCTGCCAGTGGCAGGAAACCTTCTACTGGAGTGTAGTTACATTGAGTGTGGATCTTACCTCTCAAACAAGTATCTGATGAGTAAGAATGCGAAGGCAAAGGGGACGGTGACATAGAGATGTGAGGCTTTAGCATAGACCCGGTCCTCCCTGTCCTCCAGGTCAGCCCACGTCAGGTTCACAGGCAGCCAGATTCTGTCCCACCAGAACCACTCATACAGGGTGTCAAACATTCCTCCACCCCTAACAGGTCACACAAACACAAGATAGATTTACTACATTAATGTGTCCAAGGAGCAGACTGTGATGTGACTAACAATCAACACTTGTCCAGAAACAAAGGGGTGATGAACCTATATCCGATTTCCGGATTCTTTTAACATTGACTTTGTCAGCAAGCTTCACCTCCATCTGGAAATTCCTTTCAGTATTGCCATGGGGTTTGCTCCCACAGAAAAAACTGTACTTACTTGCACCAAATGTAAGTGCCACTCATTCCTTATGAATATGCAGAAAAGGATAAGCCAGGTATCTGCAACATCCTGAGCGGAAAGCAGGAGCGACTTGTGGTGTATGTCTGGACGAACACTTTTCAATTAAATGTAAGTGCAGCTTATTTTATACACCTATCACTGTTACCTTGGCTCTGTGTGCTCTTTATCAGGCAGTGTAACTTGCTCATTCACCCTCACTTACTATACATTTCCAAATATTTCGTTAGTTAATCACAAAGTCCTATGTCATGCTTACAAGTGACAAAAGTGCTAAAGTTTAACACTGAGTTATTTTTACTGAAAGATATAGAGGCGAGGTAATTTTCCAGAAAACGGCTACAAACAAGCAGACTGCACTCACAGATGCTACAGTTACTGAAATGTACATAAAGGTCTATTTCCTAAACAAATATTGACTCAGTGATCACTCCCTTACTCTCAGGAACATATCCACCCCCATGTTTACAGCCCAATCACTCACATGGAGAGAGAGAGAGAGAGAGAGAATGAAAGCCATGGTTGCAGCCTAACAACACAGTTCAAAGCTGACAACAATGTGTGTGTTGTATGTGTTTGCTAGCTCAAGCTGACAGAAGTGCATTCGGTGGTGATTCTCCCTGCTGCAGCGGAGCCACCATGTTGTTTCAGTTGTCACAGTCAAGCACCAGCGAGGTGCTGTGTACAGGTACAGGGAAGCAGGTGGATGTCTTCATATTGGGAACTGCCCTCATCAGAAAGATAACGATCTGCCGATTAAAATGTTAAAACCTACACAAAGTCTAAAATAGGCCCACCCGAGTTTTCCTGACAGGCAACAGTATTCTAATTATTTTGTATAAAGTGCACAAATAAGAAAAACAAACAGAAATCCAACAACGGTTTCACAAACCTAAGGTTACAGTCTAGCAACATTTCTCGTGTGATCCAATAATAATCACTGTCTTCTCTCAGAGGTAATTTGTCTTTTTAGCACTGCAAAGCCTCTCTGGGAGAAGGCTGCTGCTGATGGCCACACGCATCGCACCGGTCAGTCAAATATGTGTATACACTCCTGGACAGTCATGACCTGATGACTCTTAATTTAGCCTCCGACCCAACAGTGTCTGTTGCTCAGGACAATCTCTCAATGTCCATTTAAATTGAAATAATCGGCTGTACAGCATCAGTTTTTTTACAACAGCTTTTCACAACGCCATGCAGTGACTTTCCACCTCCAGTCATTTCAACGAGGGAAGGGCCGCAGAGGGGAGGCCCTTATGTCACTCACATGGAGAGAGAGTGACATAACAAGTGGTTGCAACCCACGTGAACGCACACAGATTTAGCTCTACTGCTCTGGGTTCACTGTGTTGAGCTCTGGGCGGCAGCTGCCAGGCAGCAGCCAATCGCATTAAAGGGGTCACGCGAAGCGGACCTCCAGTCTTTGGCGAGTGGGGGTGCTAACTGACCTTAGAACCCACTCACCGAAGACAAAACTTGTTCTTAATACTTTTAAACGGACTTCATTAACTGCAGCCATGTGTTCCTGTCTTTCTCATCGCTGGAAAAGCAGCAGGATGAAAATTCGATACTGATGTGGAGGAGCCCACAACTCTACTGACGTACAAGAAACCAAGAGAAAATCTGTCAGTAGCACAACATTTCTGCCACACGGATAACAGCTAAATAACCCAAATATGAAGAAATTGTCGGTTACTTGTGCCTTGTGTGTACAACTGTCCCAAGTCTGTCATCGAAGCACCTCCCTGTCATGGCTGCCTCGGACCACAGCAGCAGCAGCAGCCACATTTAAAAACGCCGGCTATCCGGGGGAATCCTCCAGCAGCGAGGTGGTTTTCAGGGTAGTTACCGTGCGGCGGTGTGAAAAGACCCTTAGCCTGTCCAAGCATTAGTGCTCAAGTTTACCTCTCGCTGTACAATACATAAACTTTTTACACCTGGGGAATGATTGCCCATTTCCTTTGAAAGTCACTGAGGACTCACTCACTGATGCAACTGACAAAACATGTTCAGCCTGCATGGTGTGCAGACAAATCAGTCTGACTTCTCCTCTGCTTGGGCTGTTTGTGCACTAAACTGGAAAATGTAGTGAACACCAAATACGAAATATTAGGAAATAATAGGAAAACAATACCTGGGTCACAGTGTGATTATATCACGATACGTTGTGATACGATTCATACTGTGTATTCAAAATAGTTCACTGAAAATGTGAAAACATGCAAATTGCTGTGTACAGTCTGAGTAATCTTCATACATCACATCTCACGATATTGATCATTCAGCGGACATATTGACCCAAAACAATTTAATTCAAAATTTCCTTTGCAATTTATTTGAATGGTATTTGAAAATTACCAAACACACAGATACAGCTGCCATAACAGTAAAATGGAAAATGAAATTTAAGCACATTCTTGCACTTTATCTGGGCACACTGAAATTGAAAGTATGAAAATAAAGTGTATAAATGTTCTTTTGTGTCGCTGAACTTAAAGGCTGGGTTTTGGCAAGGACTTGACATTACAATACATATCACGATACGATACAGATATCCCGAAAATAAATATTGTGATATATTGCTATATCGATTTTTTAGCACAGCCCTAATATATATACTATCTATCCATCCAATATCCATGCTTTGCAGGGCAGTGGGGGTTCTGGATAGAATCCCAGCATACATTTGGCAAGGCTGGTACACCCTGGGTCGGTGTAAAGAAGAATAAAATCTCTAATCAAACCTGAATTTTCGCTAAGGAAAAAAAGAAGCTCAAAGAGCTGTTTTTCATGACCGCAGGCTTCACAAAGTACATTTAAAACAAAAACATGCCTAACTTGTCCATGAAGTGTTGTTTGTTTGATGCTTTGGTGACATTAAAGGAGATTAACCCTGAGTCACAGCACTTGTCATTCAACCTTTACTTAGCTGCTGGCCCTACAAAGGATAGCCAACAATTCAGGTCCTTGAAACTGTCAGACTGAGACACAACAGTTCTTAATATTTCAAACCCCAAAAACTAATCTCGACACAAACTTTTGATTTTAGCAGGGCAGACCACACAACTTCAACTTAGATCTCACAGGATCTTTCTGGAAACGGGGAAGTCTTTTATCCCAACTCAGCCATGAGAAAGCTGCAGAGCCTCAGAGTGAACTTTAACAACTACAGGATCTAATCTGATCAAACAACTCCCTCTGTAGCAACAGGCAGCCTTAACCTCAAACATCAGCACAGAAGATGCTTTTACACCAGAAAAGAAAGATAAAAAGTATAACTGTCACTCCTGTTCAAACTAAAAACAGTCAGAGGGCTCTTCAATCACATTCCAAGGTCACAGAAAAACACAGCCTACCTTTTCACTGTGCCACCAGATAGAGCAGGTAAGGGCCGTTGTTTCCACTCAGGCTGTGTTTGCTGTGGGCAACGAACACCAATGGTGAAATCCTCTATTCCTTCGCTACGACAAGCAGTTAGCCACCCTCCCTTTGTTTGACATTCTGTAGCGTCACACCCAGCACAGCCACAATTACCTGGGAAAGTTTTTTTTTTCTCCCTCTCCTCCAGGAAGTGGAGGTAGGTTAGCGGATCGCCACAACACACACACACAAGCTTTGCCCTCAAGGGATCTAATAACCTTGTTTGTACTGTGTTCCTGATAAGAACAAAAGCAGGTTCTCCCACAAAACAAACCTTTCAGGTCCAAAAGAGGCGACTAAGGAATTATGGTGACTAAAATTAAAAAAAAAAAAAAAAAAAGCAAACTGGTCAACTTTCACAGGAAATACATATATTGACAAAAAAAGTGCTTACAGAAGTAAAAACACCCCAGTTACACTGTATTATGCATTATGTGTTATTGATGACAGCATCACTTAGTATACACCTGTCTCATGTAGTATTTACATGACATTGTTTAACTGTTCTCAGCACTTTTACTTAAGCCCAAACCTCAACTCTAGTTACTGCTCATGCTTGAAATAACTCTTTATCTGCTTTCATTACTTGCACTTGAACCAGCATCTCCCTTCATCTCAACTCTTCTCACTCTTTGACCTTTGAACTCACTCGTCAAACTTTCACTTCAAACTGATATTTCAGCCTCAACTGAGCGATTTTTTACAAATTGTTGCTTCAACTTTGCTCAGCCCGTATATTTTAAACCAAAATCTTAAAGTCATGTTGGGACTTCTGTTTTCACCATGACTTCAGCTTCTTTGATTTCTTGATTTTACATGTCACTAAACTTTCCTTAACATCTTCAACTTTTCCTGCAATAATTAGACATTTCAAAAGATGAAACAATAAACAAGTTTTTCAGCATACAAAAACATATCAGAATTTGTTTTCCATCTGATTTTGTGATATGGGATTTGTGATTTTGTCATTTCCACAATGCTGCCGATTCTCTTATAGACTGACAAAATCTTAAACAGTGCATATAAACAGTACGAACAGACATGCTGGCTTTAAGTGGGCCAACAGTAAGCTTCATCACAGGCAGGTGTGTGTGTTTGTGTTTGTGTTTGTGTGTGTGAGTGTCAACTGACAGAGCACCAAAAGATCCTGATATCAAAATCTCAAACTCAAACACAACTCAAAATGACAAATATCTTCTTTGATAATA
>JAQFJA010000001.1:1152368-1163018 GCA_029874485.1 Naso brachycentron
ACAAAAAAAGGTTCTAGTTTCACTAAGAAGTGCAAAAAAACTGAACCTCTCCTTTAATTCAAGTGTATTTAGTTTATTTTTCTGTTCATATTTGGCATATGTTGCTTTGTGTTTTGTTATGGAACAGGCACAAAGATTACTAAAATTTTTCTTTCTTCTTGCTGTAGCTATCTGCTGCCCCATCTTCTTCCACACAAGCCAGCCATGGACATCCACGGCTTCCGCCAACAGACCAACAACACTCTGCAGCGTCTTGTCAAGATGAGTTTTGTTCCTGCTGGATTTTGGGAGCGCTTCATTGCCAGGATGCTTATCAGCCTCACAGAGATGGACCTGCAGGTACTGAACCCATCAGACTCTCATCATTCCCTGCTGCACTTACATACTTGTCAGCTCTTTACAGTGGTGGCCTGTGTTTGTGTAGTCATTTGAGCCCAAAAGAAACAGCAGAAGCCAGCGCAGCAGGAGCTCTGTGATCTACAGCTTCGCTGGAACCCAGCAGAGGAACCGCTGCAGCACCTTCAGAGTCCGACGCAGCCAGACCATCTACTGGAAGGAGGGGCTGCTGGTCACTTTTGATGGAGGTTACCTAAGGTCAGAGCTGGGGGCTTGAATGATGTGGCCAAATCAGGTGAAGGGATGAAGAGTGGGAAAATTTAAGCAGGAGTGAAGTTTCTGTTAGATTCAAAATGTCACGAAAGGAGCCATTTCTAGATTTCTTCTTCATTGCTGATATTTGCAAGAATTCACAGTGTTTTTTTTTGTTTTTTTTACATTGAGCAGACTGTGCTCCAGTGATGATCATCCACCATATCTATCACAGCAGTTCTAGCCCTATAATTCATTATAAAGCATATTGTGAAATGAAAACACTCTATAATACATCAGTGACAAAATGTCTCTAGTGTTCAGAAAATCTTAAGTACACATGTCTCATAAAAAGGGAAGAGAAAATGAAAGTTGGACCAACTGGTTCCTGCTGCTCTCGATGCTTCACATCAGCTGACGTGTGCAGGCTTAATATGTGTAAGATGAAGACAACAGATGAGAGTGTGAGATGAGCTATGGTGTGTGTTGGTGTCTCTGCAGCGTGGAGTCATCCGATGTCAGCTGGAAGAGGAAGAAGAGTGGAGGCATAAAGATCATCTGCCAGTCAGAGATGAGAGATTTCTCCGCCATGGCCTTCATCACAGATCATGTCAACTCTCTGATCGAGCAGTGGTTCCCTGGTCAGTGTTCTGCTGTGTGTGTGTGTGTGTGTGTGTGTGTGCGCGTGCAGTGGTAACCGTGCTGTTAAAGCTGACTCTCAGCTCCCAATGTCTGGTTTTTAGTCTTGTTACCTTTCCCGTACGCCCAGGACACATGTCCTGCGGCTGCACAAGCAGCACGTCTGCTTATTTTTTCGGCACCAGTTAAAACAGATCAGAGCAGCCACACAGCACATGGGAGACACACATCGTCAGCCACACAAGACTTCAGCTAACATGAAGGGAGAAATAACCTTGCGCATGATATACAGACTGAATGAATGAATGAGGAAAGAAAACAGCGTTTCTGGTGCTGAAAGAAAGAAGAGACAGAGAGAAACTCGAGGTTTGTTGAGGAAAACCTGCCAACGACCAGGTTAGCTTCACAGACTTGGTTGCCATAGCAACTGACTCAGATCTTAAGTTACCTCTCTTTGTGAAACGTGCTGGAGTTATTCCTCTTTCTCTGGTTTGACTTACCTCCCGTTATGAAACACACTCAGTTTTTTCACTAAACCTGCTTCGTGAAACGAATCCCCTGTGTTAATTCTCAGTATGCCCGTCACTGCTAGCAACAGTTATTTGATATATTGTTGATCAAAATAAATATGGCTTAGTCTTGCTACTTTGTATAGACATGTAGATAAGCAGTCACTTGGACACACACACATAAATTGCTGTGTGACCGCGGGTCGCTGAGACTGCATGTGTTTGGAAACTTCAGGACTGTCTGGATATACACACATTTTCACAGCAGATATTTCAGCTCCAGTGTCTGAGCAGTTCACCAGCCTGATCGTACAAAGCAACCTTCTGTTGAAAATATCAATATTAGCATTGCACAGCAGTATAAGCAAAGTTGGCAAAAAGTGTTTTTGTTTAATTAAAAAAAAAAAACTAAACGGGCTAAACAGGAAAAACAACATTTCAGTTTTTTGTTGCTGTTTTTGAAGTCAAGTTATTAAGTAAACATGTGACATTAGTGTTTTTTAAGGGTATGCATGCATGCGTGTGTATGTCTGCTGTGACATCCAGCAGCAAAGTTTTAGACTCAAAAAATGATAGCTCAGATGTACATAAGGTCACTCTGTTGCACTCAATATGCACCTTTTTTGTCATGCCAAGAAGAATTATGCTGCAAACTAACAAAGAGTTCAATTAAAAGCATCAAAGTCTTGATGAAGGCGGTATGCAGATGCAGTAAACTGCCTCAGCTCTCAGTGGATCTGACTGCCATGACCTCCAAAAAAGAGAAAGTGTTGCACAGACTAAGTTACTCCACCAGAGGGCAGCAACAGACAACAAATATCATTTTTAAAGAAGACCTGGTCAACTAATTTCTAGCTTTATATCTTTCTTCTGAGACTCCACTAGAGAAGCTTTTGCCGTTCAAAAAAATTCAGTTTTTTTTTTTTTTTATATTGACTCTTTATGGAACCGCTTACAACATCAAAAGCTGCTCAGCCCCCGTCTCTTGAAGTCCCTCCCCCCAAAAGTCCTCTTTCTTCTGACTGGCTAACTTCCAGAAGCCTGCTGTCGAACAGGCATCGAGTGAATAGCCTCAGAATAACAGACTTTTAAACTGTAACTGTTCACTGATTTGGTGAAACCGGATCATATTTTGTGGAGAAAAAACACGATTACTTGCAGGGGTTTTCATTGACAGTGTAACTTGTTTCCTAAGTGGCTCCTGACTTTTGCCAGCAAGCTCAGACTGGGAGCTCCAAACCTGAAAACCTCCTCCCAGCAGCTCAGGCTCCTGTATACAAAGTGTGAACACCAACACATCTGACCTTGTTTAGTATGAACACCTCATGTTGTAATGTTAGACTGTGTATGTCTGTTAATTTTGTGTCACGCACAATAAAAACACCATGAGAGCATGAGTGAAATGTCCTGTATCATACTGTAAATGGTTTATGAGGATTGATTTACACATAATTTTTTATGGTAAAGGTCCTTCTAGACATGACAGTCTCACCTTGTGCACTTTGGAGTTTCTTTCCTTAGGATCCAACATTTTTCTAAATTAGACACTGTACAATTACGAACAAATTGTCATAGTTAGTAAACAATGTACTAAATCAAAAATGTGCAGAATATTGTTGACTGTGCAGGAGTGTGCGATATGACAATTTTAAACCATGAACGATTGGAATGTGTCCACGATCCACTGTTACATAGAGATTGTTTACATCATGTGTCAGTGCACATTCTATCTGTGCAGTTCTACGCTCAAACACACAACTTAATCACACTATTGGCCAGAGATGGTCACAAGTTTTGGAGCTCAAGTCAGAGTCAAGTCTCAAATCTTTGACTTTGAGTCTCAAGTCAAGTCTGCAGTCTCTTATGGTGGTAATGAGTGTTTATCTGCTGCATGCCAGTCAGTCTGCTCAGAACACAGCATCACTATATCTGTGGAATTCAAAGCATGTTCTGTGTTACAGATAGTAGTAAGATCGCACATGGGTAATGACACACGCGCATTAAGAAAGAATGAGATGTAGCTCGTCAGACCTTGTTACTGCTAAAAGGAAAAAAAATTGTTCACAATTTCCAAACCTAAGTCTAAGTCAAGTCTGGAGTCTTTTGAGGTCGAGTCTCAAGTCAAGCGTCAAGTCACAGTGTGTGCAACTTAAGTGCAGCTTGAGTCCAAGTCTCAAGTGCGCGTCCCCATCTCTGCCGTTTGCTGCTCCGTGTTGTTCCATGTCTCCCATAGATACATGCAGATAAACTGAACACAGCAGACGACATGTGGCGCCTTCTTCCCTCCCCTTTCACGACGTAGTCTTGTGAAACAAAATTAAAGTATCATGAACAAGTCGGAATTGAGTCCGCGTAGCTCGTTCAGAGTAGGCGGGACTTGGCATTTTCTGTCATTAACTACCGTCAGCAGAACCGTTTTAACTGCACTGTGTCAGTTGTGGAGGTCCTAGACAGGCTGAAAATCTGAACGACATCGTGTCCGTGTTAAGAAAATCATCTTCTGGTCTGTTAAGTTACACACAGCCACAGCTGGGATGTTAATTTTAGCTAGTAATGTTAGCATCAGGAGGAATCAGGGCTTACCATTTTTTCTGTCATTAACTGCTGTTCATGGAAGTCATAGAAGTGTTAGAAAACTTATCGACATCTAACTTTGTCTATAACATCATCCTGTGGTGTTAAAAGTCGTGTTGTAGGAGCTGCGAGTATTCACACGCAGCACTGTTCTGGCTGCCATGTCCGATTCAACGTCCAAAGGTCGAGACGTTTGTGACTTCAGGACGTCAGTGACATTGGGAGAATGTCAGCACTGATTGGATGTTGCGACACAGCATCACGTGAATTCACCTCAAGAGTTCAATATATTTTTATTTTAAATAGTTTACTTTTATAGATCCTGCAGTTAGGTTGTAAAACACATTTACTCTACATGTAATTCTTTGAGTGTAATAACTCATAAATCAAAGCAAAATCATTTGGAGGAACCAGGAGCCAAACATAAAGTGACCATGTGTTTGTTAACAAAACTAAAGAATCGTGATAAAATCAAGATCTTGATTCTGCCATGAAAAAAATCAGGATATGATGTTTTTTCGCCATTCTGCCCAGCCCCGCTGTGCAGGTTCAGAGGATGTTGTTGTATCTGTTTTGTGACCTTTTTTTAAGTTTGTGTCAGAAAAACTCAGGCTTGTTTTGGGGGAATAAAAACAAAAAGAAAACATGAAAAATGAATAAAGCTCGTACCAGGAATGCAGCAGAAAATAATAAACTCATGCACAAAGTATTTGAATGTACAATAGTCAGGGAGTTATGAGCACAAACACGTTTGCCTTTGTAACAGCAGCCCTCTGTGGTTGACTCAGTCCTTTCAATTTGTGCATCGAGTTCCACTCCCATACTAATCATACCTGTGTTGGTTTCATCAGACCAGGAAACAATTTGCCAGTTTGTTTCAAGATCCTCCTGTTGTCTCTTTGCAAATGTCAAGTGTGATTCTCGATCAGCTGTTCACAGAAACGCCACCTCTCATAAAGGCCAGACAGCTTCATTATTACTGTGGTACGAGTGTTTTCTTCCCCTGGTCATAAAACCCTGTTGGTCTTTTAGGGTGGCCTCACTGACCCATTATCTTCTTTCACAGTCATTTACTTTAGATGGACGACCTGATTTTGGATCATGGGTGGTGCCACGCACTTTCCACTCTTTAATGACGGTCGTCACGGTGCTTCAGGGTATCGTCACAGCTTAGAAATCCTTTTTTATTACCTGTTGTGAACTTTCCCACAACTTTGTCACAGACTGCCTGTGGGAGGTTTTTGGAGCTTGTGCTGTCGTCTCTCTGAGAGTGCATTTGAAACAGAGCGACCAGGTTAAACAGCTGTTTTTATTCATGACATCATCCTAATTGTTGTAATTACACACAGCTGTTGTACATTGAATTAACAGATGGTCATGAAGGCATTTGGTCAATCCAGATATAGTTTAAGTGAAGTGTTTAAGCAAAGGGAGGTGTATACTTATGTAACCAATTCATTGCACTTTCTTATTTTTAAGTAACGTTTTTTATTCATTTTTCACTTTTTGAGTGACTAATTGTGTTAAGATTTGAACGAAAATATCTCTGTTGCTTCTTAACTCCAGGAAACGAATCAACATAATCTAGAAATCATTCCAGGGTTTGTATTGATTTTCTGTCCCTAGAGGTTGTTGTTGTTGACAGAATCACCAAATGACTTTCTATAAGAGACTTTGTACTAAAAAGAGATGTGTATTGATCACTGTGAAAATCAACGATCAATTACCGATGTAATGGTTATTTTATATAAGAAATGCCCATGACAGAAAATACAAAATACAGTGTGTCGTTCCTCAGTTAAATCTTTATTCCAAGAGGAATTTTTAGTTCAACAATAATCCTCTTAGACAAGGCAGCTAAAGTTCAACTGTTAAACTTAGACAAGAAAGATATGCGGTGAATGTAACTGCAGCCGAGCGTGAGCCTCCAACACTACGACTTTAATTGAGCCTCTTAGGGACAATTTCTAAAAACAATCATATCAAACAATAATAACTTTATCAAAAAACATTGTTTCCTGTCGTGCATCACAACTCCTCCATGCTCAGACTGAGGTGGTGGTAGGCTGACAGGTGGATGAATTGACATTAACCAGGATTGGATGTAGAGTCTTTCCGATGCCGATACCGGTATTGAAAAATGATGCTGATACCGGCAAAAATGCTGGTACTGGTACTGGCAAGTATGCCAGTTCATGGACCAGTCAGATACCATGTCATTTATTAGCCGTAAACCAGCAACTTTCCAATTAGCTGAGTTAGCTCCAACTGATGTTACATACCTGAAATCAGTTTTGTCTTTTCCGCTCTAAAACAACACTCAGGAAATTGTGCAGTTCTGCCTCTGGTACCTACTATTTTTAGGAGCGACGAAGATCAGAGGGAGCTAACAACTAGAGAAATGTTGCCATTCTGCTGTATTTTACCTGGAAAGTCAAAGGAGGTGTGTAAGGAATTGTTTTTCATGTGCTGGTATTGGATTAGTACTTGGTATCAGCCGATGCACAAGTCAAGATATCGGAATCGGTATCGAGAAGGAGAAACATAGTATAGGAACATCTTTAGTCGGATGTAACGTTACGTGACGTTGTTCAAGTGGTTCATCATTGGGAACGATGTCGTGCTGTATGTACACACGACTTCACGGTGTTGACAACGAACTTTGTCATTTTTTTTTAGTTTGAAATGGTCTCATGCCAAACTTCGCCTTGACCTCTTCATGTTTATGCGACAGCCGTGACAGCAGCTCGTAGGCAGCTGAGCAACGTTCTTTCCGTTTTCTCTGTCTCCTAAAAGTAGTATCACACCCCTCTGCTAAGTGAAATTCACTGCATCACTTTAAGACTCACACTACGCAACACAACCTGTTATGTTTGATGGATAGAAATTTTACATGATCAACAAAATCCTTAACGATCAAGTATCGATCATTGATTAATCATGCCCATCCTCAGTATGACATGTGCATTCTGTGCTGACATGCCCACAAACAGCAGATACAATTTACATGTTTTTGTTGGATCATCTTGCAGTCCTCAAGTTGTATTTTTAGCATTTTGTAGTTTTTTTTTTTCTTTCACTTTAGAAATAAATATACATACATGATCATCCAACAATGTGAAACTATCGGCATCATTCCGTCCTCTTCAGTAACACCACCCATTGCTGCATTTATAAAAGGAAAGAGGACACATTCAAACATCTTTGCCTTTATGACCGGACATAGTCACTTGCTTGAGTTGAAGTGATCATCTTAAAGCTGAGACTGTTTGTGTCTTTTGTCTGTGTGTCCTTCTGTTGAAGCTCTGACAGCCAGCGAGAGTGACGGGAGTCTCCTCATGGAGCAGTACGCACCTTGTCCCCTCTGTGCCTCTCTGGGCCAAAAAAAGCAGGCCAAGCGTGGAGCTGAAGAGCGAGGAAGACATGGAGAAGATGGAGGCGGCGGTGCAGGGGTTCATTACTTTAACATGGAGGACTGTGTGCTGGCTGCAGTGGACAAAGAGCACATCATCTGTCCTCAGCACCCTGACCAGCCGGTCACCCTCCAGGAGCTGGTCCCAGAACTTTTTATGACCGACTTTCCTGCACGGTAAGCTCGATATTTAGTGGACAATTTGATTTTATGGACAGAAATCTGGACCTGGCAAGAAGATATACAGTATCTTGACCAAGAGAAAACTGGATATTGATGGAAGGCAGGATTAGACAGATAAAATGGGACTGGAGGAGGAGGTAAATCTCTCCTCAGGCATCTGGTTGTTTAGTTAAACATACATACAATAACAAACAGTATGCAGAGTATGCCTGCTTGTCCTGGTACAGCTGGCACAAACACTTCAGCATTCAGCTTATTTTAGAAAAAAATAACACTTTCACCAGCAAAGCTGATTTTCGGAACAATACATGCTAAATCTTGCTCCCAACCAGTCACACTAATCTCCTATACAGCTTACCCTACAAGGCCTCACTATCTAACGAACAATAGATTAAAACACTGACAGAGCAAATACAAGCGCTGCTTATTCCACCAAAATTATTTGAAAAAGAAAAAAAAAAATCAGGGCTGGCACAACTCAGTTCTTGACTATTTTTTTCTATCAGTCATTTTAAACTGCAGCCATCACAGAGATCAGCCAAACAACAGCAGGAAGTTCAAGAAATATGACAAAAAGGCCAAAGATTATTTTAGAACACAAACAAGCATTATGGAAAGAGTGATTTAAATTTGGTCAGTGAAATTGTGACCAAGATATGCATCATGTGGGACATTTTACAGTGTGTGGTCTTTTTAGGAGTCAGGGCTCTCAGGTTGCGTGGCGTGTGCTGTAATAACTCACAGCAGCTCTGTGGATGAGTATATTCAGTCTGACACTGCCTGAGAAGTGAAGCTGATGCTGCTGTGGACAAAGTGAAAGTTCCGCACTTGGATCATCTAGACTAACAGCTGCTGGCCTGCGTCTTTAAAAATGAATGTCAGGCAAACTGACCATTTTAAGATGCCATGAAATTATTAAGAAAGTTTCACGGGTCACAAGACCTTGGAGGATGACCGGCCGGTTGGTCCTTCCACCAGGAACTGACAAACAGACACAGAACACAATAAGTAACTGCCACACGTACACACACACACACACACACACACACACACACTGACAGTCAGCCGCTCTCCGGGGTTTTGGCTGTATAATGATGTGTTGTCCGGACTCTCTGGGAACCACCACGCCTCACACTATTGGCATAAATATTCAGTCTGTCTTGGTGTCCTACACAAACACATTCACACACACATACACAGTCCATGAAGTACTCTGTGTGCACACTGTGTGTAGTTTGGAGTTTGTTGTTGGGGGCGGCCAATTACACAAGCACGGACCCATGGAAATGTTTGCTGCAACAGTTAAACAGTCGTTCCAAATATTTGTACAATTACAAATGGTTTGTACTCAGGGTCTCAAACACTGAATGTTGGTGTAAACATGGATGCCACAGTTTTGTTGGCTGTGCTGACCCGGGCTGCTCTAACTCCAGGGCTATCAAGACCATAACCTAGTGTCTCTCTGTAGTGTTGCATTAGATGTGAAACCCTGACCTAATGTTCCCTTGGTGAGTATGATACTATTTGCATGAGTGTGTATGGGGATCAGTAGTGGATATAGGTATGGGCGACATGGGCAGCCACCCAGGGTGGCATCTTGATGGGGGCAGCATGCAAAAAACAAACAAACAAAAAACAAAATAGTATCGCTCATTTGCGCGTCACTTCAGTGTTATCATGTCTTGTGAGTCGAAGCGGGCGCCCCTATTTTAATTTGTGACCTCAGCAGGCTGCTGGCAGGGAAGATCTCACACTCAGAGGAGAAGGGAGATGATGAAGAGGGGGCGAGGGCTGACTGAGAGGGAGAGAGGGAGGTAATCTTTTACCATTTTTACACTAAAATTAGCAGGTTAATGTGGGTTTTTTTATCGTGGGTAATCCTGCTAAACAGGTGATTGTCTGCTGACACAGTGCCAGCAGACTCGGGTCAGACTGCAGGCCTGTCCGTAGAAGATGATGAAGTTTTACAGACTTTCTGCCAGCATGTCGGGGAGCTGATGAAGGCTTTTTATTCTCAGATGTGACCAAAAGACAACGTGGGTAATGTTGGGGTTGGGAGGTGTGTAGCAAATGTAAAGATTTTGACAGATGAACTCAACAGAATTATTTGTAAGTTTGGTAGTTTTACATTAATACAGATGTTTTTTTGGGGTGCAGCTGTCAGTAGCATTTTTTGTGGTATATATCAATGTTTTTCAGGAAATACAGGATGAATCATTCAAAAGTGTGTGAATAAATAGAAAATATTCTAATTAATAAAACTAAAAAAGACAGTTACATGCATAAGGTTGAGTCAAAGTCCTTGGAGAACGGAAATGTTTTTAACCTGGATTTAATGACCATTAAACTCAACTTGAGTTCCATTTCTGTCATCTGGCCGTTTGTTCCCACTCATTGCTGCTAAGTAACTGAATGCTGCTTCTTCTTGTTTAGTGTGAAACTGTCCGCAGACTGACGCCTGTTGACCCCAGAGTTTGAGAAACTCCGGCATATATTCTGTCCTAAACCACTGACAGGTTTACAGACATGGCAGTAATTCTTCAAACTGTGTTCTGTTACACACAGGAAACCAGTTCAGAGACCTGAGGACTGGTGTGATGGTTCAGGACTCAGCAGCAGCTTGTAATGAGCTGAAGCTGTCTAAGAGGGGTTTTTTTCAGGTGAAAGCTGGATCAATCGATAATCAATAAAAACTTTATTTTTCCGTTAGGAACTTCGTTCACGGTTAAAAGTGTCAGTGCAGAG
>JAQFJA010000001.1:1163342-1173938 GCA_029874485.1 Naso brachycentron
CCAGAAAAAAGTCTGGGAATGGTGCCTTAAAGGTACATTTAGAACTGACAATTTAAAAAAGTGCGATTAATTTGCAATTAATTGTGAGTTAACTATGGAAATCATGCGATTAATCGTGATTAAATGTTTTAATCAATTGAAAATGCTAATTTAAACGTAACATTCTGAACATATTTGCACTACTTGTTACTGTTATACTGTTTTATGCGATCTAGATATTTTTTTAATGTTTATTTTCACAGTTTCAGTTATTTACTGTGTTAGCGTGAAGCCTTTCAACATGACAATGTTGTGTATGTTTGCACTTCATGCTGCCACTCTGTTTACAGTTTCAGTTAATTGGTGATTAGAAGAACTTAAATACAGCTAAATGTGCAGTGCTTTACTAATTATTTATATCAGAATGTTGCCTGTTTATGCGACACATGTATTTCAGTAAGTAATAAAAGCAGAGGCTATTGACAGGTGGATCAGCATTTATAAGGTAAGGCAGCAGTGCTAACATTAGCTTGTTAAGGGTTTGACAGTAAATGAGGTGGTGTTTCGGTCAGAACACAGGAATAAAGATGAGGACAACTCTTCTTTGAGCTGAAGGGTAATCCAGCCAGATTTATTCTCTAGTCAGTATTGCCATCAGTCTGGAATAACAAATGATTCACCATTTAGTCACTGAAATCTTAACAGTTACAGCGGGCTAACTACAGGCTAACTGCTGTTAAAGTGACAAGCATCCTGGGCTTTTTAAACGATCAGACAGCAGGAGAGCAGTGAAAAGTAAGTTAGTTACACAACGTCTTCTTGTGATTATGCTGATTGCACGATAGCTTACATTAGGGCAATTATGAGCAAAATACACTAAACGGCTAACATGAATGCAGTTATAGCTGCAGCCTGAAGCCGTAGCAGCCAACATGGTGAATCTCTCAGAACGCACTGCAGCATGGTGACCTGATCCCAAGCCCTATTAAATTTTTAAAAAGCAATAATGAATCCGACTCAGCATATTTCTTGCAATCACAAGTTTGGTGGCTATGCCATAAACTAAACTGTTGCAGAAGTTACAAACAGCTTTGTCTGTGACTGCACAAAAACACTCAGGCTTAAATAAAATCGAAGCAGGCGTTACAGTCAATATAATTTTCTCACTGCAGTAGGAGCACAGAGCTCAAGCAGTCTCCTCAGGAAGTTCACTGATCTTATGTAACAAAATAATCTCATCTTATGACCCCAGTGTGGAACATCAATCACATGTTAATTGGTCTCGGTGTGTGGGGGGATGGTTACCGCTGCCTCTCTTCAAAGACCTCTGGAGTATCATGTAAATGGATTCCCGCAAAGATGTTTAAATGTGCTTAAAATTCAACTTTGTGTCAAGGTGAATTGGTCATACTCGTTCCAACTCAAATTTACACAGAAGCACATAAACTACTATATGACTCCTACAAACTACTATACATACAGATGGAAAAAGAAAATGAAACAGAGACTGGGTTAGTCACAACTTTATTGTCATTGCTCAGAGTACAAGTGCTGAGACAATTAAACACAGTTAAGCATTTACCCACTAGGAAGCGCAGAAACATGTAATAAATATAGGAATAATAAACTGTATAAACACTGTACACATAGTGCGAACATGTGCACTGTTAGGTAGCTAAATACGGAGTGAAAGTATTAGTATGAAAAGACCTTTTTAGCTCCTAAAGCATTCCCTGTGGCCACATATCTATTCATTGTGTTTCCCCTTTTGTTTGTTGCCTCAGACACCATGGTGAGACACCTGCAGTCTGCAGATGCCTATCGGAGCTTCTCTGAATTTCGCCAGGAGGCCAGTATGTTGCACTCTCTGCAACATCCCTGCATCGTCTCTCTGCTGGGCATCAGCATCCATCCGCTCTGCTTTGCCCTGCAGTTAGCGCCGCTGGGCAGCCTCAACACTGTTCTGGAGGAGAGGCACAAAGGCAAAGGCATGGAGAGAAATATCCATTATGTTTCCCACCTGGAGCTGGTTTTAAAGTTTGTGTCTGTGTCTGTGAAACGTGACGTTTTCTTTTTGTCTCTGTAGGCTCGAGCTACATGCCCCTTGGTCACATGCTAACCTTCAGAGTAGCCTATCAGATTGCAGCAGGACTGGCATACCTTCACAGGAAGAGCATCATCTTCTGTGACCTCAAATCTGACAACATTCTGGTGTGGTCTCTGGAGGTCTGTGTATGAATCACCATAAGAAAGCCATTCATTTTTAATTTCACAGTCCACACAGAGCCTTGGAAACGTTATAAACAGAAATGTAACTCCATTGAACTACGATTAATTTTAATGAAGAAACACTTTTGCTGTTTTGTGTCATTCAAGTCAACATTTCTCATTTGTGTCCTTTTCCAGGTGCAGGATCCAGTCAACATTAAACTGTCTGACTATGGCATTTCTCGACAATCCTTCCATGAGGGGGCGCTGGGGGTGGAAGGCACACCGGGTTACCAGGCTCCTGAAATCCGACCAGGCATCGTGTATGATGAGAAAGTACTGACCAACTCTTCTTATTCCGCATTATGTTATGTTTCTAGCACTTTTTTTTCAAGTCTTGTATCTTTCTTAGGCTGATTATGGAGCACTTATTTCCAATCTGCATGTAGGGCCCTTTCAAATCTGTTTTATTTTTTCCCTAAATTCCATTTTTGACATTTAAATTTATTGGAATTCCAAAGCACAGTGTTTTTCCTTGTTTTTCAAATGGGCTTTGGACTGCAAGTGGTCTTTTCATGTATCTACACGTTTGACAGTATGTTGACAGAGTTTGCTAAACAGCAGATCACTTGACACATAGAAGTTGTTCGGAAACTGCTTGGCTCTGTATTTTGGGTCAAGTGGTGAGTTTCGTAGTTTTTTTTACAGACTTTGGCTGCGTCTCGGATTGCCTCTTCAACACACTTGCATTGTTTGGGAGGGGGGGCAGGAGTGTTTTTAAAGTGATGTACAGGTTTTCCCACTCATTAGGGACCCTCCCATAATGTTCTCCCTAGATAAACATTCCTCTGTCTCCCAAAAACAGAATTTCAGTTAAATTACGGTCAATTGCGTGATATTCCATGTTTAACAATTGATTCGGTTTTTATTGGCCAATTCTGTCCACGATTCTGTGATTGCAGAAATCATAAGGCCTAACTATTTTCAGTCTGTTAGTCCAAACTAGGGCTGTCATAATTTCATTTTTTCGTTACGAATATTGTGGTCAAATGAATTCACGGTTATGATATTACCACACTGTAATTTAAAAAAATCCAATCAGTCAAATACATGTCTTTTTAGAAAATATTACTTACACTCAAAATACAAGTTTAGGGAGGTGGAGAGAGAGGTTGTATCCATAACTGTAGAAAAAACTTTTAAAAAGAAAACAATAACACCTGAGTGAATTTTTTCATTTTATGTCGGATGACGTCCAGCATAAAGGTACCTTACTGCCACTCACTATAACAGTGTAAAAATGAAAGAAAAACAAAAATATTTAAGAGGTGCTTCATTATTTATGCATTATATGTCATATCGTATCTCATATGTTATTAATTTCTATAAATGTTACAGTTATCATTAATACTAATACACTGCAACACCTTTAGTCCATGTATACACACATACAAGATATCTTGCAAATTAATGTCCATATTTTCATCACATTATGTGTGAGCAATTAGCCTAAATATATATAGTTAGTTATGATAGATCATCTTTTTTCATTTTGGAACTCGAGTTGCCATCAGGACTTAGTTTCAACTTTTCACACAAGATGTAATCTCATTCAGAGCTTTAGGTTTTAAATCTTATATTAACTGGAACAAAATAAAACCATGATCGAGACAACAAACATAGTCTGTTTCATGCTCCCTCTCCTTCATGAGATTATAGATTAAAGGATCGTTTAGTTTATGTTCATGCCTCTTTTGGTCTGCATTCCACACTGAAGACAGAGGAGTTATCTCAAAACAAACTCAACTAGGGTGTATTCCAGAGGAGATTGCTTGTTATGGGCAGTACATCCTCCATCCTGCCACTCTGCACTTCCATATGATCAGTTTTTCCTTTTTCTGCAACACATATGAGCTTTTTTACAGAGGAACCTTATCACT
This sequence comes from Naso brachycentron, assembly GCA_029874485.1. Taxonomy (NCBI): domain Eukaryota; kingdom Metazoa; phylum Chordata; class Actinopteri; order Acanthuriformes; family Acanthuridae; genus Naso; species Naso brachycentron. The sequence goes on from JAQFJA010000001.1 coordinate 1,167,470, forward strand.
ACATGAGACACATGTTGAATTAATAACTGAGAAATTGCTTGATTCACTGATGGATGAACAGAAGGTGTTAGAATAAAGAGTTTCCCAGGCCTGAGTATTTATTTTACCTCTCACTCCAGAGGATTTTCAGTTTGCAGGCTGCTTGTTTTGACTAGCTACTTCCTCTCTGCAGCATGTTGCCTTAATGTCTGATGAGTACCACATGTTTGCTTAAATGGTAAAGGGGCAGCAAAGCCTTGGATACATTCAGGTTTACCATGGCTGTGTAGTGACTCCCTTTGCATCCATGTCTGCTGTGTTGGACTTGGTATGAGTTTCACTACAGATAACAAACGCTTTTTGTTATTTTGAAAAATTATATAAAAGATATAAAAGTTAAAAAACTTCCAAACACAAACAGCATATACATGTAATATAGTGTAAAATCGTCCAAGTTTTGATTTAAAGAGGAATTATTTGAGCTGAATCTTTATATTATTTGTATTATTGTGATAATAACAACGTCTCAAAAATAGTCAAAAATATGTATTACATATGATGAAGAGGAAATCTTCAGAAACCTGGTTCTGCTCTCCTGACAGATACATTGCCTTCAGGCTGGCTAGGCGTGGGGCTGCCTGAGGTAAAAAAGTTCTTGGTCACTTGCAGCAAGCGTGCAGACCCAGTACCCCCGTGATGATTTATCTGGGAAAGTGTCTAGGTACACAGCGACATTGGCATGATCTGGTCAGACCCAAGCAGGCCACTGCCCTTACGCTGTACGGTTCTGCCAGGTTGGGCCCCATCCTAAAAGACAGGCATCAGTCAAGACGTCTCCCAGCGGGCCGGAATGGAGCCCAGAGGCACATCCTGTAGTAGGAATGACCTCTCCCTTATGGAGACAAAGGTAGAAGGCAGGGATAAGACACCTTGAGTCTTCTGCACCTGTGCCACTCGGTGTCCAAGTGAAAGCTGTTGAACTACGTCTGGAGGGGTTGCAGTGACAGCAAAGCTAAGGGCAAGATGGTTGCAGCGGCTGTGAACTTACCCAAGAGGCAAAGCAATCAAGAGGGCAGGAGGCTGAGGATTGTGTTCACCTGCCGAGAGCAATGGACAGGCCTTCATAGAACAAGGCAGCTCCTCTTGAGATCCACCTTGAGGCCCAGCCATGCAAGGCTGACTGTAGTTGTGGCATGTCCAGCTGTAGGTGAGCCAAGGCCGTCTTGATAATGGCCCCCACCGAGTTATCCTCTGAGCACTGCTGTGGACTGTGGGCAAAGGAAAGAGAGCCCCCCTCTTGGGTATGAAAGGCCATATCCTTGAAGAGTGTGTCCTCCCCATACTCCCTAAGTTCTGCGACTTCAAGAGAAGAAAGTGTACCTGCACCCCCTCTTCCAGTCTCTGTATGGAAGACAAAGAAGGTGGCCTTCATTTGACCAAGCCCTGCTGTCAGAAGGTCTACCCTGGAAACCAGCTGACAGCAGAGTTCAATTTTCTGATTGAGGCCTCTGCCTCTGTTCTCTGCAGCCCAACACTTCGACCTGCCAAGCTGGGTTGGGGTCAGCTGAGGTGGAGACAAGTGGTCTGGTGAGGGGACAACCCCTAGGAGTTGTTCCTCCTGCACTAGCCTAGCAGCCCTCATTGTTCGAAGTATTTAGCTGCAGTTCATGCAGGGACACTCAGATGTTTGAGGCCGAAGCAAGAGTTACAGAGGTTGTAACCATCCTCAGGTGGCAGAGAAGCCATACAAGATGAGCAGCAATGGTGCTTGACATGGAGTCAACTACCAACAATGGAGAAGCAAAGATAAACCACAATCGTTAGGAGTAGGAGAGCGCAGACTTCGCCTTCCCAGACTTTTTATAAGAAAAAAACACTAAGGTCCAACCACAATTAACCTTTCGCAAAGGTCCACCCTCTAACGCGAACAGGCTAATCAGAGCGTAGCATCTGCCAGCTCTCCCCAAGGGTCCAACAACTACATGGCTGTGCTTCATTGAAACTCATACAGTCTTTTCAGATTTTCTTCATTTTCAGGCTGGTTCTGGTCGTTGTGGTTAAACGTTGTGTCTGGGGCACTTTTAAAGCTGAAGCTCGTTCTTTGGTGAGGTTTGAAGGAGATTTACGTTCTTTACCTTTCCAAAATTAAACGCTGAAAAGTGTAACGTTATGCTCTGGGTAAAACTATTTGCATGTCCTCACTCCACATTGAACCTGTCACGGTTAAACAAGCACAGCTAACATTACATCTTCTTCGGTAACCTTTCGATAAACGTTGTGGCAATGTTACTTTGTTATAAGCAGACATTACTCTGTTAATTTGAGTTACTTAGGCTATAGCTTTTATGAGTGCTAGCAAGCCTAGCCAGCTAAGCTAAAGTCTGTGGCTGCAGATTGGACACTAGCTGCTCTCAACAGTTTGCAGCGTTACCCAAAATCGAACCTGCCATAAAAGCCCAACTTTACTTTTAACGTTAGTACACAAAGAGACGTGTCCTCCCCTTGTTCTAAATGGCATGTCCTAAGACAGTGTTATCCAGTGCTTAAACTACTGCTTCTGGCGGTCAGTAAAGGTGAAATAGAGCAGAAAATCAGCAAACCAGAGACGTTAATTTTTGTTGAAAATTATAAAACACATCACTTGTGATTGCCCAGGCCCAGGAGGGGTAGTTGGATTTACAACAATGGTGACCAGTAAAGGCAAGACATATGCTGCTATCAAGGATGTTCTAAATCTATTAAAAGCACCAAATAGTCTGAAATCTGAACAGCACTCTGTAACCTGATACTGACAGGATTGTCAATACGTTCTAGTGGAAAGATTCAAAAGTGTGGACGGAGGCAGTCCGTATATGTCGGACTCTAGATATTTGACATTAAAAATCAAATCCCCCTTCCCACGGACATCAGTTTGTAAGTCGTTGTCAGACTGAAGATGAGTGGAACGAGTTTTAAATTCTGTCTGATATCAGGAAACACTTATGAACCAGATTGTTGTGGTAATGTTACATTATATATTTGACTCGGTTACAGAACTGGTACTTAATTTTATTGTCTTAATAGACAAACCAAAATAGGTCACCTTAATGTGTATATACACTGTGAGACAGGCTACTGTCTGGCTCTGGGCCTGCATGACTGAAAACATGAGAGTGTTTTATTAAATAGTATTTAAATTCAGTCAGTCGGGTTCTCTCTGCTGACAGATCAAAGCAATGTGTTAGTCTGATATGGTTGACCCAGTCTGCTCTGCGCTCTCCTTCCCCCAGGGAGGCAAGCTTTACAGGGCTTACTGTTTTACTGGCCCCGGCCTCTGTGGAGGAGCCTCAGCCTCTATTCATCAGCCCTTCTTCCACAGACTCGGCTGACCTCAGCAAATCGAGAACCTTTTTTCTCCTGCTGTGCATTAATTTCACGTTTTGATGTGGCTTATTGAAACGGAATGCACATGTGGCCACTGAGTGAATAAATGATGGATAAGTGGGAAAAAGCTGAGGGGTACAAGAGGAAAATATTGGAAAATTGGAATTAAGGTGTTTTGCCCGCTGGGAGTATCTGGCCTTGATACGGAACACAGATTTTTAGCTGAGGATCTCGACAAAACCAATTAACACTGTTATAAAGCTGTTACAAGCTATTTGTTTGTAGGAACTCTCAGAGATGCTTATTGTAGTCAGAATGAATGAACGGTGTACTCAGCTGATTTTAATGAAGTGCAGAGATTTTGCGGTTGTATTAATTTTAACAAAATATAGCCGACACTGCCAGTTATGTGCCACCACGCCCCATTCTTCAAAATGTCACCCAGCTAGAAAAATTAATTTATACTGTAATACATGTATATAGGAAGTTTGATCTATTGTTATTGCATGAAGATATCTTTGTATATTACAGTTTAATGTCATTGTGGAATATAAACAGTATGAAAGTCAAAACAATGATTGGCACTCCTATGATTGGCTGAGTGCCGTTCACATGATGGTACTAACATACTGTGGCTTATTTATAGTTTTGGACAGGACCTGAAACAGATAAAAAAAAAAACCTGCCATAACCTGACTCACATAAATGATTCTCAAAAAGGACTCCTGATCCAAGAGGAGCTGAGGATAATGAGGCCTGATTCAAAATGAGAGAAGAGTTCCAGACTGCATTGATGTAGTGGCTGTGTCAAGATTTATTCTCATGCCAGCAGCAGTCGTGGTTGGAGGCGCAGTGTATTTGTCTTGTCCCGTCATTGTGAACAGAAGCATCCACGTCTTAGAATTTGTAGCTTCTTGGGAGCATCATCTATATGTGAAACGTTGTTGTGTCACCACGAGCTCACTGGTTTTGCCAATATTGAGCTTCAGGTGATTGTAGTTGTACCATGTGACCAAGATCTCATGCGCAGAACTATGAAAGCAGTGTTTATAAATTGCACAGTGAGCCCTTGTTCTCTGCATTAATGTCATTAATCCATTTCAATTCGCTATTCAGCCTTTTCTTTTAATTTGTTATCCCACTGTTCAAAATACAATAGCTTTTCATGCCTTGGAAGAGAATACCAACGAGACAAGGATGAGAGAACAGAGTCTCCTTGTCATTTTGTGATGAAAAGGATTAAAAAAACACACAGTCCTTTAAGTGAGCTGGAATGCAGTGCTCCCACTTCTAGATTTTACCACCAGGCGTACTGGGACCTTTCACAAGCTCCCAGTATCCATTCCTGTCCTCTCCATATCAGCATGTCATATCTCCATATCTCTTGGTGATTCATTACATTGGGGTGCACTGTGTGACCATCGCCTCTCTCCTTTCTCGCAGACTAGGTGACGCTCACGTTTGTTCTCGCAGAAGTGGAACATCTCACAAACGCTGCATCCATGCACTAACACCAGGAGAAGGTTGAGTGTGCACTCCAGAACTTCTCCGCTGCACGTTTGCTTCAAGCTCTGTCGTCCGTCAGCACCCACCAGCTGCATGTCAGAGCGAGTCACAACAATGCCGCATAAACGGGGAAAAGCAAAGGAATAAAAAATAGACAGTTATATTGACGACTTGGTTGCTCCCAACTCATCCTCTTGCATTATCTCACACAGAGGCAGTAAACTGTTGGTGCCATAGTGGGCATACAACATGAAGAACGGAACATGTAATGAGGTCAAAGAGTTAAAATGCTGACTCTGCAAGCAAACTCTGTTGAGCATGCTTTAACACATGTGAGTTCTGAGTCAGCCGGGGAAGTATCAGACAGAAAGAAAGTTTTTAAACAGGTTTTTTATGTGGATCTGCAGCAGTGCGAAGGAGCAGTGTTGAACCCAAAGTCACGCCCCCAGGAGTCACTTATAAGTGATGTCACCACAGAAGTAGTTGAGTGCTTTTTGGCATTGCACTACTCTACTGTTTGCCTGTACAGTTATTCTGGGAAATCTCACTGGGCTGCGCCCCCAGTCACTGTCTGTGACCATTCAGAGACATGAATCCACTTGGGTATTTTGGTCCTCAGATATGGGCGTCAGCAATGAGCTGAATTAAGTTTTTCTTTGCTATTAAAACAATAAGCTTAAATTTTATATAAATCACACCTAATGAACAAAGACACTCTTTGGAGTCAGAGACCTTGACACTTACAAACAGGGAAAAACTCAAAGGGAATGATGTCCTCAGGATAGAAGATGAATGAGCTCCAGAAGATAAGAGGGCAGGATAAGCCTCAAGAGTTGTGTTGCTGTAGAGTGTCTGCCAATCAATGTCTCTGTTATCATTGTCAGTGAAAGGCAAGTGATCACTGTCAGTGTCATTCACCTCCTCCCCCACTTTCCCTGCTGATAAGTATGACACCAGTTTTCCTTCAGCTTTATGGAACACTGCCTTACAATGATTACATGTTTGTGTCGTTTTAGTGCGGATGTTTACTTTTGTACAGAAGCCTCCATAATTTGAGTTTTTGCCTTTTATTTCATCCACATGCCTGACATGTACTAAAGAAGCTGCTGTCAGCCTCATCAGTTTCCAATCCAACGTTTTATTTCACATGTGACAACATTGTCAACAGATCTGACAGGGGGTCTTAAAGAGCATCAGATTATAATAGTATTGACTTGTACAGAGGAGTGAACACGTTATTTTGACTTTAATGTTTGTATTTTCTCTCATCGTCTCCCTCTAAAGGTGGACATGTTCTCCTATGGTATGGTGCTCTATGAGCTGCTGTCAGGACGGAGGCCGGCGCTGGGACACCATCAGCTTCAGATAGCGAAGAAGCTCTCTAAAGGCGTCCGGCCGATGCTCGGCAGTCCAGAGGAGGTTCAGTTCTGCTGCCTCCACAGTTTGTTGACTGCATGCTGGGACACCAAGCCTGAGAAGGTGAGCCTCCCTGTGTGTTTAGGTTATGGTTTTTCCCAACACAGTGATCAGAGTAAATGGCAAATGGTTGCAATTATTGTAACACTTTGTAGTAAAGTACACAAAATGTGTGTAGTTACTGAGGAACAAATGAAAAACTAAT
>JAQFJA010000001.1:1188019-1205048 GCA_029874485.1 Naso brachycentron
ACTGTCTTTTTCTCAGGATCCTGGAGGAAGCAGCACTAGTGGCAAAGGACACTGTTGTATGTGGCTTTCGTAAGGAAAACATGGAGTGGTGCCTGTGTGTCTGGAGGGGCTGGGGCTGCCACGAGCTGGAAGTCTTCTACCAGTCCTACGAGGAACTGGGCCGCTTGAAGACCAGCATGAGGAAAAGAAGGTAGCTGTTGTGCTGCGATGGTGAGCTGCAGAATCGCAGCTCTGTATGGAGGGTGAGCAGGGGAATACACACCGACAGACTGCCAGTGTTCAGAGCCCAGGGCTGCCGAAGGCTCACATCACGGCAGCATGGGAGGGGGAGGGGGTTTGCCGTAAGGGCTGAGCCTCAAGCGGCGCACAGCGGTTATGTCCCCTCACTACAAACTTTAGCACCAATAATAAGAAAATGTTTTAATCCAGCAGCAGACATGATGAGCTCTAAAGCTGATGCACAGATCAAGGTACACAGATGTTTTAATGTTGCTTTCATTTTATTATGTAGTGCCACCTGCCATTTGGCCCCTGGCTGCAATCTTAGCCAGCCTGTGCTGACTGGGATTCAGCTCAGGATGGTGAACTGTTTGTTTCACACTCCATCTGCTGCAGCATGTTCTTTCTTCTGTGTCTATTTCAATTCATCCCCATCAGTAGAGGTGGCGAAAAATCAGTTCACATAGGAGTTTAGATTCTCATTTTCTAAGATTCAGAAGCGATTCACAAATCCTAAAAAGAGATTTTTAATAACTTTGGGGTTTTTTTTTATTTGACTGGCCGATAAATATATATGAATATCTTAGATGATTAATGATTGATTAAATTGATACAACTTGAACTTATTGAATTAGTTGGGAATTTAAAAACTTTTGTCAAAATTTTGGTAACACTTTGCGTAAAGCATCCATCTATAATGCATTATGAACATACTTGTGATGCGTTACAATGCGCCTATAGTGCTGTATAATCATAGTTATAAGCCATGTTAGGGTCAACCCCAAACCTAACCATAACCACACCAAAACGCATTATAAGTGTGTTCATAATGTGTTAAAATACACTGTAGGGACAGGCCTCGTAGACAGTGTTCACAGAAGGTTTTATTTGTGCAAGTTTAGCATAAATAAATGTTGCCTTTTGTCCAAGGTTGTCTTTGTGTGTTTACATTTTATTGACTCTGTTGTCAAACAGACTGAAGTAGATTTTAAAATTAAATCCCCTTAATGATGAATCAGGAATCGATTTTGAATCGCATTGTGAGATACTGAAAGATTCACACCACTACTTATTAAACTATTCCAGCACCTTTATTCCAGTGTGCTCTCTGGAGGTGACACTGAAGTGGACATTCTGAAATGACTCGTACTGTGTGTTTCTGAAGGAGGTGCTTCTGGAGATCAGATGGTGCTGCTGGGAAACAGCTGTGCTGTGGAAGCAAACAGCAGGTTGTGGATGAGTGGGTGGCAGTGGCACTGACACCATCACACACTCACACACTGTGATACCAGTAAACAACACACTAACATCTGTGTCGTGTTCTTTGCAACATTACGCAACAGAGCAGCATTTCCCATCTTTGGACATAAAGCCTGGTGCTTCTGACAGGATCTTCAAAATAAAAGACCACTTTTTCTTTTTTTTTTCTAATGAAGCTCAGACTCTTGCTCGCTCGACTCTGTTCCACTCTCATCTGAATCTCCAAAGCATTGAAAATCGTCTGAAAGATGAAACATCTTCTTGGGATTTTTCTTCTCTGTTAAGTCGTTTTCATTGTCTGCTTTTGCTCCAGAGGATTCACATTGCCGTCACATGCACGAGGATTGTTTGTGTGCAGCTTTTGTTTGTGCGGTTACAATGAAAAGCTGTTAGTCACAGTGTACATGTTGTGAGCGATGAAGGAGAACAGCACATGGTTTTACATGTTTGAGTCATTTTATCTTTCCAGTCAAATCATTTTAAGTCAAGGTGGAAGATTTGCATTTCTACAGTGGCCAGTAAGAACTGTGTATTTTCAAAAAAACAGCCTTGTAGAAAGAAGTTATTTATTTATCTGAATGTGTAATGAAAATATATTGCAATAGAAGTTGTTGTGTACATAATCACTGTACATTGTAGCACCAAATAAAATTCTTTTGATGACTGTTTCGTTAATGAAAAGTGTGTGTTGTAAACATGAAGATGAGTGTTTTATTGAGTCATGTGTTTATGTGCTGCACACTCTGACACAGAGAGAGAGAGAGAGACGTTTCCTCTGATGAAGTGATGATGATGATGTTGGCTGAAGGAAGCCGATAATGAGGCTCCTGCTTGATATGAGGAACATAAGAGGCTTTTTCCTGCTCAAATTTGGCAAAGCTTTCTGCTGCATGGTTAAAAAGATCCTTGTCTGACCTCTTTCTGACTGCACACCTGGTTTACTTTACGAGGTGAAGATACTCAAGTAATGATCAAATAACTAAGTGTTTCACTTCTGTAAAATTAAGTAACCTCAAGAGACAGTTAAGACATTAAACCGGCACAGGCTCAGATACCAAAATTTAAATTAAAAAAACCACTGGATACAGTCTCATTACTCTTCCTGCTGGTGAGAAGTCCTTCAAATAAAACAAATGAAAGTTGCAGTCGATAACTTCTGCAAACAAGCTAGCAAGCTAATGTTAGCTGTAGCATTAGACTCGCTGGTAAACAAATCAACTGCAGCCGTTTGCTCCAGCTCACGCTTTAAGTCCAGTTTGAACTGAGACCAAACGGTTGCAGGGAAAGTTGCAGCAGAGTAAACTGGTCCGTCTCAGCTCGAGCTGGAGCCGACTGACGGTGTGACTGCAGACACTCTTTTGTTGGCAGAGACGAGTCAGAGCACGGTGAGCTGTACCAACATCGCTTGTTGCTAAGAAGCACAGGTAGACCGGCCAATCAGGACAGAAAGTAGAGAAAGTGTCACTGATTTTTCATTTTTCTGCTAAACCCTCGTCCTGGTGGCAAAGAAAATATCCTGGTAAAAACGGCTTATTGGAGACCAGTTTAGCAACAAATGGTGTCATTTTTCAACCACTATTACACTGTTTAATCAGGTTATACATCACAATGACAAAGTTAAGCCAATAAAGTTGTCTAGTTTCACTTTAAAAGGGTACTTGAGTTGGTTATGCTTGTACCAGCCTGTGCATGCCTCCAACATGAAGCAGTGATGAGGAGTGGGTCACTGGGGTCTTCAAGCTCACTTCTTTCCTACTCCACATGCTCACGTCAGCGTAGAAATATGAGATAAAAGTGAGACAAACTTACTAGAATTACAAACTTTGTGCTACTCTGTGGCCAAGGGTGGTGGATATTTGTGAGCATTCAAGACCTTAAAGTGATGTAACTTTTTTCCTAATGTCATGTAGTAAATTCAAATTGAGAAAAAATGACTTAAAAGAATTCTAACACAGGGCGATGGCCTGATAACTTAGTAAAAACGTTTTCTGCTAGTTCTGTTACTTAAGCACCACGGACAGCACCATGAACACACGGCACAGTTAGGCGACTGAGATTTCAGGGCCAGAGATTCCAACTTTGCAGAAAATCTCTGTCAGATAAATGATCAATGAGTCAGGCAGACTAGACATAAACATTTTCAACCAGATGACTCCTGTGCCCCTGCAATCTCTCTAATGCTAGGAAGAGGAGCGGTGGGGTTGGGGGGGCAGGTCAACAAAGGGAAAACATTGTCGTTCTTCTAACAGGGTGGATAACTCCCCGTCTTATCTCCAATCGAACCGCCTACTGTGACTACAGACAGTATTTCAAAGTACTGTAGATAGTACTTAGTAAGTAACAGAGATAGCAGTATTTAATTTGTATCTCGCCCTGGCCCAGTCCTCAGGTTTCTGTCGAGTGCCTCAGAACACAATTTATTGTACTAATTTCAAAGTCAAAAGCTTAACAAAACTAGAGGAACGATAGCTGGCAAACTTAAACCTTACGCTGCGCCGGTTGTGGATCTGTCGAGACTTTTATACCCTTACGCCGGGGACACACCGGAGGCGAAGCACCTTTCTCGTCCGAGCAGGCACCTCGCTGTTCACACCAGAACCGTATTTCTCTGCGCCGTCAACAAGCTCCTCTGCTCGTCTGCCCCTTTCTTGACAAATATCGAACTCTCTCTCTCTCTCTCTCTGTGTGTTTGTGTGTGTGTGTGTGTGTGTGTGTAGATCTCTGTTAACTGACAGATACATGTAGACAGGACAAACACACTATCATTAAACAGGGTGTTTTGTTTTGACATTTCTTATATTTTCTCTTTGCCTTTTCTCTGTGTGACTTCCTGTCAAGTACGATCTGCTCTCATCTGCTCTGTTCAGCTTGACAAAGTCTCTTGCGGCTTGCGGAAAAAATAGGACAGACGCTGAAACAATCGCTTCAGAGCGGTCTGCCCCGCGGCAGTGGGTGGTGTGGACAGTCAGACTGGATTACATGGTCGCCGAATGGAGACTAGCTCCGCGACGCGGTGCTCTGCGGCGCGACCGCATCCAGTGTGTTTTAGCTGTCACACTCCCGGTTTCTGCCTCAGGACTGGGGGAGCGGACTGGATGCCGCGCAAATCGGGATCCTCCAGCAGATTTTTTGCATAATGACCTGGAGAATGAGTTAGATCCCCCACAGGCCCTGCGCCCATAACACCATAGATGTTAACTGAGCATCAGCTTGTGTGAGAATTTTTTTGTCACGCTGCTGCTTACAGTGCAACCTCATTGTGTTTTAAACAAAAGTAATTCGACATATAGATAATGTAGTATGTGGTACTGTGAATTATCCTGATCACTTGAGCTCAACATTTCTGTTTTGCGCTACGAATCAGCCTGGATTTCCAGCTGCTGAAAATGATTTGAGTAGGTGGGAGCTGGGAGGGAGTACTCACCTTGAGTGACTGCCGAATACAGCTGCAGCGTCCTTTGTTGTGTGTCCGAAGCGTTGTGAACACCAATCTGCATGACTGTGATCCTCAGCTGTGAAGTCTCTCGTATCTGATCCCCATTAGCCCAACAAGTAGTGAAACAAGTATGTAGATCAGATCTATGTCACAAACAGAGGAAATTGATAAATCGAGTTGGAAGTATGGCGAAAACATCTTTTCCTCTGAGAAATTCTGTTAGTACACACTCTTGTTCTTTTTGATTATTGTTATTGAGTCTATTTCCGCAATCATTGCATTCATTGCTGTGTTAACTGACTTTATCATTAGCAATCATTGCATTCATTGCTGTGTTATATGTGTCATTGCTTTGGAAATGGCAATTACTGTTCAGCAGGTGGCTCAGTCCATGATTGGCTGGTTATGTTGTCAACTATAGCCCAGTCTCCGATTGGCTGTACATATTCAAAATTTTAAAAAATCATTTTCAGCGGCTGGAAGTCCAGATTGATCTGCAGAGCGAAACAGAAATGTGAGCTCACATGATCAACGTGGTTTTACCAAGCACACACTGATCAGGTTGAGTTCTGGACTCAGAAGCTAAACAGTTTTATCATCTGAAAAGTCTTGTTCCTCTGAGTTTTCATGATCTATCAATAAGTGATCAATACTTTGGTTTCACCCTCTCTGCAGTCACTCCTAAGTGATGACTTCCCTCTCTCAAAAATAACTCACACTTCTCAACAGTCGCACTCTGTATACAGGCACGCTATTTACAACTGTCATCAACTCTTGTTTGCACTTTAAATTAATTTTCATTTTAAATTGATGGAATTGACCCGAGACCTGGCGGAGACGGATACCGACTTGATGATGTAAGTGGAGTACAAATAGCAATCAGTCAGTGTCTATCTCAATCAGACCATATCCTGCCTGTACGCCGACTCGGGAACTTCTCCTTTCAACTTATCTTTTTTCACTTCCCCTTGTCTGCCTGCCAGACTGGAAGAAAGAGCAGCGGACTGGGCAAATGCCTTGGCCTCAACAGGGTATTCTGACGTACAGTACACACACACACACACACACACACACACACACACAGGGCTGTGCAGTTTTTTGTTTGGAACCGTTTCATCTTCAGCCTATTATTTACAGTCTGCTGGTGACAGCTCCCTACACTGTATACAGATCTGCAGCATGTGTGTGTGTGTGTGTGTGTGTGATGTTGCACTCAGCATCTTGACTCTAAGTATTGATGTAGGTTTTCTATCTCTTTACACCAGAGACTGGGGAAAGTGCTCTTGGTTAAACTTTCCCTTACAAAGCTGTGCGTGCGTGTGTGTGTGTGTGTGTGTGTGTGTGTGTGTGTGTGTGTGCGCCCATGTGTGTGACTGTCTGTGTGGGTATGAAAACTGTTGAACCTTTCTAGAATTTAAAAACAGATTGTGATTCTAAGAGATGTTTGTAAAGGTGTGTAGTGTCTCGTATGACATTTGTTTAACTTTTTATTCTGACCTGCAGAAAGAAGCAGAACGACATGTGCTGTAAGTGGCAGTTAGTTTGAACCACCACGTTCGACACAGTTCTTCTCCTTAAGCTACACAAAAAAAACTGAAGACATTTTGCCAACACTTATCTGCATAGCATCTCTTCATCTTCTGCTTTCGCTCGCTTGTACTTTTATACATTTCTCCACCTAAGAGGCTCTTATAAATATTTTATATATTCTCATTTCCTCCCGTTTGAAGACCCATCTTCCCACTCGATGTCACATGCTCACTTAAGTGGGTGAATGTACACGCATTACACGCATTACATCAGTGACGACAGACGCTCTGCCTAGTGACTTAACCAGAAGTAATGGCAGTTAGGAGGGAGTATCTCATATTTTTCTGAGTGGAAATGAAGTTCTAACTTAATTCTGTCATGTTGTTAAATACTGACTTATACTATAAAAATAGCAGTTTTGTCTCTGTTTCTTCAGTTACTCGCTTGTTTTTGCATGTTGATTTTATTTTGAATTGGGCAGCCTAGCCAAAAGTGATCAAAGATTGAATGTCAAGTATGCTGCAGACCTTTTTTTCTTTTCATTAGGCCAACTAGAGCACCGACAGCTTAATACTTTAAAGCCATTAATTCCTCTTAAGGCTCATTTATGCTCCCTTTATGTACAAAGACAGATCAGTACGCGTTAAATGATAAAACTGTCACTGCCCTTATTCTTCCACGTTGGGATGAATGTTATGCCATACATCCAGTAGAGGGCGTCTCTCAGCGAACAAACCAGTGCTGCACGGACCTCCACTTCTCCTTCGCTGTCTTCCAGCTGACGTTCATTTTCCGTCCGATCTCTTCCTTCCCAGTTGTTCTGCTGGAGTTGTCTGTCCCTGTGCTGGGTGAGGTAACATCATAAATATGTCTGTAATTCTTTACCAACTCGCACAGTCTTTCCTCAAAAAGTTCCACCATTTTTCCAAAATATTCTTCTTCATTGTATTTTGCCGGTCTTGCACCGCTCCCATGATTTCCAGTGGTACTGCTACGTCTCGTCCGCATCCATAAGCTTCCAGGAGATGAACAGAAATACGGACAGAAAGCTCCGTTCATGTGCGTATTGTTATCGAATGTAGAGCATAAATGTGCCTTTAGAGTAATGAACAGGTTTTGCTGTATATTTATATCTTTTTGGTCAGACTAACTTTCTGTTGAAGCAATGTTAAATCCCCAGTTTGGGCTTAAGCTGAAAAATTATCTGGATTGTTGGCCATCAACGAATCCTCAATATTTTGGGGTGAAGTTTGGAAGTTCTATGATGTTATTTAGGACAGTAACAGGGAAATTTTGTTGAAACCTTTTATATGACATTTGTCACAGAGTGAATGTCTCTAAAGCTGAAGCTCAAGTGTACAGATATATTCTGTTGTGTCTTTGTCCTGCTTAAAAGCAGCATGGATCACAGTTGTAATGAGTGTACTCCACCCAGGGTCAGTGAAGCTCATTTAAATTTGTAAACTAATCCAGTTTCTCCTTTGTAAGTGTTGACCACGTGAACATTTGAAGTACATGTTTCTCCTCTCAGTTGACTTACCTGAGCACCACAAGTCAGTCGATTGGTTGTTTATGAATTTGGCTGAGCTGAGCTAAAGAGATGACACTGTTCACAACATCACAACGCCACAGCACTGTTTTTAACACAAAGATATTCTTTCAATGAAAATAAGAACTCTTTCTTTAAGGCTCGTGCAGCCGGTCCTGCCAAGATTAGAGCAATAATGTGAAGTATGGTAGAATTATAAATCTGCTTAATTAGGATTATATAACATTTCTATCCGTTTGACTTCTATTATTGACTTAATGTTATAAGGCCTTTGGTCATCTTTCTACACCATCACCATTAATCCAGTGTCAGAGACACATAATGAGCACAATATATTTGCCTCTTCTGACTGTTGCAGCCAATTAGAAACTTCCATCCCGGCCTTGGCGCAGTATCGTTGTCAGTCAGTAGTGTATTTTAATGTGACTCATGGCAGTGCAGGCAATTACTTACATTTAATTAAGCTATTTTACAAAAAGCAAGTGCAGGATTTACTGAAGAAAACATGGTGATTGTAGAGACTGTCTTCTCAGTTTCACTCTCTCTGTCTCATCTCTGCGAGCGATCATTGTTTCTATTGATGAGCAGAGTGAGTCTCAGTATGTCAATAAGATCTCCAGTAAGAACTCTTCTATCGATTGTACAGCCGGGACGAGAGGGCTGCTGACCAAGAGAGAGAATGGAGGAAGGTGGGAGACAGAGAACGAAGGAGGATGGAGGATGGTAGTGTGGTTGGAGGTTAGTAATAACTCTCCCCCTTCTCGTTCTCGCCCTCTTTCTCCCTTTCATTTTTAGTTTGGAGGGGAGAAGCCGACCTGGCCAAGTACATCAAAGGTCATCTAGGATTTTCTGATTTTCACTGTCCTTTCATTAAACTTAATGAAAAGAGAGGGGAGCAAGTTATGAGGGTACAAAGAAAGGAGATGATGGGAGAATATGAAATTTAAAGGAGAAACGACCTTTTAACAAGAATTAGTATGAATATCATCAGGTTTTTAAGTTTTCTTTAGCATTAAACTAAAACAGTGAAAGTTGTCTTTGCAGCAGTGGGTACCTCACAAAAGGGAGCTGATTTTAGTTCATTTGACATTTTTTTATTGGTTGCAACTTGCCACCTAACAGCCTGTTGGCATCCCCCATTACAGTATGAGAATTGTGTTCCAAGATCTAGTGAGTGATTATCCACCAAAGAAAAAAAACAGAAAAATTAACACAAATTCCAAATCTATCGATACTGACAGTGCAACACACACACCCTCATCATGTTTTTCTGCATATTGTAGCCTACTCACAAACTTCATTTACTATAAAATCTGGAATATAAATCACACCGGTAAATTAAGATGCAGTCTGTTTTTGGGTGTCTCCCAGAGGGAAAAAGGTTTTCCAAAGCTAATTATTAATAAAAAACATATACACAAGTTATTTTAATTGAATTTTACTGTAGTTCAGCGATGAGACTGAGCCAGGACATTCATGCCTTCCCCCTTTGGTCCAGCTTTTTGTTTGTCTTCCTTCCACCCGCTGCACCCCGTTCATCCAATCACTGCCTGCGCTCAGTCTCTCTATTACGTCTCATCCCATTTATAAGTGCCGCCTTTCCTCATTGTGCGTCTTGATCATCTCGCAGGCAGCCTCCACCACCAACTCCACCTTCTGCCAGAGGACTCAGGACTTCCTGCCTGGGCAGACTCAGACGCCCTCCTGCAGAGCGCTCTGCCAGGATCTGCTCGATCCCTGGTCGACCCGGCATGAAGACTGATTGTTGCATTTCATTTTTGTGTAGTGAAGCCTCTTCTAGTTGACTCTGTATTAATTCATTTTCATCTAAAACACATTTTAAACCCACAGAAATTGTACTCTCTGAGCTTTCCAACATGATTGGTGCAACAAAGAAAAACATTACCTCTGTCACTTTAAGAATTAAAAAAACAATCAAACAAAAACACATTTCTTTTACCAAGGGGAAGAATCATTCAATTTTCCATTGCATAATTCAAAGTCCTCAATGTGCAGTTTCTGTGAAGCTGTATCTAGCTGTATCTATCTAGATGGTAGTTAAGTTCAGCCTGCAGTAATGTTGATAATTTTAACCGTGACGGTGGCAACTGCACTGGCGGACATGATGATGCATGTCCAAGACAAAGCTATAGCTTGATTATACAATACATAAACAATAAAATAAGTCACTCTACACTTGTACTGGTATAATGGTCAAGGGCGCTCCCCACTTTGAAGATTTGAAAAAAGGTTCTAAAAGTGTATCTGGATTTTATGGTACTGTATTTGTGTCTTTTCAGTTCTTGGATAAAGCATTCAACAGTTCAATACTTGTTCGAAGCCTCTCTGTCTCTCTTGATCTTGGTTTCTTGACCTTGCCGACATTTTCTCACTCCCAGCGTGGCTTCTTCTCTCTCTGACATATACTGAAGTAGCCATAAAGTGAGTACAGGTTATATAGCGTCGTTATTATTTACTTGCTCCAACTCACTGGCCTTCAACAGTATTATGAGTGTGCAGTCATAAAATAAATAAATAATTTTTTTTTAAAAAGTGCAAGGTTTGCTCATAACAGTGCTGCTGGAGAATTGTTGCTGCTGCTGCTGCTGCTGAGAGATGATGTCAGCTGCATGTAATATACAGCTGACATCATCTCTCATGTCTGCAGACTGCTGCTGCATCCTGAGAGGCAAAACATACATCACGCACTGTGGATGCAAGACACAGAGAGCAGTCACCAGATTTTTGAAGACATTTCCTAACATCATGTTGTCTAATAACTGTGATTCTCTGGTATGGTTGCTTTAAACAAATCAGACCACTGCTGTGACGACTTTTTTAAAATGATTTTTTTAGCTTCATTCAGTAGTTTCTAACATGGCAACAGTGTAAAATTTACTATTTTTCTTAAAATGCATTTCCATCACCCTAGTTACAGAGTGTCCTTCTTCTTGAGCCTTCTTCTTCTTACTGACCAGTAGACTCATCACCAGCCAGTGCAGCAGGTTTGGTAATGAGAAAAAATGGGGTTTAGGAGACACCAAATGTAACAGAAATGGCCACAGAATCAGTTTGGAGTTCTTTGCCTATTAAAACATTTTGTTCCTGGTAAAACCTCACAGTAAAGCCAGGCGTACGCTGTACAGTTTTATAAATGTTGTGTTCAGTTCCAACTCACACTGTACGAGTAAATCGGCTGCGATGTAAAGCCAAAGATCACAATTTATGTACTCACACTGTATGTGTAAAAATGGCCCGTCGGCCCCCACGGATCGTCCTGGTTGTTGACAGTTGTCACTAAAGATTTAACACACACTGAATTTGAACTCATACTGTCAGGGAGGCGTTACAAAGGCAGATAGGAATATCTACAAGATATCCTTATATATCTTACATATCCTTTGTCCCAAGTGCTGTCAAGGTAATTAATGAAACCAGGATCAGGTAGATTAGGACAGAATGATGTTCCTGACTGTGCTGCAGTTTTTGTACAGCAGTTTTTTGCACAGTTAACTGGTGTGAGATGTGTGTACAGTAACTCTGTATATTGTGAGTAATATTTTACATGAATGTATATGTTATGACAACATATTGCCGTTTTGTGAGGTGTATTATTTATGAATGGGCATGCTGAGACAATGTATTGTCATTTGCATGATTTTTATCTTTTTATTATATATGTATGGTTTTCATGTGACATGTTCTATGGTGAAACCAAAGATAAAACTTCCACACTGTAGACAATAACATTTTCTTCTTCCTATTCCTATTTGTTTGAAAGCCCAGAGGCAGGCTTATTTACTAGAAACAAAGGCAGAGGCGTACTGCTTTGAAAATTTTTGCTATCCTGTGCGCTGAAACCTCTAAAAAAAAAAAAGATGTGCCAGCGCATATGGACTTGCAGATGGCTTGGAATACATGAACAGTAACATTATGGCTTGTCCATTTTGCAGAGAGAATTGGAGGTAAGTTAGCTACTTTTACTGTTGTTAACTTGAAGACTAACATTAGCTACTGTCTGATTACTGTAGCGCTCCTTTTTTTTCCCTTGTTGTGAAGTTGTGTGTCAACATGGTGTTTAGATGCTCTGTTTGCCACTTCGGGCAGGCGCAGTGAGGAAAAAGGCACTGATGTTGGTGAACTGAGTTGTTGTTCTGCCTCAACTTAGTCGACCAAACAAAGTTTCTGATGTCAGAAATTCATCTGGCCGTCCAACGGATGTTTGGGAGCACCCTGTACACTGCACGGCATACAACGCACAACAAGGCCGAAATTCAGCACCACTCTAAAATAAGTCGTGCAGCTCAATAATCGGTTCAACAATGGGCTTAAATCTCACAGTGTATGCCCAGCTTCATGTGAGATGCAGTCCTGAAATAGTGCAGGTTTGTAGTTGAGATCAAAATGAATGTAGGAGATTTGAAGATGGCATTGGTAGGGGAGTAGGAAGCAGGGAAGAAGACATTTGCCCCTCCCCTTTACGGCCCTGGCCCACATTTATTTTGAGATGCAGTATCAAGTTTCAAGTGAAGTGGTTCTTATTTAAATAGTGCCAAATCAGAACATAAGCTGTCTCATGACGTTTTTCATGTAGAGCAATTTAGGCCACACTCTCTAAGTTGCAGAGATGCCAAAATTCCCACATAGACAAGCATTTGGGCCAGTGACCAAAACCCCTGAGCAGAACTACTGCAACAGGTTCAGTTGAAGAAAGAGCAACAGCAATAACAACAAAACAATATTAAACTAAATGTAACCAGTAAAAGTTAAACTAGAGACAATCTTGTAGTGGGATCACACCAGCTGTGATCCAGAGTAAGTAGTAGAGTGTATTCACAAGTGTATTTGGTGAAAAAGGTCAAGTGTGACAGATTTATTCAATATGCTTAAATCCTCCAGTAGGTCAACTTTCAATCTGTGGTAGTGTTACTGCATTTGTGTTTGGCTAAAATAATCCCTCATTGAGTGCAGGGTGTACAGCAGCAAGTACGGGAAGTCATGAATGTAAAATGTCTCATTGTTTGCAAGAGATAAATGATCGCTTGTTTGGCGTCACTTTGGTTTTTAATAATGTTATTGCTTATGACAATAGCAGATGGCCCAATCCATTTTGAGCCCTTTTCTAAGCTTTTTTGTGGGCCCATGATTCATGTTTACAAAATGAAACAAATATTAATTGCAGTTTAAGCAGAAGCCACTCCTGTGTGACTGTTTGAACAACTCCTGGCATAATATGCAGAAATGCCCTCAAGTAACAAAGTGTAGACTCAAAACAAAAGGAATCTGTCCACTATCACTTATGCCCTTATTGTCTGTGTGTCTGTTTGATCAAATGTAGTGTGGGGTTTTGGCTAAGCTTAGACTGATCACTGATTGTTCACTGATTCATCGCTTTTCTCCATAATCTCACTCAGGGATGTGCGAGGTGAAAAAGCATGAGCAGATCATCTACAGGAGCATCAGTCCTTTAACTAAGCTCTCTGATTTGAGGCAGGCGTAGGAGGAGAGTATCCTCGTCTTCTGGCGTCACCAGAACAGCAGAGTCTTAGGGATGCTGTGGAGCTGCGCCTACTTGGGGCATCAGAAAGTTTGTCTTGGGTGTGTTGGGACAGTGAAAACTAGAAAGGACAGCAGAGGAGATACCCGCACACAAATATAACTAAGCTAAAAAGCCACAAAAAGGTTTCCAGGCTGAGATCAATGCAGAAATAATCTATATATTTAAGACACAAATGTGCAAAACATTGCTCAGACTGCAAAAAATGCAAAAAAAAACCCGCCTCACGCTTTTTTTTTTTTTTTGCACTCTAAGCACTCTTTTGCACATTCATGTCTTAAATAAATAGACTATTTATGCATTGATCTGAGCCTGTGTACCTTTTTGTGACTTTATGGCCCAGTTATTTTGGCGTGCTGGTGTCTCCTCTGCTGTCCAGAACAGCGACACAAAGCCAAAAGAGCTATAACGACGCAGGAGACGAGGAAAGCAAAAGCTTTTATGTAACATATTATGAGGAGCTTTGCTGTGCGTCCCCATGTCGCAAGCAGAATGTGTGCACCTTGTGAACGTGTCTCCAAATAGTGCGCCCTGTAAATAACAGGACAACACTGCACTAGACTTCAAACATGGATTTTATTTTAATCATAAACACTTTCTGGTGCCACAAGATAGCAATGCGCTAACAAGGCGCCTGACCACACCCCTCTTTAAGACCAAGACTCCCATTAGCACACAGATGAGCACCGGTTAATTTGTTATTAAGACGACGTGGGTGCTGGGCTTAACAATGGCGACTGCGCTAGGGCCCTCGTCCAGCAGAGTTTTTGGATTTCTTGATGTAAAACATAACAGGATGCAAACCTTTGTACACTATTCATGCCAATGATTTTGGACAAATATTGATTTCTTTTTTATATAATATTATATTGGTCGTGTCACGTAGCAGCTTCCATCATTTGATTTATTTTTAAAGCTGATTTTGAAGATGATGTCTGTCACTTACACTGTCAGAACAGAGAGTAACTTAAAGTTTCAGTGGATAACCTCTGCAAACAAGCTAGCAAGCTAACATTAGCTGTAGCATGAGACTCTCTGGGAAGTAAATCTGCTGAAGCTGTTTGTGCCGGCTCGTGTTTTATTCCGTTTGTTGTCTCTCTCTCTTTTAAGTCCAGTTTGAACTGAGACCAAATGGTTGCAGGGAAAGTTGCAGCGGAGTAAACTGGTCCGTCTCAGCTCGAGCTCGAGTCGACTGACGGTGTGGCTCACAGTCACTCTGTTGTTGGCAGAGGCGAGTCAGAGCACGGTGAGCTAATCAGCTCGCACTGACGTCACCTGTGGCTAGTAAGCACAGCATAGACCAGCCAATTAGGACAGAGAGCACTGAGATCGTCACTGATTTTTCATATTTCTGCAAAAACCTCCACCTGTTGGCAAAGAAAATATCACGGTAAAAACAGGGCTCTTTGGAGAACAATTTAGCAGCAAATGGTGTCATTTTTCAACCACTGTTACAGCGTTTAATCAGGTTATACATCATAATGACAAAGTTAAGCCAAAAAAGTTGCCCAGTTTCACTTGAAAGAAAAGTGTTTTTGGTTGATTTGACATTCCTGTAGTCTGGTATAACAGGATTGTTGATTTATAGTTTTTCAGCTGTAACAGAATGTCGTACTGTTCCTTTCTGCAATCTATCTTTGCTAGTTTATCAGATTCAGCTTTTTCAGCACTGTTTGATGCCCCTCTCTTTGCTCTGTGTTTCCAGACCTCTCCCAGAAGAGAAGGTCCCAGACGAAAGCTCCAACTTAAAGGAAGGTCGGCTGGCAGCAGCCCTGGCTCTGTAACCTCTTCATGTCCATTTGCTGAAGATGGCAGAACTAACACTAAACAGTACTGTATTACAAAGCTTTAGGGTATCTCTTTGATCCCTCAATCTTTATGTTTTTCCCTTTAATGTTTTCTGTTTCATCTTTTCTCCTTTTCCTTTCCTTCCATTGCGTAACTTCAGGAAGAGTCCTCCAGCTGATGGACACACTGACCCTCTCACTCAGACAGACGGTGGCCTCAAGTCCCAACCACTTTCAGGCAGGATATCCAACAAGAATGCTTCTCTTACTGATGAGATGGAGCTTCAGAACCTCCTCCAGAAACTCTCGAGTCATTCACTGGAGACACAGCGATCCTGTGGACCTGGAGACACTGATTCACTGAGCAGTTACACTTCAGGTAGGTGATTCAGCTCTGCTCCTCTTTCCTTTGTCTAGACATTTCTTTCTTTTGTATATTACCTCTTTCATTAACACTGGACTTGGGTGCATCTCTAATATTTTCGTCCTTCTCTTCAGATGACAGCTGTGTGTCCTCAACTCCCTCCACTGATTTGCTGACTTCCAGTTACAAAGAAGACTCAACAATAAAGAATAAAACCAACAAGTAAGAACAGGTTGCGTTGACAGTGATGCACTTTGTTTGATCATGAATTTTAAACAATTAATCAGTGTTTCAATAATCTCACACTGGGAAGTTAGATAAGGTTGGCCCAGTGTGGCGGCGCCCTCAGTCACAGGACTAACCCTCCTCTCGAACCTCGCAATTTCATTGTACAATCCATTGTATAATAACAATAAGCTGCTTTACCTGTAAAGTCATTGCTTAAAAAGCAGAAAAAAAATGTTGCTATTTTTTGTAGCTTTTTATTTTAATGTCTAATGTTTATTATGTGGATCCCCATTAGCCAATGCTTTGGGGACTGCTAATCCTCCTGGGGTCCACAAAAAGACACGAGACAACTATATACGATGAAACATAACATGAACATAAAACATACAGTTAAAGTTTTGCATTCATATATCAAAACTTATGTTGGGGGTATGGCAGATGACCAAACTTTCCACTAAATCTTGTATAAATCTGTGAATCCATATGCGCCTTTTTGCAATAGGCCACTCCCATTGCCACGCCCCCTGTTAGAAAATTGGCATGAACACAAACACACACCTACACACACTTGTCCCCATGCCAAATTTCAGCCTCCTAGGGCAAAAACTGCTGCTGCTAAAGAGAATGTAAAATATTCCGGGGGATTTTTGAAAGATGCAAATGTAAACTCTGAAAACTCAGTCATGCTGCAGTATTGACACGCTAAGATGATTTCAAGCTACAGCATATTTGCATCTTTATCTTTGCCCTTCTTTGCTACAGTAACAGCGGATTGCCTGCGCCGTACTCCTCCTCCTCAGTCTGTTTGGAAGATGTCCAGCTTTGTCTCGAGGCAAAGAAGCAGGCACTTCAAGGGAAGAAAAGCTCCAGCCTCACAAACATAAACCAGAGAGGGAAAGCAGCAGCAAACAGGAGAAGCTCCCTGCCTGGAACACCCAGCCGTGGTATGAAGGTCATGGTGCTTAGCTTAGCCTAAAGACTGAAGGAAACTGTTCACCAAGAAGTGTTTAAAGACGAGCTGAAATGTCTTTTTCCAGAGTCTCTACTGCCGTGTTGTGATGTATTCGCTATTCAAACAATTAAACAACCAATGAACGGG
>JAQFJA010000001.1:1263412-1273554 GCA_029874485.1 Naso brachycentron
GGGATGGTGGTTCCTAACTGTCTCTGTAGAAGATGTGACTCCGAACTCTTAGGAGACAGGAAATGTATTTACCATTTCTCATCAAAGTTAATAATGACTATCTTTCATTTAGTTCAGTTTGACAACAAAAGCATTCAAAGTCAGACAGAACTGTTTATAACCTGAGGCACACGTTCATAAAGCTCATGGCTCATATGGCCTAATGTCAAAAAAGAGGAAAAGCCAACATATGAAAATGCTGCTTACCATATCAAACATTAGGCTGTGCCTTTACAGACCAGCTGTCAGGTGTCCAATACATGTCCTTAGTTTAAACACAACACTATATTGCACACATTCAAAAGCTTGGAATACTGCATGTTCATTCAGGCACACTCTGCAGCTAATGCTAAAAAAGAACATCAAGCTGGTGGAGATAGATGCTGCAGCTGTTTACAGCCTGTGAACGTTCACGTCATCAGACAGCTCAAGACTTTTTTATGATTGCAGAGCTGGTGGAGTGAGAGCTGGGTGAGAGCACTGATAATGGTCAGCAATATTTTTTTTTGTTGTTGTCCTTTCAGGCAGATTTCTATTCACACTAAATGACAGTGTAAGCAGCATTCAGCTGGAAACTAGCAATCACAGTAAATGTCTCAGTACGCTTCAAACAAATTATGACATGCTGTCTGACCACGTTAATGCAGAAAGGTTGTCTATCTGTTTGGAATGTCACAGGTGGAAAAACCTGCCAAGGATGCAAAGGGGTGAGGTGTGGTACGCATCACTCATCCAAAGCTGTCTCCGACAAGATCTTCATCACTGTCTGTCTCAGGTCTCCACAGACATATGACCGAAGAAGGCTGCAGCCGATTTACCCACAAACCCTCAGTGACCAACTCCGCCAGTTTGTCCCAGTTTTAAAAGAGTTCAGAGCACACCACAGCAGTTTTCTGTTTGAGTCACATGTAATGCACCTTTTTTATTACCTAGCTAAGATATCTAGCAATGGCAGCACATGTAGATGCAGCGGCCAATAGCTCCTCCAAACTCTGCTACATTTCAATTATATTTGACTACTTTTTCATCTTTTTGGTACTTTGCAAGTTATATCTATCACTCTGTACTTGACTGCACCATCCAGTGTAGCAGCAGCATGAGCTAAGGCCACACTTAGACGAGAGCAGCCGCACTAAAACGGAAAAGTCTTCAAAAAAATCTGCGTTTACATGAACAACCAAAAGCGCTGTAGTTTGCATGCCAGGCCAGTAGTCGGCGGTGTAACTTCACAATGACATACCATCAGAGCTGCTTAAAGTTGCTTAGTTCCCGTTGCTGCTAAGCTCTAAGTAGCCACAAATAAAAGAAATCCAGCCATTCATTGACTTCTTAAATTATGATACAAACACTCCAATTCACCTCAATAGACTGTCGTCATATTCAACTTGCTTTTTGTGCACTGTGGAGTGTTTAGTCAGAGTGTGGAAGTGGCTACTGCGGAATGCATTGACTTGCGCTAACATTAGCATTAGCATTAGCGTAGTCACCGCTTTCACAGGCCCTGCTGTTTGCCAATTTACACAGCAGGAAAGAAGGTTGTGGTATCAAAACATTCCACTTTTGAACCAGGTTTCAAAGGTTTGCGGTTTCAGGGAACGCCAGCACGCCACTGTCATGTGTGTGTCATGTGTGTGTCATGTGTGTCAGAGTGTGTCAGAGTGTGTCATTTGATGCGAAAACTTGCGCTGTCTAAACGGGATCTAAATCAGAATTTCGTTTTTGCAATGCAAAAATGAC
The DNA here is from genome assembly GCA_029874485.1 of Naso brachycentron. Taxonomy (NCBI): domain Eukaryota; kingdom Metazoa; phylum Chordata; class Actinopteri; order Acanthuriformes; family Acanthuridae; genus Naso; species Naso brachycentron. The sequence continues at coordinate 1,265,189 of JAQFJA010000001.1, forward strand.
AAATTTTTCATGAATCTTTTTTAAACAGCAAGCTCCACGAAGAAATCTTTCTGTTGGGATTTAGACCCTTTTCAGACTTACCCATGAGCTCACTATCTTAATATTGTTGATGAACTGAGGGAAGGAAAACATTACTACAAGGCCAGCACAGCAAAAACCCATGATGCAAACCAAAAGACGACTTAAAACGCCAAAGCAAATACAGTAAACAACACATGAAAACATGTTTGCCAGACAGAGTTGTTAAGCCTAGCTTTTGCCAGATGACCAGTGTAGTATATTTAGATTTAGACTGTTGATAATAGGAACCAGTGTTTATGCTGTAGATCCACACTTTGAAACAGCAAATACAAAATAAATGTTAAATAAAACAGGAAATGAACAGATCATCAGTTAAAGACATTAATCAGTGATCTGTGTAGCTCCTGCTACATAGTAAAAATATAACTTGGTGCATATTCACATATTCTCTTTGAATCCAGAAATATGCAAGAACATAGCAGACACCCTTTCGGGACACAGTGAACCTGGCTGTGGGCAGAAGGCTTACTGCAGTCAGCAGATGGCAGAGAGAGGCCGGCCCTCCTGCTGGGCTGCTGGCCAGGGTTTTAAACAAGCCCCTTTACCAGAATGGCTTGATCAACCAGGTCCGCGGCTAAACTTGGAGATGCTGGGATGAGCCAACCTCAAACCACACAAGGCCTTAAATGTCCCTGCAGTGTGCCTGCTACATTAGTACAACATGGACTGGTTTTATCAAAGCTGTGGATCCCTCAGTGTTGAGTTTAAGTGTCTTTGAATGGACGGGTTAATGTCTTTACATTATTCTTTATTCTCCTACATTTCCCAACAGTTAGTGCTTACGCTTTGGTGTACCTTACAGAAGAAGGCAGAGAGGAAACGGTTAGGAGGGAGGAGGAGGAGCATGACTAAGGCCTACAGTGGCACAGCTTTAGAGAACTTTAGAGTGCCAGTAAATGCCAGCAGCTTTGGCTGAACAGACAGGAAAGAAAAAAGAAGGCTTCTGGATCTGAGAAAGACGAGAGGTGGAGGAGAAAGTAGACAGTCTAACTGGAAGAGAACAGAGATATGGGGCAAAAGAGTAACATGGGAAAAGAAAGAGTTGTTTCAAAACTACCAAAAAAGGTCTAATTCAATATTGAACGTCATAGATGGGCAAAACAATCACTGACTGCTTTCTAAAATTCTACCTGAGTGTCTCCTCTAGAGAAAGCATTTATGGTGACTGTGGGAAAGAAAAGACAGAAAACTGAAGAGGAGACAAACGCACAGCACCGTTATCACTCATCATATGATGATTAAATCAAAGATAGTCAATATTAAGACAAGATCCTCCACTGTACGCTATGCCAGTGGTGTGAAATGGTATACGCACTTCCTGTCTCCTAAGTGGGCGGAGTCACGTCTCCCATGGAGACAGTCAGGAATCACAATCCCTCTGCCTCATCCGAAGTGTTATAACGTCGTGTGAATGGATTAAAGCAGATGGATTTTGCGTCGCATAATATTTGTTTGATGTAAGTTTGAACTTTTAACTCATGGTTTCACCTATAAGAGCATTTAAATGTCTGTTTATGTCCGTTGTGAAGCACGGCGGGAAGCACCGGCTCCCAAATCTCACAAACACGTGTTGCTGAGACAGAGACAGGTCTCGAACAAAGTTAATTTTCTCCTGATTTGTGTGTCTGAAAAATGTAATTTTTGTGTCAGAATGTTTTGAAGATTTGTGTCTTGTAAAAAAAATGGGTCCAATCTGTATCTTGGTGACAATGAGGCGAAAGAATTGGTCTTAATCTGTGATCACGATCATTTCTGCCATAAGAATGAATGGACTGGAAAGAACAGTCAGTGAGACGTCTGGCATTCTGTAGACCTGCTCTGATTAAATATTCGTCCTTTCACTATTAGCCACACTTCTTGTGTCTCAAATGGTTCAACATGACATCTCGGTATCATCACTAATCTACTGAAAAAATGCAAGAGGGAGGAAAAACAGCAGCCACTGACATTTCAGCAAAACCTGAGCCTAAAATACACCAGAGAGCTACCAAAGCAGACAAGAACACCAACAAAAGAATGACTCAAATGGCTAGAGTACGACAAATAAATCGCTGCTGTTTTTCATACTTTTACTGCAAATGGCATGGCGAGTATTTGATAGTCCAAATATATTCATACAAGTATTTCTTTGTTGGGTGTCATCAGACAACTGTGTATTTGTACTCACTCCACATACCACATACTGATACATTTACACTCGGGACAGAATGTGTCTCAAAGTCTCTCCACAGCTTTAGTGGGGGACAGCTCGACTTTACTCTGTCTTCAGTGTTTCTTGGATGCATTTTCATTTGATCTTCCCAACAAACACATACTTGCAAGAGGTGTCAATGGGGTAAAAAAAAAAAAGGCTAGCAGTCCAGTTAACCAGTTTTATAAAGCCTACCCTTCATACAAAAGTGAAAACTCTGGCTTTGTGAATGAAGAGAAAAGAGAAAAAATGCCAGCAGTGCTTCAACAGTGCTGGCAAAGCCGGTAAGCATACAATTAGAGAGGGAAAAAAGGAGGAGGTGTAAAAAAGGAGAGCAGGAGCATGAGCTGGCAGTGGGCTGGACACATGAGGTGGAGCCTGGCTTTGCTCTGCAGCCTCTCTTTCTCTCTCTGGCTCTACTGACTGCGCTAAGCTGGAGCAGCAGGGTAAACCTCAGTCTGCCATTACTGAACTGTGCCTGGAAGAAGGCTTTTCAAAGGAACCACACACAACAGACTTCATGCAAGAACGTTCCCTCATTCTTACCCTAAAACTTACCAACTTTTTTCTGTGAGGTTTGCTCGTAACTGATTCAAGTTAGATTCATCAAAAATCTCTCAACTGGAAAAACTTGCAAATCGTTGTTTCAGCTGTCAACACTTTGCATGAGTATGTTTGTGAGATTTAATAATTGGCTAAATCGACGCTGAACAAACGGCCATGCAAGGTGACCACTTCTGTTCCCTTTATGGGCGAGTTTCATTCACAAACACGTGGAAACCAAGTGTATGGCTGAGCTGTGTGTGGTCAGTACGGATGTTATTGCAGACTGTTTGCACCTATTCAGTCAAAAAGTAAATTTGGTGGTATGCCAAATATGTTTATTTGTTTTTAATATGTGTGTTAATTAATGTGTGATACTGGCTTCTGTCATCTGAAATACACTGAAGGCATCAAAGATGCATCTAATGCTTCCTCTGTACTGGCTTAGAGCTTTGAACAACTTTGGCAGATGATTGAACGTCTCCCTGGAACTTGGGATGCAGGTTTTTTAAGCTAAATATCAAAATAACTACGATAGGACACTACGAAATCTGTTTTATTTTTTCCCAATTTCAGTTTTTTCCATTTTAATCAATTGGAATTCTGTTTTTAAACCTTTTATGCTAATTTTACCATTAGAGAGTGTGTGTTATTAACAGTTTATTAAGAAATAACTGTAAATTTATTGGCCTCAGTGCACCAAGCCACAAAACCCTGAACAAACTCTTGTCACCAATCTGCTGATGTGTTTTTGGTCGTCTGAAGGGGCGTGGTGGCCTGGCTAGCGTTAGCAGCAGCAGCACGGTGTTTTTATTTGTTTTTCACATGGGCTTTAGACCGCAAGTGGTCTTTTTACTTATCTACACGTTTCCAACTGACACAACATTGACAGAATTTGCTGAACAGCATATGACCTGACGTGTGGAAGTCGTTCAGAAACTGTTTTTTAACAAGCTTGCATTGTTTTTGCTTTCACAGACTTTGCAGTTTGCAGGTTTACACAGCTGGAAAGAAGGTTGCAGTTTCAAAAGATTACACTCTGGAGCAGTTTCAGGGGCGCCAGCACGCCATTGTCATGTAAAAGGAAGGCCGAACCGCAACAAACGCGTTTTGTTTGAAGCGAAAACGCAAAAGATGGTTCTCAGACCAGTGACTGTCATCAGCTGATGCTGCTTCCAGTGGTTGGCTCCAAAAATCCTGATCAGAGCACCCAGAGACAGAACAGTGCCGACTCCAACAGTCATCAGTCAAGCAGGAAACTGCTATGATCGACTCTGTGTTAGAATGCTGAAGATAAAAACCTGATTTTTACTCAGCAGTCAAAATGGATGTTAGATCATTAGTGCCATTGTTTACATCAGAGGTGCAGTTTACCTAGGGGAGCTTTATGCCAACTATGGACTGGACTACAGCTGGACTACAGCTGGACTACAGCTGGACTACAGTTGGACTACAGCTGGACTACAGCTGGACTACAGTTGGACTACAGCTGGACTACAGCTGGACTACAGCTGGACTACAGTTGGCTGTGTTGCTGCATTCCAGCCGCAGAGTGTGTTGCCTTGGTGTGCTTCATCATGCTGTGCATTGTGATCCTCTTACACAAGCTGCTGCCAAGGCACCGGAGCACATGTCGGAAATAGAAGCTGTTTGGGCCAAAAACCAAAATGTTAAATGAGCCTTTCTTAATCAGGCAAGTTTGAACTCTTGCTGCAGGTACAGCATCATGCCTGGAGAGCCCGTCGAAATGGGACGTGGCACTGCCGATTTCCTTCAGCTCTCACTTCATGCCAGCCACCACCCATTCAGCCTGAGAACATTCATCATCAGAGAAACCAAAGTGATGACTGAAGGCACGGGAAGCATTTATGCAAATGCACACGTTCTAAAACGGACAGCATACGTAGCTTTTGCTCTTCAATAAAAAACTACACCAACAAATAAAATAATATAAAGGAAGAGACAACACACTGCTGAACAGCACACCTGACATTTACAAAATGCAGCAAGAGCTGCCTGTTTGAGGAAGAAACCCCCACAGTTTGAAACCCCAAGTTTTATCAGTTATAACGTGTGACACTAAAAGATTCTTAAACTAAAAGAGATATTCAAACCGGAGACACAATGACCTCTAACTCATAAGATCACGCCAGTGTGCGTTCTCCCATTTACACCAGCAAACAGAGCGGGGGCGAGATCTGGCCGCGTCGTCCTCACACTCTCTGGACAGGACACTCAGTCACTGTACTCTGCTGTGACGACACTGATACAAATGTGGACAAGCACATACCCCTGAAGGCCCTTCCACACTTTCAGCAGTGCGCGTCCACAGGTGGCTGTGGACTTGAGCGTGGTTTCATTCATGCTGAAAACGATCGTGGTCCACGTCAGCCTGGCGATACGTGGCATGCAGTTTGCAGATTGCAGAGGTATGAATAGGCCTTAAAGCTGCAGCAGGTAACTTTGGGGTAAACATCAATAACTTTTTTTGTGTTGTACTTGGAAAAAAATGTCATAATATCCACAGATAGCAGCCAGTAAGAGATGTGGTCTGAGAGTATGGGGAGATCTTTGTGTTTTCCCATCATGCTTCTGTATTCAGGACTGATAAAAATCCTATTGCTCCCGTTCTATTTGCACAATCAGTGATGCTCTCTCTACTCTCTGTCCTGATTGGCCGATCTACGCTGCGCTTCTTAGTGACAGGTGAGTCGGTACGAGCTGATTGGCTCACCGTGCTCTGACTCGCCTCTGCCAACAACAGAGTGTCTGCAGTCACACTGTCAGTCGGCTCGACGGACCAGTTTACTCTGCTGCAACTTTCCCTGCAACCGTTTGGTCTCAGTTCAAACTGGACTAAAAACAGAGAAAACAAATGAAATAAAGTGTGAGCCGGAGCAAACAGCCGCAGTGGATTTGCTTCCCAGTGAGTCTCATGCTACAGCTAACGTTAGCTTGCTAGCTTGTTTGCAGAAGTTACCAACTGCAACTTTAACTGTGAAACTAGGCATGTATGTTTTGTGGTGATAACATCCCATTCAAAGCAATATTCAAGATGTCACTGCTTCATATTATACAAATCATCCCCAAAAGAAACATCATGTACAGTATTTGTCATTTTTCTACAATTTTAAGTTTTGTAGGAATGACAAAACTGTCGAGTCTTTGCACACTGAGTTTGTCCACATGTAACCACCGCCGGCTGAACAGGGTGAAACACAAAGATCACTGTGCGACAGTCTTTCCTTTTACAACAGCAAATATGAATTTACAGAACACAACTTTCCTTTAAAATACATTTTACTTGTTGCGCAGCCCATTTTGACTCTACATTTTATCTTTGTTTGCTTGATGCATATGTATGGTGCACTGCTCACTTTACTTTTTGTGTTACAATCCATCTCAGATTTGACAGGAAGCAGCCAAAACAACAGCGTATGACTTGAACTGAGATGGGATCAGAGAAACGGGGATGCATTTATTAAGAAGAAAAAGAAGCGGTAAGGTTAGAGGACAATGGTGCTGTTGTTGGCGAGACGAGTGCACAGTGAGAGGGCCTGCCGCAGGTTTGGCAGCCCTGCAGGCCACTCAGGAGAAATTAGGATTAGGAGGTGGACTCATAGCTCTCAGCAGTGCAGCCTTGTGATTCCCATTAGCTGTGTCGGAGCTTATTTGTGAGCTGGCATGCAGAGTGGGGATGGGATGCTCTCAGTGGTTCTGAGGAGAGCAGGCTACCGCTCACCTCAAGGACATTATCATCACACAGGTTACGCTGCAAAAAGCACAAAGCTTTGCAAAAGAGAGATATGACTAAACTACAGCATAAAAAAGCGCTTAATTAGAAAAAGCCCACCCAAAGCAATGAAGTCTTTTACGGGTTACAGTGGTTTCTACTAGACCTATAAAATCTCTGTCTCATTAACTCACCCCCCCGCCCGAGATGTCACCATCCTGCATACCAGTTCACTGCTGCTGCAGCCACACACAGCCTGTACTTCATGCTGCAGGGCTGTAACTCATGCTAATTCAGCACTCTGGCCTTCCATTTCTGCTTATTTTTGAATCCTGAGTGTAAACATTTATTTGCTCTTCGGGCCTTGCTTGCAGCGCCCACTTTTAGCGTGATATGAAGGCACTGCTGAGGAGAGACAGAGGAGCAGTACACAGAGCGGTGGCCACAGGATGTCTGAAAATACACCAGGCTCACCACATACTGGGCCGTCTGAACACACTTCACAACAGCAAAGGACAGACACATAGATACACACACATGCACACAAAATGGTCTATCCTCTCATTATTACCATAATTAAAAATAAACAGATAAATGGACTGTTTTTCTACTCTGCTGACCATTTAAAGCACACAGTGTCCACATGCTCATCAGAAACAGACACACACACACACACACACACACACACACACCAGTGAAAGAGCTGTCCACAACAATTTTGAGTTCACTCTCCTGCCTGAGGACACTTTGACATGCAGCCTGGAGTAGCCGCGGTTCTTACCACCAACACTGATGAGTGGATGCCTGGCTCTAACAGTGCAGACACACAAAATTCGGCAATGACGGATCCCAACACAACGGAACACCCCACGCTGCGCCGCGTGGGCGGTGATCGGACAGATGCACTGCAATTTAGGCGATGCTTGTTTTTGACTCAAATCCTTCCAAAATGGCGAACCGGTCACAAACTCTTTCATGTTTCAGGTAACAGTTCACTTAAATATGCTTCTGAAAACATTTCAAGCCAGAAATATTCCATGCAGTAACAGAGTCTTGTTTCATGTTTGATCAGCACTGCCTGGTTTGACAGTTTATTGTGCTTTCGTGAGTCCGTTACACTGCATCAGATGGAACTCATTTGCATAAAGTAGAGGTCTAGTCGTGATTATGCAAATTCAGATAAAGTGAACTGTCCGTCAACTTGCAGCGCCGTACCCATCATGCACTGCTCAGCCTGATCGAATCCTCTCCATGGAAAATGAATTGGATCTGTCGACGTCAACAGATTTGGTGTGTCTGTACCTGAACTCCTGAGCCACAGCCACTTGCAGACAGTAACAATAAGACATTAGAAAAAACAGGTCAGCAAGATAAGCTGAACAATAGGGTTGTTTTGATACCCGTTCCAGTATTGGAAAAGATGTGTCAGATATCACGAGGACACAAGTGTGGGCAGCAACCGATGCCATTAAATTCATTTATTAGTAATGGAGCCCTGCTACTTCCCAGCACAACTTTACTGATTTTTTTTTTTTTTTTTAACTGCACAAGGAGCCAATGTCCACAAACGATAAACAACTAGTGTAACTATAAGCACATCCATACAGGACTAGTAAAATATGGCTGTTAAAAACAATATATAGATGTATATCTACTTTAAATGAGCTGGTCTCTGATCGGTATCTGGTAACAACTGATACACAAAGTTCAGTTATCAGAATCAGCATCAGGAAGGAATTATTGGTATTGGAACATCAGTAAAATAATGTATTGCTACATATTCTCAGTGCCTATCATCAATGTTAAAACAAAACAAAA
>JAQFJA010000001.1:1457157-1469011 GCA_029874485.1 Naso brachycentron
CTTTCATGTTTTGCATTACGTGCATACACTTTGAGTGAGCAAACATTTTATCAAGCCTTTCTTACTCTTATCAGTGACATTGGGTCTAACTCAGATACATATTGCTGTCATTTCATTGGCCGGCTCTATGTAATGGTGCTAAAGCCCAGGCTGGAGCAGAAGAGTCGACGTACGTTTGGCCTGGAAAGTTCATGGAAGTGTTCCGTTTTCTAAACTAATTTGTGTGACTAATTTTTATCTATCACTTCAACATCTGCGAGCACAAAAATCTCAACTAATCTTGCTTTAAGTCAACTCGCTCCACAAAAACAGACTTTTCTGACCGACCAGCACGAGTTATTAGACAGTCAGAAACTTTCAATAAGATTTTATACAAAATTTCTTCACATTCCACATAAAGTGAGCACGCAGCATGTGTTAGTGTCTCAGTGCCATTTTCAACATGAATTAAATACAACTGGAAAGGATACAGAGTTCATAGTAGCTCTTTGGTGAAAGCATGGAGGTCCTCAGCTCACCCAGCATGTTGGACGCATGCTTCAGTGCATCCATCAACTTGTTCTTGTCCTGCAGGCCACACAACAGAGTCCAGCTGTGAGCAGCAAAGTCATCTCCAACAAAACAGTTTAACATGTTGAGGAATTCCACACAGGAAGCATCTTAGTAAGGTGTTACTCCACCATGAGCCTTTGACATATATTGTATGAGTCTGTGGATCTCTGTTGGGGAGATGAACAGCATTCTTCCAATAAAAACAAGGAAAGCATCTGCATTCAGTATGTTTCCTCATGTGTCTCCTTCATCATGTGACTGTTTTATAGGTCAGTGCAAGTCTGACCTTGACACAGTTGTACAACTTTAAAGGCATGAATGGCAAAGCTACATCAACACGACTACACCGTCGTTATATAACTGAAATGATTTGTCTGGACGTGCACTTTAACATTACTTCAGAAATAATTAATCAGACTCAAATGCCATAAAATGCACATGACATTCATGTACACTGGGCTGCATGTGACGTAGTCAAGCAGCCTCAGGAACAACACAACACATTAAAAAACACTGAAAAAGCACTACAATTGATGAGAATAGCCAATATCACAACACAATAAAACAACATCTATGTGATTATTTTACAGCTCGTGGAAAAACAACGTTAGCCGCCACTCGTCTTGTCTGAGCCTGCAGGCTACCCATGTTTAAGGCCGCCGTCTCAGGGGAGCGAGAGGGCGGGGCTTCTGCCGTTAGCGGTTCACTACAGCCTGTAGCTGCATCTACTCTGTGATAATGTGATTTTATTTCAAACTAAAAACGTCTAATTGTCTCTTTCTGTGATGCATGGCCGCTCAGAATCTCAATCACAACACAATGTAACAGAATTTATGTGATTACAGAACAGTTTGTACCATTAGCCACCAACAACAAACGTCATACAGTCAATGTTAATGCCGATTGGTGTAAGGCTGCTCCAATAGTCTTACACTTGACCTGATACCACGTCTACCAGGATTCAAATTCTGCAAAGAATCCTCAGTGGAGCGTAGCCAGACCCTTTTTTACTAAATGAATTCATTCGCCAAGTGAGATATGGGTCTGGTTTACCAGGCTAGAGAGTTGGTAGCTTAGCTGCAGAAACACTACAGGGAAAGAAAAACAATAAGGAAAAGGAAAAGCAGAGCCTTCTCTCCCTGGACTGAAGAGGAGGTAACAGATCAGGCCGCCATGATGAAAGGAAACAAAGACCTGGAGTCACATGAGGAAGGACACATCGTGATTAAAACCTGGGAAACACACGTGGATGTCTGCATCATTGTTTCCAGGAGTATCTGCTTCTGCCCATCCAGACTGCAACACAACCATGAAATCTTAACTTAAATGAGGTCAACAGCATTATTAGAAGTCTCACTAGTAGGGGCACAAAAATGCAGGAGGAGAGCCGATACCAGGCGTCACGCAGCAAAAGTTATGTATTCAAAAAAAAGTGCCGTGGCTGTAGCCTCTGCTAAATAATCACTTTCAATGCTCGACAGTCTGTTAATCTTCTAAATGTTACTGAGATGTTTTCAAAACATCGATAACCACCAAGCAGGTGAGACTGATGGGCGCTGCAGAGGCCTGACCGCCTCCTGTCTGGCTGCCTCGGGCATCGCATCAAACAACCTTTGCGTGAAGTCCAGCCTTTCTCAACTCTTCCCTGTTTTGGAGCTGAGCGCCTCTCTAATCTCTATAGCTCAGTTAGCAGCAGGAGTTGCAGTGTAATCAATAGCAGCATATCACATCCCAGGCTCTCGAGTGTGTATTTCTGGTCTGTAAGCGGCCTTTGTCCTCCAAAAGTCTGAGCCCAGTGTTTTGAAGGAGATTTAGAGTGTTAATCTCTTCGGATCCAGACCCCTGAAATTCTGCTTTGATGAAACCAGAGGCCATGAGAAATGGGGGAAAAAAAACATATAAATTTGAAACTTAAATGAATCACAAAGCAGACACGAAAAATTCAGCACATGTTCACAAATGTCAAAAGGTGATTCTCTAAATTTTGTTTTAATAAGTTATGATGACCGAAGGCACTGCAGCACCTGATCAGGGGTCACAAACATGTTTTGATTTACTGTCTCCATAATTACAATAGTGAAAGAAACAATACATTAAGCGTACTGTGAACTCTACGCTCTTCCTGGCAGACTCACTTTAACGGAGCGCAGCAGAGATCAGCAGTAACAAACAAACTGACACACGGCAGCATTAAACGATAGAAACCAACTCTAGAAAGTAACTCAGGCTGTTTCACCTCAAAAGCTCGGCACCTTCTCAGCGGTTTGTGCAACGATGGCTTTTCACACGGCTAACAGAGCAGCAGAGACGAGACGACCTCACGCTAACACAGCAGAGCACCCCCCTTATTCAGTTACAGGAGACTGTAAGACGCATACAGCTGTTTGATTCCTTAACTGATTCAGTTAGCATAAAAAAAACTTTGAAAATCCTGGATGGGAATCAAAGTTTTTGGTGCATCAGGCTGCATGTATCGTATTCACCATCGCACAGTGGTGTGAATCAGAGGTGCCGAGAGATTCCCAAAGTATAAACAAATTCTGCTTCCCAAAGGAATCCTGGTAATCCGACTGAACTGCTCATCTGTTTAACTTCATTATGGAATCTGAATTGGTATTCGATCACTAAAAAACTGAAACGTGGACACTCGCCGAGCCCTAACACGAGGGTTGGGCTGATGTAAACATTTCTAAACTGGTTTGATATTGAGCCAAATACCAGACGAAACCGGAATACCGAACTTTTACCACGAGGTGTCGCACGTCTCAGCCACCTGAACTGAGTGATGCAAAATGTGTCGCGACAGCCAATCAGTGCTGAGATTCTCTCCACGTCACATTCCTGAGTGTGAACACTATGGAGCTTTACAACAAACTTCATAATGTCAACTCACCACGGAGGTATGTAATGAACACGGACACGACGCTGGTGATTTCTGACATTCAGCTGATACGCTGCAGAAATGATGGTTATATGAACGACGGTGTGCAGCTGCAGCTCTACACTGAATAGCGCACTCGGCCTGGCTGTCATTAACTGTCATCTATGGCCTAATCAAACATCATAATATGTTAATCATGTTGTCTTGCTGCTTGTTTTTAACACAACTGAGTTTGATTCCTGCGCTCCATCGGGCTGTCTGGTGTCAGTATGTGTTGCTGCTGATGTTTGCTTTCACTTTGCCAGGATCTCACATGACGACAAACGCTAATTTAGCTGATTTATATAAAATTAAGCCGGTTTGAGCCAGTACACCCAACCGACCCAAGCCTACATGCTACCCTTTAATGTATGATGAGGACTCCATTTCCCAAAGGAAAACTGATGGGAGGATCAGAAATGTGCGCTGGAGATTTTCCCTCAGCAGAGGGCTCTGCTAGGCGGGTCAGCTCATCACAAGAGGTGCAGAGCGCAAAACTGAGAACCTGCTTCATAGATGAACATAAACAAAATGAGACTTATCAAGAACTTGACTCATCTTACCAGACATCGCTTCATCTGGAACGACTGGACCTTGACAGCCTGCACAGCTTCATCCAGAAGCTTCTCCTGCTCATCCTGGGGAGACTGCTGCGTGCTCGGCTGGGATGTTCAGTTAGCAGGACAGAAACACAAATTACTCAAATCTTCCCTTCATTTATTAGCAACTGTTGACATAAACAACATCAACATCTCTGATTTTTTTTTCCACATAACAATACATTAAGCTTCACATTAGACTTGATTCAAACTTAGCCTTATTACTTGCCTGCAGACCTGCAATTCTTGCCAATACTTCAGCGTTAGCACGGATGGTTTACAGTTTAAATCCCGTCATTTTTACCATAAGCTCAAGTCCTCGGGCTGTCAGTCCCCATGCCCGCTGTGAAATATGAACAGCTCTCTTTCCGGAACCCTGGATGTCCAAAATAAGTCACCCTGCTTCGCTACTCGGGTTCATTTCCGTCAACTGACATGTTAACGTTAGCTAAAGGTTTGTCACTGCCGCAGGCTCTGCACCAACACATCCGTGCATGTGTGTAAAATACATGTTATATATGTGTTGTAGTCTGTTAGCAGCTGAGGCATGTCAGTGCTGCTAGCTGACACAGTTCTGACTTGTTTACGCTGGCGCGAGCTGAGGCCACAACATTTATCTTTACCGTTAGTGAAATATGACACAGCAAAGCGGAAGAGAACGCTAACGGCAGCTAACGTTAGCGTCGGCTGTCACACCGTCACCTGTTCCGTCCTCACGGAAACCTCACAGCTCAAACCTACCGGCTCATTTGAGCCAACACATGTTATCTTGTAGATAACGTGAACAGTAAATGAAGTAAACCCCGCAGGCGAGTTGCTTGCAGTCAGTTGGTAGCTTGTTAGCCTGGCTAGCCGCTGTGTGTCTGGCGTTGCCTCTGAAGCGTTAGGCCACAGCACCGCTCACACACAAGTCTGATTTTACATCAGTTTAACGGTCGACACTTGCGTACAGTGGCCCCATTGACCGGGACTGAACGCAGGCCGGTACTCGAAGCACACATGCAAACCCACTGAATAATATTCTGTCTGGAAAAGTGCTTACCATGATTATTAGATGTGTATCAGATCAGTCGGAGAGGCTGGCCTGTCATGTGACTCACATTAATGCTGCCTTCACGGTCCGCACTCAGTGAGCGCTTCACAGGACAGACAGGCGTGGTCAGTGCTCACCACCCGCGGGACGACGACTGAAATAAAAATAAAAATATTTCTCTGTTCGCTAAACTCTCCAGTCAAAATAGTCGAAAAGGCAGAGCTCAAACGAGCCGCGCCGGAATCCAAATGACGACATGAGCAGTAAAATACTGTAACAGACTGCTTACAAGAAAATGACTAAAAATTGAATTGAATTGAAATTTATTTATTTCGAACATGTAAAGAAAAGAAAAAAGAAAAGAATGCACATAAAACATATTTAAACATACATACAAATAATCGACCATTTCCATTAGGCTATAGATTATTTTTCTTTTTTCCCCCTTTCTTTCTTTCTTTCTTTTTTTTTTTTACAGGTTAATTAAGGATAATTGGAACAGTTTTTGAATTTCTGCTTTGTGTAAGCTTTCCTTCCACGATTCTTTTTTTAAACCCAACACGTGATACATTTTTGTAATACTGAAGATGTTGCCTAAGAAGGAAGGAAGGTTGTGTCATATCCACCCTTTTGTTTTGTTTTGTTTTGTTTTGTTATATCCGGGTGGTTGGGAAGGCACATTTCTCTCCTATAAGTAATTATAAACGAAGAGTCCATTTCCATTTCAGTTAAACTTTATTACTAAAGGTTTAAAGATCTGTGACAACTCAGGTGTGCTCCCTGCCCCCACTGTCTCCTTGTACTCCTCAGTGGCTTCCTTCATCCTGTTTTAACTCCACCTGTTATATTTTTTTCTTTGCTTTTAGTCTTTTTTTCCCCCTGTGCTGCTGTCTTCCTGCATCTCTCTTCCTGTCTCACAGGTGCCATGTGTTAAGATGTCAAGGCTAAAATAGTGGTAGGTTTGACTTGCTAGCTAGTTTTGCTAGATAGTTAGTTGAAAAAGCGCGTAGCAAAATCCAGGTAATCCATGAACATGTTTGTGGTTGGTTTGAGTGTGTACATATGAAGAGGCCGGGAACTACTGATCCAGAGTATAAAAAGCATACATAGTAGTTCTTTTCAAGGCTGATGATTTTCTTCATTGGCAAAGTTTTTTAGCACTGTCCAAATCACCCAAAACTATGCTGTCCCAGTCAGCATGGTTATTTTGTCCCATGAATGGGACAAGATAAAAACAACCTAATTCCAAAAATAGAAACATGATAGTAACACTTTTTTTCAGATTTTGTTGCAGCAGTACATTGTATTCGTGTTTCAACCAAAGGTTTGTCTAATATATTATTTTTACAATTTTATGCCCTAAAAAGAAAACTAACTTTATGCCATTTTCCTCATCTTCTATGCTGCAGGGTCAACTTCCTGTTTGGTGCTTGCCCCGCCCACCCATGTGATGTCACACCAATGAGGGCTGCAATTTTAATTATGTATTTTCTCAGCTAGATTTAAGCAATTAAAGTTTTTGTTTTCACTCATCCGACAAGAAAATAAACTTAAGTTAATTTAAGTCTATAGTTAAACTGTCCCATTAAACCTTATGTCCCAGTCACCCTGAAAACACCCTTTATATTATATGAATATGTGTAAACTATAAGATAGGCCTATATAAACTATAAATAACTATGTAACATATTTGCATTCTTATTTTCATTAAAACAAGAAATGATAGAAAAAATTAATTATAACAATAAAAAAGAAAAGAAGTATAAAAATAAATAAAAAACACAAACACCTGGTGACTGTCAAACCTCATCTTCACACATGTACCTCTTGAAAATCATATTCTTGTACAGCTTTTTTAATTGGTTCATGTTTGAACTTTTCTTGAACTCTATCTTTTTATTGTTCCATAACTCAACACCAATTATTGAAACACAAAACTTTTCAAAGTTGTCTGCACCCTGTAAATTTGTCAATTAAATTTTCTCCTCAGATTAGGGGTTCCCAAACTTTTCAGCCCGAATAAAATAACAGCGCCACAAACTGGGGACCCCAGTTGACCCTGGAGGTGGCATATATAACGCTGCACACATGCACTTTTAGGCCAGTGCAACATGGGCAATAACATGCTAAAACGTAAAAGAACAGCCTGACAGCCATAATGTTATTTTACAGTAATTTAAGAAAGAATATAACCAAAATGTATACAAAAATAAGTTGAATATGCAAATTTAAATAATTTCAAAAATGTGTTTGTTTTTTGGAAGGCATCTCGCGGCCCTCTGGGGGGTCCTGACCCTCACTTCAGAACCACTGCCTTAGATTATAATCCCCATCTCTATTACAGAACACTCTTTGAACATTTGCTGGCAATAAATTTTTTAAAAAGTAAAGATTAAGTTCTCACAATTTATTCTAAGAGGACAGTCATATTTACACTAAGACAGCCTAATTTAAATATGCATCAGGTTATTATCTTCGTCGTAAAGGTGTCAGCTGCACTCGCAGACACACATATACTTCCTGTGGGATATCCCAGTCATTCTGTCTGTGTACTTCTGAAACAACTAAAAACTAAAAACTATAAACAAAGTACCTGGCTATTTTTAACACTGTTTCTGCATAACTTTGGTGTTTTCCTAAATTGTGTAAATCATTTTTCCCACCCGTGATGAGCTGAAATAAGGAACATGCTTCTTCCAATCTGTCCACAACACTTTGCTCAGCTACACAGAAGAGAAAAGTCCCCTAATCACTATTAATTACCCTAATAAGAAAATATGTGGAAAAATTTCTTTCATCAGACATTTGTTGGTTATATTTTAGTGCTTCTCTACATTTAAGTGACATATAGTTATGGCAGTAATTTTGGTCATGAGATGTGAGGTTTGAATCACATGATTCGTTTGCCCCTTTCCTGCATGTGTGGAACCATCTGTGACCTCTTTTCAAACATTTTTGAATAAGCCGAGAGTCCGTTTACATCAAAGTGTGAAATACAGGTGATCTCGAGAGGTCTGAGATCCTTTACCTGACATGTCAGACCCCTTGAAAGCCTCAACCGCAAAATTCTGTGGGGTCTCAAGAAAAGCTTTATAAAAGGATTTTTTTGCTTGCAATTGTCAATAAATTTTTTTTTAAAAGGCTTATGTTGTTCAGGATTCATTATTTAATTTAGATAGCAAAGCTTTCTTTTAGAGATATGAATACAGTTGTTTCTGGTGATGCTGCCTTCCATGAGGTGGCGCTGTTGCAAAAGTTTGCACTCTCCACATTCCACCTGTCTGTAACATGGTGAGTTTTTTTGTTGTTGTTTTTTTGGCTTTGATATTGGCTCACTTATGGACTGAACATGGCAAAGAGAAAACAAAGCTCCTCACTAACCAACTTTGGATTTAAAAGACTGTATTTGTGAGACTTCAGCATAACATTGGAGCACTAGGTACAGGGGGAGACCCCCTGATTGCCATGGGGTATTTCACACACTGGTTTACATGCTTTCTCAAAAGCAACAGCAGGTTATTGCCTCTCAACTCAAAGCCCACCTTATCTCCAATGATCTGTTTAAACCATTGGAATGTGGATTCTGTACACTGTAGAGCAGAGAAACAGCCCTCCTCAAAGTCAAGTCTGACTTCGTCATCTCTCTTTCTCCTCAACCTCACTGCCTCCTCCAACACCATCAGTCATATTATTTTTCTTTCCTGCCTCTCACCTCCTTCACCGGACCCGTGACTCCAGGCGTCCCACAGGGTTCACTGCTGGCTCCTCTCCAGTTCATTGTCTAAATCCAGCGCTACTTCACCACTAATCCCACTGTCCAACTGCAACTGCTTCTACCCAGACCAACAACTTTAGTGGATTTAAACCCCATGCTGATTTCATCAAAAAGGCCTTTCCCCCCTTTAAAAACATAACTCCCCTTCACCCATCCCTTTCCTTTTCTGCTGCTTACATCCAGACTTGATTACAGCATTTATC
This sequence comes from Naso brachycentron, assembly GCA_029874485.1. Classification (NCBI taxonomy): domain Eukaryota; kingdom Metazoa; phylum Chordata; class Actinopteri; order Acanthuriformes; family Acanthuridae; genus Naso; species Naso brachycentron. The sequence goes on from JAQFJA010000001.1 coordinate 1,466,240, forward strand.
TCACGTTCTCAATAAACTCAATATAATCATAACTCTTCTACTCACATTCTCACTCACTCCCACTACGTGACCCTTCACTGGCCCCCTCCTTCTCATCACACACAAAGTCCTCCATAAACAGGCCCCCTCCTATCTTATCAACCTTCTCCACTGCCACGCTGCTTCCTGTAGTTTTTGTTTCTTTTTTTTTTTTTTAATCTGGCAGCAGCCTCCATCACAGAGCCCTGCAGGCCTTTCTCCATTGCTGCCCCGTCCGTCTGGAACTCCCCTAGACACATTAGACTACACCTACTGTATCCGTCCCTGTTAGATACGTTGAAAACTCGTAGACTAAATATTTGGTGTGACCTCCCGTACTTCATCATGTGGGCGGCATGGTGAGGCAGTGGTTAGAGGCATTGCCTCACAGACAGCGAGTCCTGGGTTTGAACCCTCCAGTAGGCTGGGGTCTTTCTGTGTGGAGTTTGCATGTGTCTCCCTGTGTCAGGTTGGATTCTGTTAAGTGCTCTGTCTTCCACCTACAGTCCAAAAACATGCAGGTCAGGTTAATTTATGGCTCCAAACTGCACACAGGTGAGAATGTGGATGCTGTCGGAGTAGGGTTGTGCTTAAAAGTTGCTGCAGCAATTTGTCGTAATATGTATTTTCGTGATATGCTGCATCGTATTGTGACCCATGTGTTGTGATGCGTATTGAGAAGTCCTCACCAACATTCAGATCTAAAGTTCAGTGACACAAAAGAAACACTTAAACACTTTATGTTTTCAATTTCAGTGTGTCCACTGTTTCAGTGTGTAAAGTTTAGTGTGAGAGTGCACTTCAATTCAATTCATTCATTCATTCATTCTTTATTTCAAACATGAAAGAAGAAATACTACTACTATTAGTACTACTACTACTAATAATAAAAAGAATAAGAGTAATAGTTTAAAAAAAAAGACAATAAACTGGAGCACATGTACTTCATGCATGTTTGAAAAGGAGTGGGAAGAACTGCACACTCATGTAATCCCACCCCTTCTCCCTTTATCAATAAAAGTTATTAATTCAGCTTCCTAACAATTTTTTCTTGTATAGTTTTATGCAAAAAGGATAAATGAGCAATAGTTTAGTTAGCAATGATAATAATAGATTAATTACCAATTACCTTTATCTTATAACAGATTCCTCTGTATATACCTCTATAAAAAATATAATAATAAAAGTAATAATAATATAAAAATATTTGACTGATAAATTTTACCCCGTTTGAAAGTTCATATTGTGATGTGTGAACATTCTCTAGAATTATGTATCAAGTATGAAAATAGAATAAACTTTTTGACATTTACATATCTGATCATACATTTTCTCATCATTCATTTTCATATTAACACATCAACATCAATTATAAGTAATTATTCAGTTCTTCATTTTGATGTTATTGCAGCTACATCAGTATGTTCTGTAATTTGCCAATACCATTCAAATAAATTGGAAAGGAAATTTTGAATTAAAATGTTCTGACTCAGTTTGTGAATCATCAATATCATGTGATGAGATGTTTTGACTATCAAGATCGTACACAGCAGCTTGTATTTCAGCTGTGTTTTTACAGTTTTGATGAACTATGTGAATGTGTATTGTGTCATGACCCATGAATCATGTTGTGTATTGTATCATGAAGTCCTTGCCAATACCCAGCCCCAGTATGCTCAATAAATAACATATATTATAATGCACATCAAAATATAACTTTGTGTGTTTTGAAGACTTTTAGCTAAGTGTTTCCAATATTATAATTCATAACGTTTCATGAAACGTATGTAGTCCTTGTAGACCTGCTGATTAAACAGCAGTAATCAGTATACTGCTGCATATAACGGTGTTGCACCTGAAGTATTACGTTTGCCTGCAGGACTGATGAAGTGTTTCAAAATGCTGAGGCTTGAATGCTCCTTGCTCTTCTTCTTCTATTTTCTACACTTTATGTGTTCAGTAAAGATTCCATGTTGGACCAGAGTGGACACTGTCCTCATGTGTCCGAACGATGTCAACGATCTCAGGACTGTTGTGGAAACACTGCATGGTGCTGGCACTGTGGCACTCGCACAGCAGATGTAGCCAGTTGTGACAAACTTTAATTGGTTTCATTGAGTTGTAAAGATAATAAAACACTTTCTGTACTAGAACTTGTAGCCAACAGATATAACTGATTGCAAAATACAGAATAACATGCTAATGCTGAGAGGAATTACTCTTCAGATCTGCTCTGGAGAGCATGTATGGAATGCTGTAGAAAAAACAGAAAGAAAGGAATAACGATTCAGGATGCAATTAACTTGAATAATTTTCCCGAATCATACCTTGCACAAAGAATTTAAAGAGACTTGATTGTTGTGTTTACCAGCTCTAGTGTTTCTCAATGTTCTCAGAGTTAGAAAGTTAATGTAACTATTTTTTTACACACTGTCTGATGGCATCGATCATTTACTGTCTACATGCCCCCTCCAGAACTTAACTGAAGCTCTAAGATGAGCTTCAATTGTGCTGCGTGAAATATCTTAACACCAAGAAACTCAAGGACATGAAACAGCCACAACTTTGTGACAGCCACAAGAGGGCAGGAACGATCCAAATGGGCAGCATCCATGTATCCATCATGTCATGAAATATATTTTGAAAATTACCGTGTCTGTGACTGAGGTCAGGAATGCTCAGTCTGAATGAAGTTTGTAAGGTTGAAGGGAAGAGTCAAATCAGCTGCTCTGAAACATTCATTCATTCATTTAT
>JAQFJA010000001.1:1495729-1508114 GCA_029874485.1 Naso brachycentron
GCCTGCCTCCACCTAAAGTCATCAGATAAACTTTCCAACAACTCTAAACAGTCCTGTGTGCTTGTTGTGACTTGTTTTTTTACCATGTTATGTTATTTTTAGACTCTGTTAGCACTCTTGTGATTTTAGAATCAAATGTGTTTACTGTTGTAATAAGTTACTGTTAACTGGTGCGCACGCGCCCTGCTGTCTACATCTGGTGTCTTCATCCTTTCGCTCTTCTCTTCCAGTACGTAAGATGTGTAGTAGCACAATTGTTTGCCATAGTGTTCAGTGTTGTAAAATAGCTAAAAGCGGGGCACACACAGAGGATGAAATTGGCTGCATCTTCAGTGAAAGCTAGTGGGGCAAAGCGTGCATGCGTGCTGGATAGCAGGCGCGACAGGAATACAGGCACATGACTGGGGTATTGCTGGTTGTTGTCCATGTAAACAGGTCTGTCCCTGGTCTGACTTTAACCATGTCAGCTCAGTAACCAGAATGTTGTGTGCGTGTAAACGTAGTCAGTAAGGATTTTCCTTTATCACTTGAATTTTGATAAAACTCAAAAAACATTCGTTTCAGCCAGTACGCAGCTCAACCCAGCTAAACACCCCACGGGTTTCTGCTGCTATAGCATTACTTTGTCAAGTATGAACAGCACTGTAGTTGATGTTGGGTAATGTTCGTTAATTCTACAAACTTTAGAAATAAAATGTTCATGTAACTAACATACCAGAGTCAGAGTCTGATATTGTGACTGGTCCAACAGGGAGTGGATATATTCCCTTAGGGGTGATTTTAACATCACCTGCTCAGCTCAGTAATTTTAATCCTCTCCAGAGAGCATAAGTAGCTTATTCTTCACCCCATCCCATTTTAATTACAGCTGTTTTCCAGCTGTTTGTTAGCTGGTCCTCTGAAGTGATGGCCTTTATCCTAAAGTGGATTTCAGATTTTTTTTTTTCGCCATGAGGGGCTGCTTGTCCTTCCACAATTTTTTAATCAGTTAATTGTGAAAATTGCCAGTTTTGTGAAAATGGAGGGATTCAAAAATGTTTTTGCGAATCTGGAAACATGTTCTAACCAACATAAAGGTGACTTGGGAAACCAATAAGGAAAGTCATCAGGAAAACAAAATTAAAACTTGGAGAGGTTGTTAAAATGTCCGCTACACGTAAGTACTGATATACTTTATTTGTTTATCTATAGGCAAAAAAATTAGTTAAAGATAATGCAAAATAATTTTTTGTCCACTACTGCAAATGTTAGAAGTTAATTCATCAACAGTTGATTGGAAACAGTTTTCCAGTAAAGGTAACCATTGCAGAAGGAGAGTGCAAAGCCAGACGATGTTATTCGAGGCACTGGTCAAAACTCAAACAACAGAAAACATGATCGAATATGATATCTTTGTTACATTTGCCAGTGTGAAGTTTAGTGCTCCTGCCCTTAGGTGACAGTCGAATGGTTACAGATTGATTGAAATGGAATTTTATGTTAACTGTTATGGGTGGAGGAGCTTCTGTATGACAACATCAGAGACATCAAACTCTGCGATGTAAAAATATTCTAAGATGCAAGTGATTTGTTAGGGAGCCATCAGGCGCCACATTTCTTCAACTATTGACACCCTGCATATTGTGCTAATACAACAACGAAAAAATAAGAAAAAGTCCAGCATTTTAAATTGTTCTTAAATCTTGCCTTTGTCTGTATGATGTATAGTCTAATTAAACAGTGTAATAGTGGTTGAAAAATGACATGACTCTCTGCTATATTGGCCTCCAATAAGACCTGTTTTTGCCATCATATTTTCTTTGCCAGTGACACTCTCTGTACTCTCTGTCCCAATTTGCTGGTCTACATTGTGATTCTTAGCGACAGGTGATGTCAGTACGAGCTGATTGGCTCACCGTGCTCTGACTCGCCTCTGCCAACAACAGAGTGTCTGCAAGTCACACCGTCAGCTGACTCGAGGTGGAGCTGAGACGAACCAGTTTACTCCACTGCAACTTTCCCTGCAACTGTTTGGTCTCAGTTCAAACTGGACTTAAAAGAGAGAGAGACAACAAACCAAACAAAACACGAGCCGGCGCAAACAGCTGCAGAAGATTTGTTTCTCAATAAGTCTCATGCTACGGCTCACATTAGCTTGCTCGTTTACAAAAGTTATCTACTGCAACTTTAACTTTGCACAAATAGACTCTTTCCAGGGACATCTAATGAACCTACAGAGGAAAATATGGCTGTAAAATGTTTTACGCAACTGAGCACACAGACAGTTCTGGACATGTAATGAACAACAAAGAGCCGAAGACAAATCAACAAATAACCTCAGAGAGCCAAAATGACAGACATCAGGTCACTCAGACTTTGGTTCCAGCTGAAAGGGAAGTGTGGTTGCACATGGTCACCTCTACATGGCGTGGTCAGGCCAACACTAGTGCTTCACTAGTGCTGGTCATATACACTATCATCTGGTTTAGTCTAGGGCAAGACAAACAAGCAGAGTGCAGGAAGAATTATCTATTGTAATACAATATCCATGCTCAGGCAGTCATAAAGCACTGTTAATATATATATTTATATACAGTTTATACATAAAACAGTGGAAAAACATACATAAAACCAAGAAAATAGCATGTTTAAAGGCAAGGAAGCAGTAAACAACTAATGAAACACTAAAGGATTAGAGCACCAGGACTGGTGAGTGTAACTCGTGTGACACTGTGATATAATATCTACATATCAGGTTAGGATAGCACTGGTTAAATATACATAACAGCATCTGTGACTAACAAAAATTCATTGACAGTGTAATTAAACTGATTGATGAAGATGATTTATGTTGTCTGCTCGAAGAGCTGACTAACTCCAGCAAGCAAAATATGTGATGGTTCCTGCTTATAAAAGGGGAAAAAAAAGAAAAAGAATGAGATTGCGACATCTTCCTTCCTTCATGACGAACAGGCAGGAAGCATTCAGTACACAGGACTGTTGCGGATCCCGCAGCACAGCACCATGCTGAAGATCATCTCAAAGATCTAGGAGGATGAACACAAAGGAAACAGTTGATTTCACATTCTTACACTGTTACTGGAAACACTCACTAAAGCACCAAGTGTGTATTAATCCGCAGCCGAAAACAGTCCCTACTAGGGGTGTAACTGTACACAGAAGCCTTAGTCCGGTACAGAAAATTCACTATTGCGTCATTCTCCTCCCCCATCTTTATTTTTGCCCCCTGGCTCAGGTGAGAAAAACACGGTTGACACGTCCCTACGTCATAGCTCACCGTACAGGATTTAGTAAAACAAAAGGATCTGCACAGGATGTTTTATTTTGAAAATTGACCAGATTTGCTGCTCTGTCTATGACTTCCTGTGTGCAGCTTGACACAGTTCGCCTTTCCTGTCAGTACATGATGTGAGTCTGCACGCGCTAAGAAGTCCGCCATCTTGGACAGCTAGCTACGGCTACACCACTGGTACAAATCACGTGATTATTCAACACTAATGTTTAATGTTACTGATTAAATGTCCATACCATTCACTACATTGTATTTAGGTTAGGATTACAGGTTGAGCTGGGAGTAAAGGCATGGTGTGTTGTAAACTGGACATAAACTGGTAATGAGTAATTTACTTGCCAGTTATGTTAGCTGAAGTAGTGTTAGTGGCTAACGTTATGCTAGCGGCTTTGCTCGATGCCAGCTAACTATCCACCACAAGTTGAAAATATAAAACAGGCCGTTGCTAGTGTCAGAGCTGGCTAGCGTTAGCCATAATGCAATTATGATTTAGTTTAAAACATTAAATATGCTTTCGACCTAGCTGTTCAACACAGTGGACATTTTTCCGCTTGCGCGACTCACATTGACGCAGGACTCACATTGGGTACTGACATCTCCCTCGCTTCTTGCAGCCTCAGTCTGTGATCACTGCGCTAAAACGGTGGATAAATTATTTTGAGTGTCACACAACCTCAGCGAAATGACTCGTTTAACTAGTTTAACGCACGCACTTTGGAAAGTCAAGAGAAGCCTGATTACAAGATTTAAAAGAAGCAGGCAGGTCTACTACGTTAGCTCAATTAGCATGTGCTAAACTTGCTGAAGGCTTACCGCTGCTTATGGTTTCCTGGTGGAAATCACGTATGTGAATTTGTTTCTGCGTTACGTTCATCAGTCTTAATAAATCATACTGTATGTAATTATACTGTGTATTCTCCATGTTCTATGCACCTGAACTGTCACATGTGTACTGTACGGTTCAGTACACGTTGATGTATTGTTACACTCCCAGTCCCTACCAAGTGCAGTGTGGACGCTTGTTTGAGTGACATGTGTGGAACAGTAGAGTGACCAGCTGTTTCAGGATGTGGCTGAACCCTTTTTTCATAAGGAATGAGTAGGTAAATAGAGAACAGATAAAGTAAATACAATTTGAACACTGTTAGTAGAAACCAGTTGAAACAGGGTCAAGTGCTACTGACGTCTAAACAAATACCTTCATACACCAACAACAAAACAAAACCTCCACAAAACAGAACACAGAGAAATATGAACCAGTTGGATGTTGCCCAAACACAACAGTTTTGTCAAAATTATCACTGAAATTTAAGAAGTTCAAACATGATTAGAAAACATGTTGAATTATCAGTAAGCTCTGTGTACTGCTGTGTGCTGCGACACACTGCGGCAGTGAAGGCCGAAGCCAAAATGAGTCAGTAAACAAAGTTATATATAAACTTTCTATTCCTGTTTAATTAGCCAGAGTTGTGCCAGGTAGGACAGAAACAGCTTTTTTTTTTCCTTGCCATGTTTTCTCAATCTCCTGTTTGCTCTTGGACGTTATAAAGGTTTAATATTTGTGATGTGTTGTTTAATGTTCTCACCATAATAACTGCAACCACCAGTGCAGCGATGCCGATCAGATAAATCTTATCTGAAAACAATTCCTGGATTCTTTGGTGGCAATTCTGCAAAACAAAAACAAATTTAAACACAGACATTATATCTGCTTCAAAGCATCAATAACAGCTTCATTTCCACTCACAATTACTTTGGGGTCAAGGGGGAAAAAATGACATATTAAGAGTAAATACCAAAAGCACATCACCTGTCACATGATCCAATTTTCAGTATGGCAATATAATAAAGGACGACAAATTTGCGTTTACAGTGTATTCAAGATTTACCATGACACCGTCTTTTTCAAACCAAAAACAAGTGTTTCAGTTGCCTCAACTGAAACCAAACTGTAGCAATAATTCAACAGGCGTGGACAACAAATGTTCAGGACAGGAAAACAGATAAAAGTATGTGAGAAATGACAGTAACCTACACTTCCTGCCTGTGTGTGTCAACATCATTACACAGCAGAAATGATGAGATAAGCTGCTTAACAGATTTATGGGCAGGAGGTGAGCTAGCCAACACTGCACAGACCTGACGTGCGCACTGTTTGTCAAACTCACTTAATGCCGGGGTCACAAGATGTTTTTGTCTGGTAAAATGTTCACTGTGTCAGATTAGGTGATTAAAGAGTCATAAATTCTGGCCGTGTCATGGCTGAAAGACATGACAGACTGCACGTTGCTCCTTGATCAATCATTGTTTGCAGTCCATGATGTGCGTGATGTCACCGGCAAGGGAGCGCTCCTCACTGACTACCACTACTGACAAGTCGTCATGGAAGGTAAACAAAAAATCAAACATGTTAGTCATTTCGTTACGAGGCGTCCTAGATGCGGCGTCAGCTGTTGTCCATTACGACACACTACGCAAGATGAAATGATCGACTGTTGCTCCTGATGGTCACTGATCGTTTTCCGAGCCCACCCAGCGCCCTACGTCTTCCCAGTCAGGCTTTTATCAGACTGATATCGTGTAGTCTGACCTCGCCGTGAGGCTAACCACGTCCACTTCTGGATAGCGATCGTCTCTTCGGCTGCGTCCTCATGGAAATCACACTGACTCGAGAGATACAGAAGCTACCCTTGCTTGAGATACAGCCATACAGGGTAGTGAATTTGAAATATTTACTGTTTACTGTTCCACAGATGAGACAAGACTTAGCATCTTAGCATGCTATTCATCAATCATCGACCTAATGGGGGTAGCCATCTTGGTTTTTGGAATCAGATTTGGAGAGGCTGGAGTCGCCAAGGATACACAGTACTAAATCTCTAACCAGACAATGACTTGCCAGTCTCAACATAGTTCCTCTAAATAGAACGTTACTGTACAAAAGGACAATCATAGTGTTTTGAATAAGACTTGACACCAGCCAATGAGACCATAAACTGTCCCTGCTGATCATTAGAAAGAATGAGGGCTTAAGGCAATTACACACTGGCTTCACTTTTTAATTCCAGAAGCTCCATCCATGTCATTTGTTCTTTGTTCTAATTACACCCTCAGTCAAAAATGCATCCTTGTCTTTCCTTTCAGCACTTTTTTAATCCCCTGATTTCTTCGGGACTTAAACTTCCTTTACGATGTTGGCTGGGTGCACTGGAAAACAAAATTTAACACAAGACAATCCTGGCAACCTCAGAGGCTTAGACTGGACTGTGGTCTGTTGAAAAAAAGGGGAATGTGCAGCCAAGAAATCAAGTTAAGACTCTTGTGTAGCTCAAGTGTGAATACAAAGAACTTTCCTTGCAAAGATCTTGAGTCGACTTATGTATCCAGCTCTGAATACAGCCCCAAGTGATTCCCCACCTCTTAAATTTTGTTGGAATTAAATACAAAAGAAGACTGATTCACGTCTGTATTTTCCAACCTTTTCCACTACCTGACCTTTTCCATTGCAGAACTTTTGACTTATAAACGGGTGTAACTGATAACATTAAAGGCACTGTTTTTATGGGAAATACTCTAACACTCATTTCCTTGCAGAGAATTAGATTAGATTGATACCACTAGTCCTTTTCTTCACACACGTGCTGACCTGGCTTTGGGTTGATTTGGCACATCAGCCCAGCATGTCGGCGATTTGCATTTCCATTAAAATGGGCCTTCGGTGTGTGATAGGGTCACAGGTCAGCTGTGGTTGGGGAACCTAACCACTACCTGCTTGGAGGCGTGTCCAACACACTTTGACCCTGAAACACCTGAACTTAAATATTTATAGGGCTGTCCAATGACTTTTGTCATGCTGTGTATTTATGCTTTAACACTAGAAAGGCCAAAATTCCATTCCTACTGAAAAGGCAGTGAGTTGTCACTTTGACCGCCAGACTCTGAGCTCTGTTTAGATACTGCTTGAAAAAACAAAATAACACCTAAAAATTTTCCAAGGAGGAAGAGAAAACGCCCACATTTGTCAGAGACGAAGCGTCCAGATCCACTCCCGGCTGCGCTGCTTTGACAGACAAAAACCGCCTCTGTAAATGGAACTTGCAGCTGCTCAAGCAACCAAGATGCAGCTGCCACAGCCCAAAAAAGTATCAATATAACTGCAGCAAAGTCTGTACGGTCATTATGACCGTCTGAGGCTGAAACAGGTAGAGATGATCAAATTTTGTTTGCCTTCAGTGCAATAATGAAATAACATTTTCAATGAAAATACATTTTCGGGAAGTCAGGGACCAGCAGCACTGTAATTTTTAATTCAACAGACTTACATGACATATAAATGTGAAAACGGTCAAAATGACTGTCACAGCCGCTCAAGTGTTCAAGTTACAGCGTGTAAGACTTTGTGACAGGTGTGTCAGAATTTGGCAGAAATGCAATAAAAATATTCATTTGTTTTCATTGGTGTTACCTGAGAACAAGATAAGACGTGTTTTTCTAACCTTAAAATGAACCTTTTATACACAGAAGAAATGGGACTTCTTCTGTATTCACCATGTTGCACCAACATTTTTCTACAGAAGTCCAAAACAGAAAAAGTAATCTCTGGCTTTAAAGAGGACCTTTTGCTTTTTCACAAGTTTTATGGCAACCAGTATTTGTACTACATGCCTGGAAGTGGAGTGAGCGTGATAACGTTCAGTTGGCTGCGACTGTAAACTGACTATAAGATGTCATTACATGTCGTCACTTGTCGCAGTGTCGTCTGGTCAGTTTTAGTAAACGACAGTATTGCTTTTGTCCACAATGTGAGCACAACCTCAGCCTGGCCAAGCTGCCTAGATATCAAAGTGGGAATCAAACTGTTGAGATGAGTGATTGAACTTACAACAGAAGTTCCGGCAGCAGGGCAGAGTTCAGTCACACCAAGTCTGTCAGTAAGCTGTGTCAGCAGAGTCGTCCCCAGGCCTTTACCACAGCAGCTCAGCTGAAACACAAAAACCACACAGTGATCATCTCATCTACACACTTCTACTAAAGGCCTCTGCACTCTGAATCTGTGTTTTCGGATGTGCATGTTAAATCCATAACCTGGGGAAGAAAAAAAAAGTTTGCACAGAAACCCTGCACACTGAGTCTGATGCGTTTATTTTTCTAGTCTTTGTGACAATTTGTAGTATGAGGCAAAATGGAGCTTTCAAGCAGTGAGGATGATTTTGTGGTTCTGTCACTTTTTGAAAAAAGAAAAAGAAAATACTGGGTTCGTGCAATCCTAAAAACAAGACAAAAGCAAGAAGAGTTTCACCGGCTGATAAAAGAAGCTGCAGAATTATCCCGATGGCCTCCAGGCAGGACTGGGCGATATATTGATTATACACGATATACCGAGATTTGTTCCATGTGCGGCGTAGTGAGCGGCTACAACATCCAGTATAAACTGTCACACAAATGTTTAGAGCCGTCAGCCTGTAATCGGCTCTGGACTTTCACTTCTCTCACAGCACACAGCTCACTCCCCTGCGTGTTTTGTGTCAGTGGCAGAGGCAGTCGGTGCTGCTGCTGCTCACTCTGTGCTTACTTATTATTTTTAAGCTTTCCTCACTAGAGCACCGCTTCGTTCCTGCCATCCACTTTACTGCTGCTGTTCAGCTCAGTTTCTCCGCTGTCCGACTAATAAAGGATGATCTTATTTTATCGTGTAAGGGGAGGGAACTAACGTTACAGCGCTCTTAATGCACCCAAAATTACGTTAGTGGGCTGATAATGTTACGTCGTCACTCCGTTATATGTGTCAGTACTTTGTGAAATAAATGCGTAGAAGGATCAGGATACTGTCGCATGTTGTTTTGTTGAAAAATGGCATTTGCGTAATTTTTACATCTACTCGTTTAATTTTAGAAGAGCATAAGTGTCTTTTATGCAGTTCACTGTCCTGAGTGACTGTCTCAGTCCTGCTCTCCTGCTTCTGTTGTGGGCGTGTCTTACACATGCTTCTCACACACACGCATGCACGCATGCGCACACACACACACACACACACACAGAGGGAGCAATAGAGAAGATTCCCTTAATTCTCATCCAGTTACAACAGCTGGCTTGCAATGTCTCCATTAAGTGGTGGTTGTGTTCAAGCTGCAGACTAAATAGAGTCAGTAGGCTTGGGCCGGTAATACCGGCTTTCACCACTAGGAGTCGCACACTACTAGCCAGAGCGGCACAAAAGAAGAACAACTGAATTGAATGACACAAAATTTTTTTATTTCTCATAGCAACGAAACGCGTGACATCGTCCGTCAGTGCATATTGTATCTGCTGCAGTTTTACACTCAGACTCACAACGCATTTTTCTTTCAAATGAATTACACTGTTTGCTACGTTACTCTGTTCAGTTGCATTCCTCCCATAAATACACGCACATAAACTGATCACAGCAGACATGTGGCTTCTTTTTCCCTCCCCTTTTGCAACCTAGTCTTGTAAAACAAAACGAAAGCATCTTGAACGAGTCAGAGTTCAGTCAGCTTATGTTAATTTAGTGTTATCTCGTTTGAGGAGAGAGCGCTCAGCATTTTCTTTAACTACGGTCGACAAACATTTTTGCTGCACTATATCAGTTGTGGAGGTCCTAAACTGACTGGAAAACTTAACGACATCATGTCCGGCTTAATAAAATCATCCACTGGTCTGTTAAGTTACAAACAGCCACAGTTTGGACGTTAGCATTAGCTAGTAACGTTAGCATCAGGAGGAAGGGGGCTTTCCATTTCTTGTCATAAACTACAGCAGCATGATCATCATTTCTGCTCTGTATCTCTCGTGGAAGTCCAAGAAACGCTGGAAAACTTCACCATGTCGTGTCTGTTCATAAAATTATCCAGTGGTGTATAAAGTCGTGTTGTTGGAGCTCAGAGTGTTCACACACAGCGCTGGCACGTTGGTGCCTTCAGGGCGTCTGTGACATCGGGAGACTGACAACACTGACACTGACACAGTGTCATTCACCTAAAGAGTTTAATTGAATTAAATTTTTTTTTTTTTTGGTTTAATATTTTTTTTAATATTTCAATTTGTTTACTTTTGCAGAGCCTGCAGTTAGTTAACAAAACGCATTTATTCTACATGTAATTCTTACAGTTTCATAATTCAAAAAATCAAAATGAAATCATTTTTATCAACCTGGAACCAATTATAAGCCGACCATATGTTGGTGAGCAAAACTGTGGCCCTGAATTTGCTGTGACTTTTAAAATACTCTTAACCAACATGAAAAACTAAAGAATTGTGATAAAATCGAGATTGTGAGTCTGCCACGAAAAAATCGGGATGTGATATTTTTGCCATATTGCCCAGCCCTATGTTCCTGACAAATCAAAGATGCTACAACACTGTCATATTGACTCAGCTTCTCTTTTTCTCTCAGACCCCAATCATCACCATTCGGAGGAGACAGTGGCACCGCTGTCCTATCATGATGACCCGGATATTTAAGCCTTCACTCTTCCGAATTCAGGTGGCTTGCCTCCTCTCTCTGGCTCTGCTCTTCGCCGTCTTCCTATTTTTCAGCCACCAAGATCGACTCCAGGAAAACTCACTGGCCTACATTTTCAAAGGCTTTCGCAGCCCAATGGGTGAAGCCAACCAGAGCAACTCCCTGAGGTTCCTGTGGAGGGAGACTACATATGAAGCACCAAAGCCTCTGCTCATTCTCAGCTCTCAGCAGGTGGATGGGGCAGCCAGGGAGGGAGAAGGAGGAGGAGGTGGGGGAGTAAGTGGAGCCAGGATGGGCGTAATGGGGCAAGGGGACTCCGTGACTACTAAAAACAGTTTATGGGAGGAGACAGGTGAGGAAAGGAGACTTAGCGCTGAGCCCTACCCCTACATTCTGAATGAACCCTTCAAGTGCAGGGACAGCAGTCCCTTTCTCATCCTTCTTATCACTGCAGCACCCAGACAGACAGATGCCCGCAACGCCATCCGCCAGACATGGGGAAATGAGAGCGCAACTACAGGTCCGAGGTTTGTCCGTCTTTTCCTACTAGGCACAGGAAAGAGCTCAGACACCTTCCTCCAGAGCAACATAACAGAAGAGAGTCGTGTTTACCATGATATCATCCAACAGGACTATCAAGACACTTACTATAACCTGACCATCAAAGTCCTGATGGGCATGAACTGGGTTGCCACCTTTTGCCCACATGTGTCCTATGTGATGAAGACAGACAGCGACATGTTTGTCAATACTGAAAATCTCATCCAAAAGCTGCTGAAGCCAGAGCTGCCTCCCAAACAGAAGTACTTCACTGGCTACCTGATGGAGGACGCTGCACCAATCCGAAATAAGGCCAGCAAGTGGTACATGCCAAAGGAGCTGTACCCAAGTGAGCGTTACCCGGCATTCTGCTCCGCCACAGGCTATGTGTTCTCAGGGGACATGGCAGAGCTGATCTACCAAACCTCTCTCAACATTAGCAGGCTGTACCTGGAGGACGTTTATGTGGGCGTCTGCCTGGCGAGGCTGCGAATCAAGCCAGTACCCCCTCCCAACCAATACCTCTTCAACAATGAGCGGGTGCCTTACTCCAGTTGTAAGTACAGTCAGCTGGTCACATCACATCGTTTCCCCCCTAATGAACTTATCAAGGTGTGGAACGACTTGCAGAGCAACAAGCACAACGCCTGTGTCAGTAAGCCCTAGAAAAAGAATGGCAGGTATGGACACCCTAAGTTTCATGGAGAGAGGCCTCCTTGATACGTCCTGCGAATTAAACCCGCCTCAGAAATGGGAGCACTGTAACTACAGCCGGTGGAGGACATGTTGAGCTATACACTGCATGGAGAAAAGCACATTGTTTTTGCTATTGTGTACAATCAAGGATTCAAACAATTTTTTAATTTGAGAAAAAATGGTAAGTATCTCTAACCTGTGGATATTTTTCTGAAAGGGAGACTGAATGACATTTGTGATATGTGATATGTTCAGGCTGCATTTGTAAATAAGAATTTGTTCTTAATTGCTTGCCTGAGTAAATAAAGGTTAAATAAAAAAATAAAATGGTGGATGCACAAAAAGTGCCGCTGCTCAGTGGTGGCGTTAATGGT
>JAQFJA010000001.1:1508214-1523332 GCA_029874485.1 Naso brachycentron
AATTTATACATATAATTTTTTATACCCTTGAAATGAGAGAAGTGGGCAGCAAACTGAGCTTTTAATCCAGAGCCTTACACCTGACCATCCCACCTGCTTAAAAAAAACAAACTACCTACTGGTCTTAGTACTTAATAGGCAGTAATTGTGTGCATGCAATAATCCACCTGTTTCAGTTGGTATATTTTGGATAAAGGCTACTTGATTGACTTTGCAGTGCTTTATTACCTAGTTATACCTCATATATATTTTTGTCTGTAAGCCCTACGAGATGGAGCTCTGGCTGATGTTGCCTACCCAGCCGAGGACCTCACTGCACATTACTCAGCTGGACCAAGATTTAAGTTATGTTTTGGTTATTAGTCTTAAGAGTGTCAAAACTGGCTGAAATTAGGTGTGTTCTGTTCAAACAAAAACTGACAGTTTCTGTGTCAGTCTTTGTTGAAAAGATTTTTATGGTACAAATAAGGTATCTTGGGGAAAAAAAAGAAATGAAGGAACATTTGCACACACACATATATTCCACGCATATTCCAGTTAGATGCTGTCTTGCAGAGAGACATCTAAAAAGAAAATCTTCATATTCTCAACTTAGAGAAATTATTTTCAACCAAATACAAATATACACATATAATGCTGAAATTCAATTTTAACTGTCAAAGAAGCAAATAAAAACAATTCTTTCAAGTCCTTTAAGGTACTGTGTGAATAACAGAATATCAAAAATGAGGCAAATGTAAATAACATAGAAAACCTTGATATATAAACAAGACATATGTGTAGAACAAATAAATATATATTGAAGCTGCAAGCAGAGTTGAACAGGTTCATGTCAATCCACAAAATTAGCAGCTTGCCACAGGCGTTGAAAAAAGCCACTTGTGCTTCACTAAATTACCAACATGCCTGGAGCTGTGCACAGACCAGCTTTGTGCAGGTATGAAAACAGAGGTCTTAGACTTTTCCACAAAGAGAGGTAATTAACTAACTTAACTCAACTAACTAGTGCTAGTGCATTTAGTATGTGCATTACATTTTGTGAGTGCCATCAGGGTAATAGACTTTGCAGGAGCTCAAATCTGTGGAACCATATTGGACCTTCCTAATTTGTCTTTGAGGTTAGGGTAATGAGGAAGCACAACTAAGTGCGCTTAAGTATCAGAAAAAAGATGCCAAGACAATAACAAGTGAGCTATCCACCAAACCATTTCAACCCTAAAGGGTCTTCAAAAGATTTTACAAATATCTGATTGAAGACTGAGCTTCACTTAAGTTAAACTGTTCTTCAACCATGAAACTTGAAACACACTGCACAAATTAAATCCTGAGTACAAACCACGACTATGATGGATAGTTTTTGTGCAAGATGTCATCTGGTTTTATACTGGTTTACAATATTGGGTTAGGTGCTGATGCTTTCCCTGGGAAAACGATTTCAAATCTTAAAATGTTTTCCTGGAATAAACCTCTCCACTCTGTCAGTGTGTTGGTCCAAAGGCCTATATTAAATCTTCTCTGAAGAACACTCAGTGCTTTATGCTTTATGTTATGCTGTGAAAAGTACAGATGTTGAGGGTGAGACTTATGTTGCTGCAGTTAAGATTTATTAACTGTAACCACAAACTTCTTCCACCTTTGACCCTGAGTCAGCTGTAAAGCCAGAGGAGAAGCCACTCTCAATGAAGAATCCTGCTGAGAGTGAATCTGAGTTATGCTGCTGGGCCTGATAACATCCCCGGCCACGTATTATAAACATTTGCCAATCAGATATTGCACTTCACAAACAGACTCCAGACAGTCTGGATTTGAGGTCACACTTTGTCAACTTTTACGGAGGAGTGTCAGGAGTCATTCTGACTGTAAATATCACAAACCAGCATGGTATGTGCACAGCCCAGGACAAAGAGGCTTAGAGTCAGCCAGGACATCATTGATACCCATTTACCGAGCATCAGTGATGTCGGGGAGGTGCATGAACAGTAGGATTGGGTACCCAACCCAAAGAGAGAGAGGGAGACTGCACATGCGCACAGCACATGAAGCCAGAGCAATCATGGTGAGCAGCGAGTGAAACAGGACACAGACAACGCTTGCTACAACAACTGCGATGCTACGATTGAAACTGGCCGAGGTAACCATCAAACTTAATGAAACAGTCAAATTTAAGATATTCCTGAAAACTGAGGGGTGTACAGTGTTTGATAGCCTGAGGGCCCGGCTGCAGCTAGCAGGGCAAGCTGAGACGAACCCTCCGTGCCGGATGACAAATCCTTTAAAGACCCTGTGAAACGGAAGTCAGAGAGTAATTTCCTTCTGCATCTTGACATGTTTCTGCCAAAACAGGCCACTAATTAGGAACCTGACACGTATACTGATTGAAGTTCACAGTAGCCAATAGGACTGAATGTGCGCTACCCTCCGTCCCAGCTGACAATATTGCTGTTTGTGAATACACGCATTAGTACAACCAGAGTATAACAGGACTTTATACACACCACGGGACGATGTTATGAACACAGACGTGATGTTGGTGAGTTTTCCAGTGTTTCTAGGACTTAAACAACTGTTACAATGCAGAAATGACAAGTACAATGGCCTTACAATACTAGCTAAGCTAATGCTAACTGGGGCTGTGTTTATCTCGGCTGGGGCAGGACCTGTCTATGTGGAGTTTGCATGTTCTCCACGTGTCTGCGTGGGTTTTCTTCAAGTGCTCCGGTTTCCCCCACTGTCAACACATGTACATTCGGTCTATCTCCAGTCAGTGCCCTTGACCAAGGTACTGGCTTAGAATCAGGAGTTGGTCCCCAGGCGTTGTGCTGTAGCTGCCCACTGCTCATTAGGGATGGGTTAAATGCAGAGAATAAATTTCACTGTACATTGCCTATATGTTACCAATAAAGAACCTTTACCTTTACCTTACCTTTATTCACTGAGCTGTGTGACACATTAACAGATATCCATTTATTTTGTGAACACAAACACGTCGATAAGCTTTTAACATGTCTAGGACTTCCACAACTGATATAGCTTAGTAAACACAGTTATAGCGGCTGTAGTTAATTCCAGAAAGTGGTGAGTCCCCCCCTCCTCTAAATGGGCTTCCCTGTGGTGGAGTGATGTGGGCCAACTTTATTTTGTTTTTTTGTTTTTTTAATTATTTGAAAGATGAATATACCAACAACATTTTTGAATGACTGTTTAACCACTGCCGTAGTTTGCCATATCCACAATATTTTTACAGACTTTGATTAAAACAGGAATTTTAAATGCATGTCTCTCCTTTGAGGGAGGAGGGATGTTGTCCTTGAATGGTTTTACAGAATTATCCAGTAATGACATTCTTGTGTAGTCTTAGGGTGTTACCCCCTAAGATCTCTCACCAGTTTAAAATTTAAAACTTTGATCAAACATGTCCACCCCAATGTTGACTACAGTGTTTTCAAAGACTAAAGAGATAAGGATTTGAAAGATGTTTTACTTTTTTAATTATTTCTATGTTTTTTTTATCCAAAAGTTGTGGAATGTTTATTTTTTTCTTCCTGCAAAGTGATGAGGACGGGTCTCCAACTGTGTTATCTTTCATACACAATCACATTTAGATGCTTTACAAATAATCAAATAAATTAGGCCACTGATCATCTTGAGTTCAATCTAGCAAACTATACTGAATAATTGAATACAATATTTAACTGTATTCATTGCTACTGTACAGTGAAACTCAAGCGTTTACACAATTTGAAACAGAGTCATTTATAAGTGTTTGTTCTAAAATAATGATTGTTACATATTTTAATTTGAAAAAATGTGTACTGAGATTGTAAAAAAAGTTGGAAATTTAACTAATTTATCAATGTTTGACGTCATCTTACTGAGACACAGAGAGGCAGAATGAAGACATGAGCCATGAAACAGAGATTTTCTTAAATCACGTCATGAACAGTAATAATTCTCTGTTTCATCAGTCTCGTGTATAAAACCTGAACTAACTCGAGTCTATGCAGTGTTGCCAGACTGAGTAGTTTTCTGTCCAACTCAGCTACTTTTTCTTTCATTTGGGGGCATTTTGGGGCACTTAAAACCAAAGGTGCATCTTAAAAGTATGTGGTCTCTCTGCCTGTTCAATGTTGAATTTGTTTTGAACCTGCACCTGCCTAAATATGTTGGATGAGTGCGACCAACTATCTATCTATCTATCTATCTATTTATTTATCTCTAGCTTCTAGCTTCTCTGTTGCTGCATCTGCCTGGTTGCCTTGGTAACAGTGCTGGTTGGGGTCGGGACCTGACGGGATCTGACTGTAAATGAGAAGCAGGGGGCCTTGATGGTAATTGGTAATGGGCTCTTGGTTGCTATGGTAACGGTGCATTCAGTGCCATCCCTTCTTACATTTTCTCTCTGTCTTCATATTGACCTTTTTTGTTCCTCCACCCTCTTAGTCTTTAAAGAACCATGGAATGATGGAGATGTCACAGTGTCATATTTGTGTCACCGCGGAGAAGGAGGCTGCTGATTCTGTGACGAGACTAAATACTTGATCAAGCTAAACAGTTGATTAATACTGATAATCCATACTGTGCCAGTTCATGTTAAGCCTTCCTCAATACACAAACACACAGTGAGGAAACACTGGCTAATGATTGATTGAGTTATTGACCAATTGACTGATTGATTGGTGAAGATGTGCATGATCAGGCGGGTCCATGACAGCACAGGTGGTAAGTACTGTTGCTGCCAAGAGTAGTGAAGCATATCCATGAATTCATGGGTGTGCTACCTGATTAACCATCAGCTATGCACATGTATTATTTGTATCTAATGCCTGACTTCATGTAGACTCATTACAGTGATTAATGCATTAACCAATTAGCAAATAAAGTCAGTCCTTCCCTTGCATGAATCTGACAGTGATTTTGCGCGTACTTTTTAGTATATGAGGCTATATATGAGTATATTTACCTTTTTGTCCTAGGATACCCACTTGCACTTATTAAAGCAGGATTCAACATCTTAATGGTTATGTTTATTCACTCACAACACACAGAAAATTTCAAGGAGAAATGTAGATCTTAGTCTGTAATACAACAGTGAAAAAAAAAATTCTCCAGCACTATATGACCCCTTTATCCACCTCATCCACCTCCCTACGACTTAAGAGTGGTATAAGGGCATGTTAATTTTATTCCCTAGAAAATGTGCTCCCATTAAACATAATACTGCATGGAAGATTTTAACATTTGATTTTGAAGTATCTTAGGAAATAAGAATGTATAAGATATTACTGCACAAACATAATTCCCAAGGACGCAGAATTGCTCTTGCAGCAAAGTGTCATTATCATTTTGTCCACACAGAAATAACATAGCTAATGACAATATCATTTTTGAAATCCGGAATTTGGAAATCAATTCAGAAACAAAATGCAACATGCTTTGCCTGCCCAGAAATCAACCTTTTCTTCAGTGTGCAAATATAAATTAATACTCAAATGCTGCTTCGAATTAGTATTAACAGAGAAATCTGTCAAAGCAATTAATCACAGGTGTTATTAACATTAAAGATAGCGTATGCAGGTTGTGGGTTCCAGACCCGACAAGGGGGATGAGTATGACACAGCAAAAGTGTCTTTGAGAAACAAATGTATAAAGTTTTAGAGTCATGGTAGATGATGTTTGACGAATACATATCAGAATCAACGCAAGAATGTATTTTAAACAACAGTCATTTACTTATGAAGCAAATCAATCATTCTTAACCACTTTTACTTTTCAATTGCTGCAATACAATTTCCAGATGATGCAACTTGCAAAATGACTCAGCTGATGCTAAATGCAGATTGTAATATCAACTTCCTTGATGTCTCACTATTCTTCTGCTTGTTGCTCAGAATTGCCTAAAAGTGCCCGGACCCGACCCACCGCTGCACAGCAGCTATAATTAACTCTGTATTTGCCAGTTTTAATTCAAATATCTTGTATCTCTCTAATTTGTGGTTTCCACAGTTCTAACCATTTTAGTACTTATGATCACAAACTCCAGTCTTGTGACTTATTTAAATTAAAAAGATAAGTTCGCTCATTTGTTTAAATGGATGTCTTTTCTCTAGGACATCATACTAGCACAAATCAGGGAAGCCTAGTAGAGGTCAAACATCTACGAAAATTCAAACTTATTTTTTATAAGGTGATTCAGTTTGGGGGAATTTTCATTTTCCAATTTTTATTGCAGTTAATTATTCAGCTGTAGTTCAGCTGATCAATGTTGGTTCTAAGCTGGGATAGTTTAAAGAAGAGACTTGTTGCATAGAGAAGCAAGAGAGGGGTCGCCATTGTCACCACGTCTGTGAGCGAGAGGGATGAGAGAAAGAAAAGAAGCAGATGTAGGACTGCATATTGAAAAGTTCCTGGCAGCAGCAGATGAAGACGGGGGGAGGGGAGGAAAAAAAGGGTAGACAGATATGGGAGGAGGGGTGGGGGAGAGGCAGGACTAGAGGAAAAATAAGGGTAAGTGAGACAGTGAACACTAACCACAACCAGATGGGGAAGTAAGAGGGAGCGACAGTGGAAAAGAAACCAAGAGGAGTGAAGGAGAGGGAAACTTTCACGGAGGAGGGAGGAAGAGGGGTGGGGTCGGCGAGGAGGAGGAGAAGGGAGGGCCAGTGAGGAATTTTTTCCAATACCCACTAGGCATGTTCTCCACTTCCCACTTCTTGAGAATGAGAGGGAGGCTTTATGTAACGGGTAGGATGCAATCATTGACACTGTTCAAGAGAAAGTCCCCGAGTAGTTCCTCTCTGACCAGCAGGGCTTTTCCATTAAACAACCACAGTTCTGTTGCCTAAAAGGACGCCAACAACTGATCCATGCACCCCAACCTTTTTTCCCGTAGCTGTATTATACATGTAGATGGGAGACTCCCAGATGTATTTTTGTTGTTAGAACAATTCTGTATTTTAATGACATCATCCCTTTCGTTCCTCGTCTCCCTCTTCTTCCCAGAAGGCAGATGACTCAGGTTGTTTGTGCAGAGGGAACTGACTGCAGTAGTCACTAATGGGGGTTGCAGAAATGGAGAGATGACAGTGACTAACTTCACGTGGGAGGCGCGCAAGCGTTTCACACAGTCATGTGACAAGATGTGTGCCCTCTGCACAAACAACCTGGTCACAAGTTGTTGGGGATCCGGGAGACGAAGGGCCGCACCACTTCATGGCAGCGTGTGTCCCATCAGTCTAAGATTCTCACATCCAAGCCTGAGAGTCAAGGCTATGACTGGCTTTTAAAAGAAGATGCCAAACACTCCGACTTCTTCAAGGAGAGGATTGTCTTTGTTGCTGCTTTTCCAGGTCTTATTTCATTAGAAACTCTCTCTGAGTTTCGCACTGTTGGATTCAAAAAAAATCTTCAAAACCATCTGAAGACGTCACTTTGGACTTTAAAGGAAAACTGATGAGCTATTTCATGCTTCAATGTTTTCTGCCGTTTTGTAAACTAAGTAATTCCTTTATCAAAATCAATCCACAAATATTTAATAAATTGATCATAAAAAAAAGTTTGCATTCCTTGACTAATGATCCTAAACTTTCTGCAGTGAAACAACCAGGCATAAATGAAGCAAAGGAAACAAGCAGCATTTTCAGTGCTTGGTCCTTCATGGCTTCCCATTTCTTACGGACAGAGAAGTTTTTCGCAAATGTTAAGCCCAATGTTTGTTAATTATATGTATTTTCTTGCTGTCAACTCGTTAATATTACCAATGACTGTAAATTACTTAGATTTTTTTTAAAAAACATTTTTACATTATAAGAAAAAAGAAAAATTAGATTGATACAAAACAGTTGTATCTGGTCTTTAAGTCGTGACGTAACACCCTTTCAAAATACCATATCCAGATCCAAGCCCTGAATTTTCAATACGATGCAGCACTGTGTCCCCTGTACTTAAAGTCTGAGTCTAAGTGAAAAAAAAAAATAAATCAACTTTCACTCTGCCACTTTCACTAGCAATGACAAACACAAGAGGACATGGCTGCACTTAATAAAGTACATTAGGTGAATGAAGACAAAGTTTCGGCTAAGGTTAGCTAGCTAAAGTTACCGACACTGTTCGGATATCTCTGATGAAGGTTATGGTAACGTTAACGTATTAAACTATGTTTTTGTTTCAACCAAGTAAGGGCACAGCTGACACTACTGTCTACAGTGAGTAAGGATCACTGTGTCCCTAACAACAAAACATTATGTAAACTGTAACCTCTATGAGGGATTTTCACACGGGGTCTGTTTTGTTTAAGTGGATAGATGGGTTTTTCTTGTTTTGTTGTTTGTTTTTGTTGTTTTTTTATTTACCCTTAAAAAATGTCATTGGGTTAATATTTTGTGAAATCACCAATAGTCATCCTTACAATACTGTCTCAGTTTTGAGGTAGTTTGTCAAAAATATTGTGATATTTACTCATTTTGTTACCTTAGCAACTCCTGCCCCTTAGAATGCACAACAGCTTATCAGTCACAACCTACATGATCAATACTTATCAATACTGACCGATATAAAACTTCACTATCGTGAAAGGTTTTTCCAGTTGTTTTGCCCAGGCCTAAAATAAACTAATGGTCTCTTAGGTTATGGTGATCAAAACATGCCGAGATACATCAAACGTAAACTTGTACTTTGAAAATCGGGCTAATGTCAGGTCCAGAGTTCTGAGTCAATTAAGTCCATAAACTGAAAGAATGATTGAGAACATGAAGAACAAAACAGCAACATTCCCATTATCACAAATCCACAGAGTTAGAGGTAAGGCCAGAGACACATACTGATGTAGAAGGTGCTGGGGGCGTGGGCTCCATCAAATTCAAGCTCTAGCAGGTTGCTCGTCTTGGGCTCATGTCTCAGCCACAGGGCCACACCCAGAATTACACCTCCTGCAAGCTGCAACATACAACACAACACACATAAAACCATCAGTACATTTCATTTTATTTGCTGTCTTGCCTAAAAAAACATTACAGTGAGCAAACTTAGCTTCGCCAAAAGGTTACAAAACCAGCCTACCAACACCAACAGATCACTTTAACATGTTATAACTTGTTTATGTGTAAACTGTACAGATGTGAAATACATTTTAATATGAAAAATTTGGTTAGAAGAGAATTAGAAGAGGTGGTTAGCATAGCTTAGCATATAGACCGGATTGACATCTAAGTAATCTGTATCTAAACAGTAATGTAAGGTAGCTTTAAGTGCTTTGCCCAGCCGACTTCCTGTCGACAGGCGGAGATGCTGCACAAAAATATTGGGTACATGGACAGACTGTTGCTCACTTTTACATTTCCTTCATGTTGGGATTAAAGAAAACAGACACTTGTGTTAATCAGTGCCCTTTGGCTGGTACATGTACTTTTGAACTTTGGTCAGAGCCAGCCAAGAGTTCCTTTGCCATTCTTCACACACAAACATCACAACTAAAGCAGCAATGATCTTCCCATAAGAAACGGAAAAGTGTTTGTTCCACAAAGCTGACCTATCCCTTTAGACTGGGGCAAGCGATCCTCAAGAAAATCCATTAATAAGAGTCACGGAGCAGTTTAATTTACAGACCTGAATCAGTGCACTGCATTTCGCACAAATGGCTCTTACTGTTTCACAATGTGTCAGACTGTAAATGACCCTTAAAAGCTCCGAATGTTTTGACAGAAAATATGCAATTCATAAAAATGTTATGAAATTTAAAATTAAAGGGTTACTTTGCTGATTACCAACCAGATTGGAAATGTTCTAAAATTCAGCATTATAATACAACGAACGCTGTTTATCTTCCCTCAAGCTTCCATGGGTCTTGCTCTCCCGCTACCTTCCGTTCTGAAATCTCTTCAAATGACGTCAAATGATACGTTTGATGTCGTTTGTGGAGATTTGGGCCTGCCTGCTTTGAACTTCATACACCAGACGAGCATGTTGACCAAAACACCCTCATTACTGAAAACTATGCAATATTAAATAAAAGGAATGTTCCGCCGCGACGAATAGCAACCTTTGAGATGCTTCAAGTGCTGTTTTTTGTTTTTTTTTTGTAATTACTACACATAGGGATTAGTAGGAGCCTTTAGTAGAAGTCTCAGTACAACACAACACAGACAAAAGCACTCAAACTGACATAACCAGCTAATATCACAACACAATATTATATATAAAACAGTCGTGCAACAGAAACTTAAAAACTAAACTTAGAAAAATCTAATTTCTTACACTGCACTAACTAAGCTAACTGGAAAGTGGCTGGGTACCATTTAGCGAATAATAACTCACATGGTATCACATCTGTGCTGGACTGGGGGACTTGCTGATACTGATAACAGTATTTTTGGTGGTATTAGAGGAATTTTCCGACACTGGTATCCAGATCAAAACTATTCGAAACAACATCTGTGCGATTATTTTACAACTTGTGGAAAAATACAGTTAGCTGCCACTCTTGCTTGCTATTATTGTGTTCTCTACAATGAAGTGACCATTACAACCTGAGGAGAACTCCCACGCAATGCATCCTGGTACATGTAGGCACAGCAAGAACAACTGTGTGAGCAGGACAGTCTCAGAAAACTCAGCTTTCTCTGTCAACAAGCACAAACTGAGGAATTTATTGCTTCAATTGACTACAGTTACCATCAACACTGGTTGGACGTCCCCATGAAAAGTCGGGGAGTTCTCCTTTAAAGTGATCAACAGCTGCAGCCCTACTTTAAGACCAATGCATGACACCCCAGAGTTTCCAGTATGTTAAATTCGTGCTAAACTTAATTAGCTGGCTGGTGGCAGTTTCATATTTACCATACAGACACGAGGCTGGTATGACCTCTCTCACTCTCTATGTCAAAAATAAATAAACAATGATCTTCCTGTTAAGTTATCAGTGTGTTATAGCAGGGGCATCAAATTTGCATTTGAGGACAAAGACAAAAGCACCAAAAACTCAACGCCTGAGAGAACCTTCGTCCAATTTTTCTTCTTTGCTGATTCCTGGGGAAAACTCTAAACATGAAATGTGAAAGGCATCTTTCTTTACGGGAGCTTCTATTGACTCAAGTCTTCTTGGGCTTGTTTGGTTGGCCCAGGACAAAGAAATCCTAAATATAACTAGACACAGAGGAACAAACACCACCACACATGGCAGCAGTAAAATGAACAGTTCCCTTCCGCTTCACTTGAGTTGGGATGTTTTATAAATCTCAAACTTCAACACATTCCAAACAAAAAACTATGGCCAAAGACAAATCTGAAAGAAACGAGCTACCGTCAGTTGATCTAAATAGATTCTAACCAACGAGCTTCACTACCCCAACTCCCTCCTTACACTGCTGCTCCTTTAATATGGCTCATTCCAGGGCTGAGGCCAGCTGCTGCCTAGCAACCAGATCAACACCATAACTGGCGAAAGTGTTGAAACACACACACAAACACAACTCCAGCAGCTCCACAGAACGACTTGCTAACTATAAGTGAACTCACTACCTCCTTACTACGTAAAGTACCACTGAGGAGTCAGTCAAATGCAAAAATGCAGCTTAAACCTGATTAAAACAGATTTCTGATCGACTTGTTCACGTCTTTTTTTTTTTATAAACCACGAGTAGACGGAGAACACAGACAGACACAACACTGCTGAAACACCATGACTTTTATATTTTGCCTGAGATGAGACCGAAACACATCTGCAACTCCCAGTAACTGAGCTCAGTAACAGTCTGTTTGCAGGTCAGCCGCAGCTTCAGGGACATATATGCAAATTGTTAATCACAAATCCAGAAGACAGAGTTTAGTTGTGTAGTTGTGTTGTGACAGCCAAAGGTGGCAACACCTGCAAACTGTTCCATTTGACAAATGTGCATGCTTGTGAGGATGAGGATGGAGGAAGGCCAAAGGCTTCACCAGCAGGACGTCCCGTGACAGAGCGGTCACCCCAGGATCTGTGCACTGCTCCTGTACCTTATGACACAGCTCCACACTAACTTCTTACACGGGTTGCACTCGTTCGCTTAACATTTTTATTTAGGCGCACCAGCACACAATTTCAGTGCAACCAAAATTTTTCACTTCAGCACCCTTTTGGCACTGCAATAATATAACTACTATACTTTTCATGAAAACTGACTGAAGCACTTTGTGCTGTTTTTTTTGAATGATTTTGTTTTGTTTTGGAATGAAAAGTGCTCTACAAATAAAGTCTGATTTATTTAACAGATCACAGAATTGGGAGTTTTATTATGTTCAGGAAGCAACACTTAGGCATGGAAATAATGTAATTTTGAGCATTAAAAAAGTACCATAGTGCTCTGCCAACATAAACCTGAGTTATGTGCACAGTTTAAACGGGGATTTGGTGTGTAAGCTAATCAAAAGCACATTGCAGACTGAGCGAGTGAACTTTGAACTGATGGAAGGACTCATGTTCCTGGTGTTACACGGTGGTGGGTCATACATCCGACTGCATAACTTGACCACCATGAGACTGCTGCAGTCACATCTGTGCAGCAGCAGCACTGAACACACGGTGATTTCACTTATAATGTGACAAGAGTGAGGAGATTTAACGACGGTGGAGGATTAGCTGTCAAAGAGAAACACAAAAAGCACGCAACAGCTCACTTCACAATGTTTCCGATGACTGACAGGAGTTTGTGAGCTCGCCTGTAGTTTGGAGCTTTTAATCTAACCGCTCCTTTCTGCTTCCATTTCTTTCACAGATGGTTTGAAAATAATCAAAACTGATCGCTGTAAACAAATGCTGAAAATGACCATTGTTCTGCTCTGAAAACACGTTTCCGGGATCGACAGTTCTGAACAGCGTATTTCCTGTGACTAGCCTCCTTCAAAATCAACTTGTATTAACGTTACCAGGGAATACAATCATTTTTTGCGAGTGACCTCAATTTATTTATCAGCCAAACGTAAATTTACCTGCATTTCGGCGATTGGCAGGTGTTAATTTTGGACCCTGGCTTCACATGTACAGACTGGCTAAATGGAAGATTTTTAGTTGCACTTCACAGACTTTTATGTCACATGTGTGACAAAAATACCCCGGATGCCTTGTATGATGAAAGCAGCAAAAAGCAGAAGCATAATACAACAGCCGTCACACAGCATTTCATCATGGACATGTTGCTGATCTAGAAAGTAGGGAGAGACAGTTGAGAAATTTTCCTCTTGTTGTGAATCAAAGATACAACTAATGTCTGAAAGTATGTTAACCAGAAGTGTCTGCAAAAGCTGGGAATGTCGGGAGAAAATCTGAAAGGAGATTCTCCTCCTCTGCTGCGGTGTGAGTCATTACAGCCCACTGCTCAGTAAACATTAAGGTCACATGTATGAACGGCATTTTGCAGTTTACGTATACGCAACACTGTGAAGGCAAAGTTCTACTTTTCAACTGGATTTGAAGTTTTTGATATTGTGTAATATTGAGACTCAGAGGGTTTGGTTATGGAATCATTTTGAGTAAGAGGTGAGAGGTCGGGCGGGGCGGTTCCTCTTGTTCGGTCAATTTTATTGTTCTTCCTGAGCAATCTGTCTTCTCAGGCATAAAAATTCACCTAACTTTGAGAATAAGTCCAGTCCTCTGCCAAATTTCATCAACTGGCTTTGCATAGTCCTGATGGTGGCGCTACAGCACACAGATTTTGATTTATCAAAAACTGAGCCCGCAGTGCATTAAAACCATTTACAGTAAATTACTCGAGACCCTAATAGCTGAGTATTTAACGATTCAACTTCATGAGCCTGATTCGACTGCCATTTTCACAGTCGAATATTCACAAAATTCACATTTGTTATTGTTACAAAGCTCGTCATAACGCAGAGTTTTCAAGGATGGAACCTGAGGGTGCATGAGATTTTTTCAGTGTCCATCATTTTGATGGACAGGGTTGTGAAAATTCTGTCATAATATATTTTTTTTACTGTCATTTAATGTTTTAAGTCTGCAGCGACGCAGCAACGAGCGTCAAAGTCTCGCCTTCTGTGAGCGGCGTGCAGATCTCTGTTATAAAGAGACATAATCTGCTGACAGTCACACTGACATGATCATACCAGCAACATTCATTACAGTTTCAACACAGTCGTGGAAATTTTTTTTAAAAATTTTATTTATTTTTTAATAAATCCAGCCAAATAAAAGGACTGTTGGATATTCTTTTTTATTATTATCAGCCTTTCTGTCTAAGCTCAATTTGGATTAACTTTATAATAAAATGACATAAAAAATTTGTATTATCGACAGGAATTATCAGAGGAAAACTACGTAGAAAAGCAGGGCTGGCAGAAACTGAGGTACATGCAGGACACGTGGCGCCGGCGTTAGACAGGTAAGGCTAAAACACACCGGCGGCGCGTAGTGCCTAAACAGTCGCCCCTGTTATTTTCAATACATAACCTCACACTGGTGGCCTGCATGTTTGCCCCTGAAAAGACGCCTCTTCATCAGAGAAAAAGCTGTTTTGTACGCAGACATTGATTCCCTGCGGCCGTAGAAACTCTTCTTCTCTGCTTCTGTGGCAGACGGTCAGCTTATAGCCTACTCAGCTTTCGCTGTCGCAGTTTAAAACTTTGATATTACTGTTAAATGATAGTAATATTGATAACCTATAACTGATAATATCATTGATAACCTTGGTCACAGCAACAATAGATAAGGTAAGATGTTATATAGCTCAAGAAATATCTCGACCTTTATCCATGTAAGCCAGTGCGACAGTGGAGTGTGTACGGTGACCGTTTCATTAACGGCTGAGGGGATTTTGCGCCCTACTTGGCGTGTGAAATTGTTTTAACATTTTTCCTTACTCAGTACACTTATATGACGTCAGAGAAAATTGATTTATTGCATTAGTCCGCTAAAACCGGACTTTTTAAGTCGAGCTAACAACCCAGATAATGCGACTGGAAGTCAAATTACTCCTGCATGTATACGATGATCAGTCCACTATGGGCAAGATTTAACGAATCAGATTCGACTTTGGAAATTCAGTAGCGTAAACAGCTACTGCAAATTCCTGTGAAGTAAATCTCTGATGTTCATGAAAGAACAGAAGTGTATCTCAAAAACAGAAATTTGGAAAAC
>JAQFJA010000001.1:1660948-1683679 GCA_029874485.1 Naso brachycentron
TTTACTCCACTGCAACTTTCCCTGCAACCGTTTGGTCTCAGTTCAAACTGGACTTAAAAGAGAGAGAGACAACAAACAAAACAAAACGGGAGCCGGCGCAAACGACTGCAGCGGATTTGCTTCCCAACGAGTCTCATGCTACAGCTAACGTTAGCTTGCTAGCTTGTTTGCGGAAGTTATCTACTGCAGCTTTAATACATCAGTTTGCCGCGAGCATCCATATTGTCTTAAACAGATGCACTGCAACGTATTTAGACTGGAAGTTGGGAATACAGCTTTGGAACGGCTGACTTCCAGCTTGCACTGCTTGCAGCATTACTTGACTCTACAGCCGCCGTACACTGATGACAGGATGTTTGCATCAGTAAATAACTTTGGACATGGAACAATGAAATAAAAAAAATTGTTCATAATAAGTTTTTAAAAAATAAATAAAGTTTAAGGAAAGGCCTGTGTTGCTGTTGTTAAAAATGAATTCTATTAAAGTCAATTGACCTTTACTGTCTATTGACTATTGACCTTTGTTGTCCAAGTTTTATTGAATCAGTTTTAAAGAATCAGTTTAAGATACTTTGAAGGGCCTCGATTTCCTGAGTTCTTGACCATTTAAAATTTCAGAGCATACTTCACTGCAGAGCTTTAAGTTGCTCCAAAGCTTTAAACATTCATACTCCAAACCAGCCGTGCTCATCTCCGCCTGTTACACTCTTTACTTGATTATGTGTAAGCAGATGAAAACTCCACATACACAGAGATACTGTTTTTAACATCCAGAGAATTATTTAGGACTTTCAGTCCTCACGTACATTCCCAAACCTTTTGGTGCTCACCCACCTAAAAAGTAAGCATGTGTACAGTACAGAACTCTGTGCATGTGTGTGTGTTTATGTGTGTGTTTGTGTGTGTGTTGATGGGTTGAGGAGAGTTTCTGGTGCTTCCCTTCCATGTTCAACAGCATGTTTGCGTGTCTCAGCTCAGAGCGTCTCTCAGCCTAATCCGTCCTTATCTCCCAGTGCGACAACACAACAAGAGGATCTTTAAAGAAGACATTTCTCTTTTCCACAGCACTGAGCTGCTCTGCTGATACTGTTTTAGTGCTGACTACTCGTGTATATGTGTGTTTCAGTGTGTGCTGTGCCTTTTCTCTTTGCACAGATCCATTTCTTTTGTGTGTTATATATGGATGCCTTTAATTCTGTGAGAAGTAAGTGTGTATGTGTGCGCATAGGCCTGAGCTTGTGCATGCCAGTGTGGATGTGAATGCTGTTGTCATTCCGAAGCTCCTCCAACATCAAACTCAGACTAAAGGT
Source organism: Naso brachycentron (assembly GCA_029874485.1). Lineage (NCBI taxonomy): Eukaryota > Metazoa > Chordata > Actinopteri > Acanthuriformes > Acanthuridae > Naso > Naso brachycentron. Next base: position 1,662,259 of record JAQFJA010000001.1, read on the forward strand.
TGACTGCACGTCTTGACATTAGATAAATGCCTAGTCTGGTTGTACACACAGCTGTACCAATTCTCCGATAGGTCTCTCTCTCTCTCTTTCTATCTCTGTTACGCTCTCTCTCTCCGTCCACGCTGATCTAATGACTCATAGGAATGCATCGAGCCGCTTGTCAGAGATCAATCATCTTCGTCAGGTCGTTCTACCGATTGTTTGAGTAGAAGGCCATTAGAGAGGAGCTGTTTGGAGGTGTTTTGTGAACCTAAGCGGCTCCAAAGGTCAGCTGAAGAGAGAGACAGAGGCAAGGAGTGAGAGAGAAACAGGCCAAAGTGTGTTTGTCTGTGTGTGTGTGTGTGTGTGTGTGTGTGTGTGTGTGTGTCTGTGTCTGTGTGTGCATCCACTACTGGAGAAGGAAAGGCAGCAGACAGGTGGATGTATGGAGATAGAAAGACAGGCCTTGTCAGCCCTGTTGCGTGACTCCACTGCCCTTTGTTAGTATGAATCCTTAAGCAGCTCCCCACAAGTACAGAACCTGAGATTAATAATTCCCACGCACTGCCTGACATCCATCCCTGATCTGAAATATGCATGGTGGAGAAAAGAAGAGAGACAAGAGGATGAGGAGGAGAGGGAGTGGAAGGGGGGAGACCAAAAGGGCCCGCTAGATGGTGGCTGCCGAGCCTTTTGGAAGAACGACAGATTCTGTTTTATGTGGCCTGTCAATAGCGTCTAATGAGGAAACCCACCTGTGATTTGCGTTGTGCAGTGAGCAAAACCCCTGGCCGTAAACTGCGAACATGAGGTGCCATCAACTTTTCAAAGGTCCTCCCCCCTGAAACAGCCACATCTTCTCTTTTGAAATGAAGTTGTGAAATGGTGCAATTTAAAGTTGCTCAGTAACTGGATAGAAGATGTTTCCTTTTTCTTTATTTTGAAAGAGATTCGGTGTGCACGATTGCGTTGCTGTGTGTGTGTGTGTGTGTGTGTGTGTATGTGACACCGTCTGTCCTTTGAAAAGAAATGGACTGGGATTTCAGCAGAAACAACAATTGATGATTAAAAGGTTTTATTGCCAAGCTTTCTGCAGAGTTACAATCATAATGCTGAGGTCATTTGAACAGCCTGAAACTTTGTTGCTCATCCATGTGTGGCTGCAGGAAGTAAAATGCTGTGGCATCTCATTTTTCAACAGAAGACGTGAGCAGAGTTGACACCAGACATGAAACCTGAATTTCTGTTGAGTTTTGTCTTTTTATACCTGCTGTTTTACAGTAACATGAACGCAGAGGTTGAAGTTGGGTTTTTAAAATTTAAAATGGTTGCATCCAGCCTGAAATCGACGCTGCGGTGAAGACCTCTGCTGCAGACCCGTTTCCTTTTAGAAAACACTTCACAGAAAAAAATGCTGATTTTAAATAATCTGTTTAGCAGCTGATGTGACAGCAGATTTCAGTTGTGAGGACATGAATGTGATGAAAAGTTTCACATACAAAGACAGAGAATTAATTTAAGTACCAGTGTGCTCTGATAATAAAAGTGCCACAGAAACCTGCGTGCTGTAGCCACCAAACTGAAGGTCAGACACTAATAATTTTTGTGGGATTTGATTAAAAAACAGTGGACATGATAAATACACAGCCAGGCAATTATCCTATTTCCTTTGGCTTCTAGTTTATATTCTTAATGCTACTTTAATCTAGTTTTTTGTTTGTTTATTAATTTTTCTCCTTGTTTTTTCATTTTTTGGTTGTTCCTTCCCAGTTCTCACAAAGGGGGAGAAAGAAAGTAGGGCGCTCACTTTGCAATTTCTACTCAACCCCAGACTACTTCTTTATAAGGCACTGAATTATTTTCTTTTAAAAACAAACAAACAAAAAAGCGACTTTCAACCGGGAAGAATATTTAATTGTTTTTTGATTACTTAGGAATGGGCCATGGGAATAGGCCTTTGTAAATATTTAAACAGATTCAGCATGATGCCATATTTCCATTCTGCCATTAATGTTTTTAAATGATTGTTATTGTCATCTGAGTTTGACATTCACAGTGAAAATACTAATCTGTTTACCAAAAATAGAGAAAGAAACAAAAAAAGCAGTCAAAGTTTTTTTCCAGTCAGCACAGAGGAGGGCAGTGAAATGAGATACAGCCGTGCAGAACACGAGTTCACAGCAGCTCCACACAGTTTGGTGGTGTGTCCTGCATTTCCTCCGCTTCCCAGTGGGTGGCTGCAGCGAGCAGGCAGCCCTAACAGAAGGCTGCCACTCAGTGATTATAATTTATGATCTATTTCTATTATAGGTGGGGTGTGCAGAGACAGTTACAGTAATAATTATCTGGACTGAAGTGTTTCCAAGGCAACCAATATAACCCCCTTCCCCTTCACACAAACAGTGACTTTATATCGCACTGTCTTGAAGCCTGCCTGATCACAGTTAAGAAATCATTGACTTTTAGCTTTGAAAAGGCTTTTGTTAAAAACATGCTGGTTTAAGATCACAGAGAGTAGTTTGTATTCTGCTTTGATCCCTCAGTAAATTAATTATGTGGCCAGGAACAAAGACATGAAAATACAAGTGAACAATATTTGAATTCTTATCTAATAGATCTGAAGTACGATTCGAGAACAACAGTATCTCAAGATACTCAGTGTCACCTTTTTAATTCAGCATTTTGCTGTCATTAAATCACCCTGCCTGTACTCCTAGAAGTATAAATCCTAGTGTATTCTTTGTGTAAAGGTCTATGCCTGATTAAATAAAGATTACGTTATTTCATTAACAGTGCCGGAGGAACTTCCATTTGACTCTTTATCTCTATTAAATATATACTCTGATTACCTTGAAGGTGTCCCATGCAATTATTAATTATAACGCTACCCTCGAGGGTGAATTTAGTGTGACTGGGACAAAGGGTCAAATGGGACATTAAAACTATACAGGCTTTATTTTCTCACCTGAGAAGGGAAAAAACAACAACTTAAAGCTGCAGTTGGTAACTTCTGCTAAGAAGCTAACCTTAGCTGTAGCAAGAGACTCATTGGGAAGCCACTCCGTTGCAGCCTCCCCTCCCTGTTTTTGCTTAAGCTGGCGTTTCATTTCGTTTGTTGTCTCTCTCTCTTTTAAGTCCAGTTTGAACTGAGACCAAACGGTTGCAGGGAAAGTTGCAGTGGAGTAAACTGGTCCGTCTCAGCTCGAGCTGACTGACGGTGTAATTTACCAACACTCTGTTGTTGGCAGAGGCGAGTCAGAGCACGGTGAGCTAATCAGCTCATACCAACGCCAATCAGGACAGAGTACGGGAAGCGTCACTGATTGGGCAAATAGAACAGGAATGAAAGGATTTTTATCAATTCTGACTACAGCGGCATGATGGGAAAACGCACAGATCTTGTGATACTCTCAGACCACGTTGTACCAGTCCGACTAAAGTCTTTGGGGTGCCAGTTAGGTCAGCGCCAAACAATACTTCGACAGGGATATGAGTCAGTGTTTGATGTTTTATATTTCAGTATTTTTTTTAGTCAGCTGCACAAAGGATTCAAAACACCAAAAACAACCAGCATACAATAATCTGTAAGTCACCACAGTGTACTACACAGTTCACAGTGAGTTAACCCGTCCCACAGTTCATAATCAATTAAGAGTCTTTTTTTCCTTACAAAATTCCAGGCTATAAATAAATTTTGAGTCTTTTTTCCCCACACAAAAAGTCCTCTTTGGGATTCCCATCAACTCTCAAAAACAACAACGTAAAATCCTCAGTTAATTAATTTGTATCAGTCAGTTCTGTTAGTGTAAATTTATAGACCAACAAAATACCCTCAGTGGTGCCTCAAGAGTTTCCACACTCTTTGTGTAAGTTACGGCGTGCGGAGTAAGGACTGCCAGAGCGCCGAGTGAAATGACAGTGGCTCCGAAGAAGAGGCAGAAGAAAGTTGTGGATGTTTGACCAAGGCTGTGGACTAAAAAAGAAACAGGCTTTCTGCACTGCCAGGGGCTGATAGACTATCAACGCTCACTGCTGTGAATGTGTGCTTCAAGAGCACTGTGCAGGTTGGAGACCCCAGTCACTCAGTGTGTACGAAAATAATGTGGGAAATTATGTAAATCATGACGGACCACACCCTAATAATTTACTACAGCACTGCAAAAGTTACCGACAGTTCTAGCTCTAAAACAAAAATAATATACTAATTTAGTCTGGCCACAGCAACGAGCGGACAGCACGGACGGAGTGGCATTAGACAAACATTCACACCTGCACCTGAATTTACCTGAACACTAACAGCCAACAGCACAATAAAGTCATTTATCTGTATCTCAACAACACAGGATTTACAGCGTCTGCTTGATTAAAGCCAACAGCTCATTGACACAGTACACCATGTATACATGACACCACTCTCAACCACAAACAGGAGAAACGTTTATGCCACCTCTAATATTAACAAATCCCCCAGAACAGATGACAACCAGGCAAGCTATGGTGCCACATATAATGAACACAGGTAGCTGCACATTATGAGCCCGGATAACCCAAATTAGCCATAAGGTAGTTTATGTAATGCAGTTTCTCTGATTTGTGCCAAATTAGCCATGGTCGTCAAATGCCCAATGTATTTTTCAGTTCAGTTCAGGCATGAGAAAAAGTCTCTTGGCTCATGTTCGTCCTCAGTTCATTTTTGATCCTGCTCCAGTGTCATTGTAGAAAGGGCTCAGGCAGCGCACCACTCGGGATAGTCAGGTTCTACTCTCACCCACACAGATCAGTGAAGTTTGTTAAAGCCAAAGTTTGTCTCCGTGTCCTGATACGACACGCCCACAGTGGTGAAAACTGCCTATCCAGCTGAGTTAGCTAAGCCTCCAGCACAGTCGTGCTAGAAACTGATCATTGTATCGCCCAGTATAGTTTCGTACCACCACCACCGCCCCTATGCAGCCTTAACGAGTTAGCCGCGGTGTGGCTAACGTTAGCAGCGCAGTAACTAACTGACTAACCACTACCGCCGAGTCACAGTTACTCACTATGACTGACTATACTGACTAATGTGAATATATACTGATTAACCAACTAACTGACCGACTGACTACTGAAACTACTGATCTGTTGAACTACAAACCTACTCTGCACAGTGCACTGCAGAGGGGAGGAGCTATAGGTTACAGATATCCCTTTAGTGACGTGTCCTGCATTTGTTAACAAAATAAAAGTCGCTAATTTTTTCTCAAAAAAGAAAAAGTTCGTCCTCTGCATTTTTAGCCCATGTGATTATAAAAACATCAAATCCCTCTTTAACTTTTCAAATGATCATATGGACAAGGTTAAGTATAAATTTCATAAAAAAGTTAACCTGCACCATGCTCTTAAAGACACAGATCGCCACGACGTCAAAGTTGTTGATTTTTACCCCAAAGTTACCAACTGCAGCCCTAATAAGTATAAACTGCCTCACCACCAGATGGGCAAGGCAAGAGTCAAACAGGAAGTCATCCTGCAATGCATGTGATAAGAAATGGACGGAAGCGCAAGCTAGCTTTTATCATAGACATACATACATATTGACTGCTGCGTGGTGCGTCAACCCCTCCGTCATATTGGACCGGGTACTTTCCTCAGACAACAGGATGCCTGGTAGGCGAGCTGCGAGGGGCTGTAGCTGACAATTACATCAAGATCTCGAGGAATAACTTTTCACAGGTAAGTCAGATCAATTGTTCTTAAAACTCTTGTGTGTGTGTGTGTGTGTGTGTGCACGTGTGTGTGATTTTTAGGAGGCTGGAATAATAACCCTTTAGCAGATCAGATGTTGTGTCTTTTAAAGTACTTCAGGTAATGTGATGGCACAGGATGAAACCGTGTCCCTTTCTGCTGTTGACATGCGCTTTGGTCAAAGCAATACACGAAACTGGAGAGCTTCCATCTCCGATGACTTCTTTCATAAATCCCTAAATTTTACACATTGCTGAGTGAGGTGAAACCTAAGCTTTGGTGAAACACCCTAACAAATTCTAAATCATTGGCCCCTTCTTGAAAAAAGGTGAAGGTAAAGCAGCTTTATTGTCATTATACAATGAATTGTACAATGAATTTGCGAGGTTATAGTGGAGGGTTAGTCCTGAGCTGCTGCGACTGAGCGCGCCGCCACATTGAGCCAACCTAATCTTACGTGCCTAATATGCATGTTTTAATATTGGGAGGAAACCCACGCAGACATGGGGGGAACATGCAAACTCCACACAGAAAGGTCCTTCCCCAGCTGGGTATCAAATCGAGGACACTCTTGATGTTAGATGAGCAGACCTGGAATCAAACCCAAGACCTTCTTGCTGTGAGGCAACAGTGCTAACCACTAAACACTGTGCCACCAAAATAAAGCATTCAAGTCAAACCATGAGGTTGTTTGTCTCCTTGTAGAAAGTGTCAGTTTGTGGCAGCATCGCTGTAGCAGCCTGTCCGCTTTGCGTCAAAATTGAGTCTTATACAACATTTAGCAGCTGTTTGAACAAACTGTTTGCACTGATTTCACAATTTACACCCCTTTGTGAAAGAAGACATCCCTTTATTGACACTCAAAATCCAAAATGTTAAACATAGTTAAGAGAATAAGAGGAAATTTTGTAAAGCATTCTTGTTAATTTGGCAAATGTGTAATTTTGGCAAATTTACCAGCCAAATTTTTTTTTTACCAGCCAAAAATTGCACCATGCTTAATTTAACAACAACAAAAAAAATTACCTCACGATTTTAGCATGCAAACTCGCCTGAAGCACTTCATGCTACTTTTTTTGTTTGTATGAAACGTGCTGTAAAAATAAAGTCTGATTGATTGAATTTACAGATCACAGATTTAGGGGTTTTATTACGGCTAGGAAGCAACACACAAGCACAGAAATAATGTAATTTTGAGCGTAAAACCTTTTTACACACAGTGTGTGCACCGTTGGAAATGATCACATCACTTTTACACTCAAAATACACACACAAAATAGATCTATGTTATGTGCACCGTTTAAAATGAGGATTTAACGTGTAAGCTAATTAAAAGCACATTGCAGACTGAGTGAATGAATTTGGAACTGACGTTGAGGCTCGTTTCGGCTTGTTTCGGCTTGTGTTCCTGGTGTTACATGGTGGTGGGGCATGAAAGATTACTTGCCCATCAGCCCCACCATCAAAAGGACAGACGCTAACATTACATCCTGCTTCAGCCGTTTCTCGATGGCTCCATTTGTGCACGAGCAGCGCCTGAGTCACAGTGTGTGTCTGCAAGCCACACCGTCAGTCGGCTCGAGCTGGAGCTGAGATAGACCAGTTTACTCCACTGCAACTTTCCCTGAAACCATTTCATCTCAGTTCAAACTGGACCTTAAATAGAGAGTGACAACAAACGAAATAAAGCACGAGTCGGAGCAAACGACTGCAGTGGATTTGACCCCAACTAGTCTCATGCTACAGCCAACGTTAGCTTGCTAGCTTGTTTGCAGAAGTTATCTGCTGCAGCTTTAAGAATCTATATTTTAAATTCTAGTTCAGTATTCCAAAACAAATGAGAATAGTTTTGACTTGGAGCAGTTCCTCATAAAAAAAGCACAAAATTTACAATAATTTGTGACACTGATTTAGTCTCCACCACATAACTATTCAGTCAGCCTTTAACACTGATACATATTCTTTTGTTGGGCATCTAGCGGCAGTTGTTGTTGTTGTTGTTGTTGTTCTCTATGTACATCACAGACCCCGGCATTTAAAAGTTAGTCATTAAAATCAGTTGAGATTTTTAAAAGCTTTATCCAGAAAAAAACGCAACTCCACTGTTTACATGTATTTGCTTGCAGGCAAAACTTGCCTGGTCCAATATGGCAGCAATGTTGACAAATTGCCACAGCGAGCTGACACAGTCTATGCGTGGTCTATGTAAATTTGTCTGTGGCTTTTATCATAAGGTCAAAAAACTTTCTTAGCTTTGACATGTTGCATAAAACTTTAATGAAAACATGAATATGATGTACAACTAACAAACTCAGTTTCTATTTTGATAATAGGTTCATTTTACTTTGTCCTGTCCCAAACCACCATGATTTAAAATAATGGAAAGTACCAAAAATCTTTGCTTAAAATAAATTCATGAGAAATTTATTGTCATTTTTACATTGCAAAAACAATGGAGGCTGTAGTTGAGTGTAGAGCGATGGCCTGGGGAAGAAGCTGCTCCGTAGTCGAGTGGTGCAGCAGCCAATATTTTGTATCTTCTTCAACATGGCAGCAGTGTGAACAGACTGCGGCTCAGGTGGGTGTTGTCTTTTAGGACCCCTTTGCCTCTGTGCAGACATGTCACTTCACTGATGTCACTGATGCTCTGTAGATGTGTACCAATGATGTTCTGGAAAGTTATAATCACAATCACACAACGTTACGTACACGCATCCAGTCCTTGAGTTATTTGTTGACGAGAGCCATTCCACGGGGTGTGACGGGTTTTGGATGCTGCGATGTAACAATTGCAAACCCACAAAGGTAGTTATTTAAAGCTTTGTTGGGGTCAGCTGGGTGCGTTCTTTAGGTGTCATTACGGAAATTGCACAGGGTTGGCCTGGCCTGTATCGATTGGCTCATGACACCCAAAATCCCTGGCAGCACCTCTGGTTGTGCTTCTTCATCACCGAACCCACAGGCAGCTTTACTGGCTCTGGGTAGCGCCTTACCCTCTTTATCTATTCAAGCCTTCCGGTTGGGTAATTATCTCACTTGCTCTTTGTGATCACCACATCATCAACACATTTGCTGATGTATGATGTTACCGAGGTTGTGTATTCCTCAAGATTGATGTTGTTATCTTGAGTTGCAGCATCTCTGAACATTTGCCAGTCTGTGCCCTCGACAGTCCTGTAGAGCTGCTGTAGATTCATCTGTTCACACTTGAACTGTTTGAACTGTTGGTTTGACCCTTTTGATTAGTTGGGTGTAAGTAATCAGCAGAAGCAGCGAGATATGGTCTGAAAGGCCAGCAGTGGACATGGACCTGGGTGTAGCTGCCAGCAATATTTGTATACACATGGTTCGGGACATTTCTTCCACTGGTGGCAATCTGACCATGCTGGTGTAATTAACATATAGTTCTGGGATCATTTTGATTAAAATCACCTGTAGAGACCAAAATCACCAACCACAGAACCTTTGTGCATGCTTAGTGTGCTTTAAGGTGGTGCTTCCCAACCCTTTTTTGTGTGTGGAGCCATAATCAACTATCACAATGTTGATGGACTGGCTAAATTTTGTTAGGTGTTCAGATGGTGTGTTAATCAAACAGTTAGTACGGTTGGGGGGGCAGTTTTTAAGGGTTATTTTTTTTTTAAACTTTAGTTAAATGTGTTAAATTCATTTTGGACTTCAAGCATTTTTCTCACCTCAATTAAAAGTGTTCAATTAATTTTTGACCTCAAGCAGTTTTATTTTACCACAATTACATGTATTCAAAGAATTTTGGATGTCAAGTAATTCTTTAACCCCTGCAAAGGAAATTCAAGGGGAGATAATTTAGAGAGGGAGTGGGAGGTGCGCTGTGTGTGTGCGTGTGTGTTTGGGGGGGTGACAGTAAGGCAATGTAGCTTTATACTGAATGAAATTCAAAAACTTGCTCAAACACCCTTAATTCACCCTAAATTTAGTACATAAATAGGAAACATAAAAATTATGTGCAATGTTTTTTAGTTCTAAACACAGGCACTGCCCTGTAACAAGGGCCTTGTGTAAACCACGTAGGAAAATTTACATAGTGTACTCACAGCCAGCCATTCTAGAATAAACCTATTAGAATAATTTATAAATTCATCCATCGTCAACTGTTTTTTTTGGGGTCGGGTTGTGGAGGCAGCAGTTTCATCTCATTCTTTCAGTCATCCGTCATGTCGATGGGTGTGGGTAGGAACTAGTGTTGTGGTGTTTGTGAAACGATCCGATTCTACTGAACGGCTCTTTAGCAAGAAGGAAGGGATCTGAGTCGTGCTTGGGAACCGATCTTTTTATTTTCCTATCATGCTCTGCCCAATTTTTATAAATCCTAACCCATCCACTCACTACCCTTCCCGTGAGCAGAGAATCACTCAGTCAAGAGAGCAGCCAAGTTGTCAAGGTTCAGGTCAGAACACACATTCAGTAGCCTGTCCCACGTCTGGAAAGAGAGAGAGAGAGAGAGAGAGAGAGAGAAAGAAAGGACAGTGGTCGAGCAAGTTACTTTATTTACTTGCAATTATTTAAGAACTAGGAGCTTTTTTAACAAGATCTGGCTACCTTCAAAGAGCCATAATTCCCATCACAAGTAGGATCCAAGATTGGCCAGTAGGATTTTGCCCTCTGGCTCAGCTCTCTTCTTGTTGAAACAGTGTGGTAAAGTGAGCGCAAACTGCTCTTGCTGTACTAATGTAGGTTTAGCACGGAGTAATAGGATTCTGTAAAGCAGAGGTGGAGATTTGAGTTTGCAACTTGGACTCAAATCCCAATTAAGTTGCACACAAAGTGACTTGAGAGACTTAAATCACTGTGGGTGCAGCTTCAGTGCAACAGTACTTGAAAATGACTTGAGATTTGATTTTAACTTTAAAGCAAAACTGTCATTGTACATTATTGCAATAGCCTGTTTAAAGTGATCATATACAGAGCAACTGATCAATGATGATACTGTGTTCCAATAAATAAAGCAATGATGATGATGCAGCAGTTAGCTATGCAGTGTTCTAAGCAGAATGAATGGCATGCAGTGAACGACAGAACACTCATTAAACAACAAGAGAATTGACTTGGACTCTTGCTCAAAGACTTGAGACTTGACTTGGACTTGCAAGACATTAATTACAAGCATCTCTGGCGTAGATTTAGATGAGTCTGCGTTCAATTATAAAGCCCCTTTCAAACACGGAACAGGCAACATGGCCGGCTTCATCAGTCTGCTAAAGTGATGGCCTGTTGTCATTCACACATAGGTGACTAATTTGTTCCCAGAGTTTTTTTCCCCCAGATATTAATGAAAACACTAACAATGCCATTGTTTGTCATGTTTGTTTGTTTTTCATGTTTGCTCTATTGTTAAAGTGAACATTAAAGAGTTCATGTTTGAAGTATTGTGATTCAGTAACCATCAAGTTTTTGTAACAGAAAGCAGCATGACATTATCATAGCAAAGAAGAGTAAGGCTTTTCTGTTCTCTCACACACTGAATCAATGACAAAAACTCTTGCCATTGAAGCCTTAATGACAGCTATGACTGCACTCGCTTGTTCTCACAGTCAACCCAAAAATTCATTTTCACATTAGTTTCACCGTTTAAAGTTATTAGATGTTGAATTCTGATGACGCATTATAATATCTGACTGTTCACATGGAGAGGTGCAGGCATTTTTAGAAAAAGGGCACTCTCATGCCTTCTGCTGTTGTTGACACGCTTTACAAAATTTGTATCCCAAACAAAAAAAATGCACACACAAATACAAATGCTTGTGTGCGTGTGTGCAAGGATGAAACTGATTTGATGACTAGATCATATATGATTAAAACAGAAGCCTGAATAAAACCTAAAACACTCTACATGATCTACAGTATGTTTTCTAGTTGTAACTAATATGAAGCTAGCTTAGTTTAGTTTATACTAGTAGCAGGTTCGTCTCAGAGCCCAGTTGCATGAACACACAAACATAAATGAGTTTAACGAAAATGTATAGATACAAATCTTAAAATTTTGAACCTCACATTACAATATAAGTCTTAAAACAAAACTCAGTTCAGATTATTACCCTATTAACATAAAACTCTGGTGTACAAATCCAAAATTTTAAATCGATGCATAAAAGCCTGTATCAAAAATGTACACCAACAAATTTGACATCTGATCGACAGATAACATCTTTAACACAAACCGGGCGAACTACGGAGCCCGTTAATTAGGTACAAACACTTTTATACAGTCAATCACACACTTTTGGAAGTAACACCAAAGATCCTTACATCAGCTGTTTTCTTATGGGACTTTTGTACTGTGGCTAGCATTACTGCTAGTGGGAACAACACGTGTGATTTGCTAAACATAACATCTACATACTACACTAATTTCCATATCAATGCAAACTTACTGGTGACACCAAGGAGTGCTGAGAATTTACAAAATGATCTGAAGTTCGTTTTCTGACTTGTCTACGTTACCAGCCATGCACACACCAGCCAGCCAGAGCAGGGAGAAGAAGAGGAGGTGACCTCCGTTAACCTGGATATTTATGTTCTCCAAACAGCATGTGATTGGCTGAAGTGTTTGAGTTTGTGATTTAACTCTGGCTAGGAGCAATTAGCCACTGTTGAGAAAGCTGGATAATAGTGAATGGGGCGTCATGGTCAATACAATGAATGGAAGCCCAACTGTATGTGAGTCACACAGGCTGAATACTGGCTAAAAGTACTTTTTGAAAAAAACTTTGTGAGCATTGTTTCGTTAAACATAGTGCTGCACTGTGAGGTAAAATGGACCATAACATGGCATGAACTGAACTGAACTGAATGAAATGTAGCAGTATTTGCACATTTACTAAACATTATTTCTTGCATTATTTATTAGCACTATTCATCTTGGTCTTGTACTTGCCTTTACCCTGGTTTTAGAGGTTTTTTTAACCAACATTCTTTTTATTGTATTTACAACATAACATAACAGATAAATACAATTACATGTACTTAACAAACATGTCAAATATTCGTTGACTCTTTTTAATCCTAAACCTAGTATAAACAGCTGTGGGACTAAGGGTACTTGAATCTGTAAAATGTTTTGAATGCATTGTGTCACTTCCTGCCAGAATTTTTGTATTTCCGTACATTGTCAAATACAATGGAAAAGTGTACCTTTTTCTTTCTCACATTTGATACAAATATCAGGAATGGCGCTATCATATCTATTATTATCTATTATCTAGTTATACACGTTCACATCAACCAGTTGTATTGCAGTAATTTCAGGCGGGTGTTAGTAGTTCTTGATTGTGCTTTAGTATATGCCTCTTCTCACTTTTCTATTGAGATGTCTTCCCGTAGATCCTCTCTCCATGCCCCCAGCCGTCCCATAGATGTTTCTGTACATCCATCCACCATTAAACCCCTCTCTAAACAATTCGTATTCATTAGTTTTTCTACATTTAGACATTTCAGGGATGCATAATGTTTGATTTTGTTGTGTTCTAATGAAATTTCTCAATTGCAGGTATTTAAAAAAGTGATTATGGGGTATGTTAAATTTATCAACTATTTCTTCAAATGTCATCAGCACCTTTTGTGAATTATAAAGATCTCCTATTTTTCCCAGCCCCTTCGTAGCCCAAATTTTAAATCCCCTGTCTGCTTTTCCTGGTGGGAAGGAGTCGTTTCTCCATATTGGGCTGAAGACAGAGAGAGAGGACGTTTCTCTGAGATGGTTTTAGAGGTTTTAGTTTTTTATGTCTTTATTCGAGTGATTTTTATTCTTTTAATATGCTCATTGATATTGCCTTCTTTCTCGTCTATGTTCAGATTGGTGGAACCCTGAGTACTTTTATCACATGTCAGTGTGTTTTAATAGTGTTTTCTTTCTGATACTCTGTGTTGTGTCATGATTTGTTTGTTTTGTAATCAGGTGCCAAACTGGGTGTTTTCATCTTTCTGCAAAACAGATCTACCTACGGGTACAAGTAAAGAAAACTGAACTGAACTAAACTGAAATGTTTGAAGATCCCCTCCACTTAAGAAGGTCTTTTTCTTGTTTCTTTATATCAGAACGTTAATATAATATTAACATTAATTAATTTCCCGTGTCCCCATGCAATGCATTTTTGGGGCAGTTGAGTATGTCAAGTAAGCTAGCGCTGCATTCTCTTGTAGTATACATGTAATGTAGTATACATCTGTGTTAACATGCACACCCTGCTGTGACACAGACACCACTCACCCAGCGCCTGTGCTCATATGCTCTACTTTTTATAACATGCTAAACTTGGCCTTGGGTATGACGTTTGCATGTAGCCTCTCACTCCCGCCGGTTCTTTCTCATATGCTATGCAAAGAGCTAAGTAAACAGTACCTACTGGACAAACTCATGAGGAAACAGCTCAAATGCAGCTGCATAAAAATCTTCCTGATCCTGCTTTTTGTGTTGAGCATTGGATGGATAAATGTGAATTAAAGGTGATAAAGCAAAACACTATCAACATCCTTGTAGGCATCAGCTTCAGAGGGATTCAGCTGTTGGGTTGGAAAAATGTGTTCATGTTCCAACTTAGACTTGGCTGCACGTGACATTGGTCATAATTACTTGACCCCTGCAGGAAGTACTGTATGGTAGAGGTGATGACTACAAACAGTTCGCTCTCTAAACCTGTGTCGTCACATCAAATATAGAAACAACCCTTTTTTTCCTGTAGTTGGTAATTGATACATGTGTGAATGCAATGATCTATGATGTGGGGGCATGGGGCCTTCTGCTGATGTTCCAAGTTTGATGTTCAAACTACTGTCCATATTAGACAGACCCACCCATACTTGCTCAAGCATCTGAGCATGAAACACAGGAACTCAAAGTTGTGTTCCTTTAGGTGACACCAAGAGGTTTCTCCAGTCGTCACTGCTCTGCACTTGGCTGGTAATATTCAGCCTGTTGAAAAATTTCTGTAAACATCTCATGGCCCCGAGATATAGTCGGTGGTTGATTATCATGAGCACAAGAGGAATAGGGCTTTCAGCGAGGATAGCGGGCACTTTTTTTCAAGCAAGGTGCATAATCTGCAGCCGACCAAGTGTCTACTCCATGGTACAGGCTGTTGCTAACTCCTTAGACCAGGACGTGAAGATGAGGGGAATGAAGATTCTCACAAAAGTTGGGACTGCTATGTTTCCTCTGTCAGAACAAACAATATTCGTCCTTTTTTCTAGAGCTTCTGTATGTCACTCAGCAGAATAATCTCTTCTTCCTGGAATTTCTTGGTTGCGTCAAAGAAGCACAACCATGACTGCTCCTGTGACTATTGCAATGCCTAGTGACATATTGTTTAGCTGTCTGTCAATGCACAATGTGCCGAATTTTATCCTCCATCAGGGATGCCTTATCTGATGCCAGTGATACTACAAGGCAGGGTGTCAGGCAAGCATTTTAGCACCAGCTCTCTCCTGTGATAGAGGACAACACTTTGCAGTATGTCTTGTTTGATATTCTACCATCTTCTGGGACTTCCCAGGCATTAATTTACTGTTTCTGCCCAGGACAAGATTGGAGGAGGAAGTTGGTGGTCCATTGTTGAAGGATTGTCAGTCTATAGGTCCTTGGATTTGGCTTCCACCCTTGATGAAACCAGCAACCCAGAGGTGGAGGTGTGAATTTCAAAGGGATCAATGTGTTCTTAGATTTTTTTCACTCTGGAGTGGAATGAACAGTAGTTTTACCAATTTTTAGTGTGCATGAAGCAGCTGACTGGTGTGGGTAGAGAGTTTTGCAGCATTGAATAATGTCAAACCCAAGGCAGTCAGCTCTACAGTTGGGGAAGAATTAGAAACTAGCAGAAAAGGGTAGGTGGACCAGATGTCCAGAACCATGCTTATTCCCTGCTACATATGGCGTTTTTCCATATACATCTGCTGGCTTGGCTTGGCTTGGTTTGGCTCGTCACATCAGCCCAGGACAGTAGGGGTTTGCATTTCCATTACAACAGGGCTCCTGGCTTATAGGTGTGCATTTGACTGATGCTGCACCACACAGATTGGTGGGATACGATTAAACATTTACGCTGAGGATGAACACAAACCATTTTCTACCTTTTATACAGACTCCTCGTCAGCACCACATAGAAGGTTCACCAATATCCAGTCATTTCAAGCCGGGGTCGTGTATTCAGAGGATATGTGACCTGAGTGACATTTAAGATCGTCTGACATGCACCACAAACAGTTAAATAAATGACTGAATTGTGTAAAAAATGCTGGAAAAATGCTGACAAAAACAATGAAACACAGTCATAAAAATCCATTTAGTATAGGGCTGCTTCTGTTGATTTCCTTTTAACTTAATATATCCTTGTTAAATAAAACGTGCCACATGCATGCGTAATTTTATTGAAAAAAAAAAACTAACCAAAAAAAAAAACACGGCTGCTGCCTGTCCACCAGACTTTTTTTTCCTCTTTCTTCTCAGCTTAATATTGTGACTTTTAAAAGCACCAAAAGACTTCGTAAATGAATTTACTCAGAATCTGGACTTGGTCCCCGGGCGCTGCGCTGTGGCTGCCCATGGCTCCTCAGGGATGGATTACATACAGGGAACACATTTCACTGTACACGTAACCAATAAAGTACCTTTACCTTACCTAAAATGTGTAGCAGAATAAGTTGTGATGTTTCATGATATTCTGTTTTATTACTACTGTGTACCTTTACTTCCATAACATTGTGCCTGTGAAAGGGTGTGTTTGATTTTTAGTTCTGGGATGTTTGATTTCTTCCACACCCGAACCACGTACTTTAATAATGCCATTTGAACTGCGACAGGAAGATTACTAAATGAATCCAGCAAAATTCCAAACATCCTTGTGGCTGGCTGACATGCTGTCAACATGTTTTGAATATCAGCTGTTATAGACAAATTCAGTTGTAGTTTTAAGAACAAAATAAGTTGAGACATTTTACTTTGTAATCATTTGCTCTCTCATTTATTTATGTGACATTTATGTTTTAAAGTCCAAAGACAGAGATTTAGGCTATCGAGTTTTATGGTGTTAAATTAAATTAAGCTGTTATAAATGAAAAAAAAAACAAGGTAAGGGTATTTTGAAAGTTTTGAAAGTTGCACTTTGACCATTAAAACAAATCTTTTGCTATACACAATGTCAAATGTTTCTGATTTCTTTCTACTCCATACAGGTATTAAAATATTAAAACTTTTTTTTTTTTTAAAGGATGCATTAAGCTGAAGAGAGTTGAACAATACAAAGCAATGAAGGTTGTGGTAGTAATGGCAAGAATGTAAAACTACTTTCACCCCTGTGGAATGCACAGATAGTAATTGTTCTACCAGTATTGAGCTTTCTACAGTTTTAGGAATTACAGGCATTTCTTGACATGGTCTCCCCTTTTTCAGAGGTTTAAAAGCAATTGAACAAACTATCGCAGCATACGCATTTATTCACAGAGGGCCTAACAACTGTCTGGCGATGTGTGACTGAATTCTGTGAATGAATCACTTCTCACCGATTCAGTAAGTTTTCTAGGCGAGGCAAAAATGGCAGAGATGAAGTTGAATGATAAAGAAGCCCCCCTGACGTCACTGCAGCCCGCTTAGAGGTGGGGCCGGCATGCTTTGGCCCCACTCCATAGAATGTCCATCTTGGGCACAGCTCGGTGCTGTAAAAGTGGTAATGGAAATGTAAATCAGTGCGGCACAGTTTGACTCGACGTGGCCAAAATGGCCAGTGGAAAAACGCCAGGTCGCAGCAGGAGGTCAGTGGTTATTTTACACCCACTTTTGTGTAGACGAATCTCCTCTCAGGCTCAAAAAAGGACAAAATTTTAATCTCACCAGATGTTTTTCTTTGGCTTTAATGTAGCAATCAGTGTTCATTACTATTACATGTTCTTTATGGTCATTATTTTTTCTCTTTAATAAAAGGAGTTTGTTTAACCCTTAACAGAGAGGAAGCAAGTGACAAGCAGAAAGTGAGTAGGAAATATATTAATGGTTGCTAACAGGCAGGTTGATGATGGCTCAGACAAGGGGTAATAGGGACAAATTAAGACAAGGTGAAAGCACATTAAAAAGTAGGACATGATACAGCTGGTACAAATAACTAATGTACATGATCAAACAACATGTTGCCAAACAAGAATCAAAATGTTTGGATTAACATTTATTTTCAAGACTTAATTAAAAAGGAAAAAAAATTATAATGAAGATGCTACGCTCCTTTTATAACCCAGTCTGAGATACATTGATCAGGTCATAAGAAAACACACATTTTAGAATGATCCACACAGTAAAGGTAGAGCACATAATAAGAAAAACACTTACTTACTCACTTACTTACACTTTGTGCTTATTACATCAGTTGATGAGGTGAAGCCAGGTAAAGCGAAGGGTTAAAAATAAAAAGTAACAAAGTCTGAGATATAAACAGGATGATTCAAATTGTATTTCAAGCTTTAAGCATCAAGCAGTTTTATTTTTTATGATCAGTATTTACACGATAAATTTTTCCTCTCCTGTGAAAAGATATAAAGTCTGAGAATGTTGATCATTATGCATAGTTCGGCCCAAATTATTGTATATGTGGGTGTAAGGCTAAGCAGGGCTGGGCAGTCCTCTGAGCAGATTGTGTGGTAACTGGTAGTGGCTGGCATTAGAACTGCCAGCAGGGGCGAATTAGAAACAGGATCAGTGGCACGGCTTGGCCTCAGGCAACACAGTGTTAATGCCGCCTGGCCAGACCCTCCCCTCTCGCCCATTCTGCCTCCGTCGTTCTCTTACGCACACACACACACACATTTGTGTCTCTCTTATACTCTCTCTCTCTCTCTCTCTCTCTCACTCCAGTCGTCCTACAGCCCCCATCCCCCAAGTGTGTGTGTCACTGATGGAGGCTCTTGGCTGATGTGTCACCAGCGGGCATGCAGATGGATGCTAGTCAACACACCCCAATGAGAACACGTTGGCACTCACAAACACAAACAAACCAATGCAAAAGCATGCGCGTGCGCACACATACACGCACACACACAAACATATAGACACCATACATGTGTATAACAGCCATTCACACAAACACACATGCAAGTAAACAAACATAACTAAATGAAGTTGGGTGACATGAAGATTTAGGGTTTTAGACGACTGGTACTGATGATATTGCCAACAGCTGGTGTGTGTTATCAGTTATTTCATTGTTACAGTGATTGAAATCAAACAGCCTTGTGCTTTGACAGAACTATATTTAAAAGGTTTGCAACTGTTCCCACACAATCTATACACGTTACAACTATAAACAGAAACAGGTTCTTGTACACTCACCTCAGTGTCCTTGTAGTTTACACTTAATAGCTTAGTTTCTTTCAATTTAGTTTTGACATTATGCATATCCAATTCACACTGTACATACTCACCTAAATGATAAATGAGGACACAAAAGTTATTTATCATATGTTCTTTTTTTTTTCTTTTCTTTTTTTTTTAAGTTTGAGGCCTTTGAAGGATGACTGAAAGATTTGATTGTTTTCCAGGCTCTTGCCTTACATAGTGGATGAGAGGTTATTAACAAACGAGAAGTTTTTTCATTTTTGCCAACTTTATGGGAGATAAAACAGTGACAGCTTTGAGCATTGACAACAAAGGTTGAACTGGTCAAAGGAAAGTTTCCAATGGTTGTACTTTAAATGCTTGTATCATCATTCATGGAAAGCTTGAGTGACAGATACATACAAAATATGTTTTATGAGTTCTGTGAGAAGCACTTACATTAGCATAAGTCAGCTATAGTAGATAACCCTGGGTTCTTTCTTAATCCATATCTCAAACAGGTGAGACAGGAGATAATCACAGAAGAAGGACAGGCGATCAGGTTTCAGTCTCTCTACCCGTTATTCCAGTAGCTAAATGGACAAGGAAACTCGCTCATGAAAAGTGGGAGGGTGAACAGATCAAAGTCTCGTAATCTGTATATCCAGCAGATGAGATGGCAGGGAAACTCACACAATATTGCTGAGGCAGAAGGACGTCAAACAGCCACAGGAACAGGTGAACAGAAACTGAGGCAAGGCAAAACTTGTGGTCAGGGACCGAAGGCTGATTATTTTTAATCAGTAAGCAGAGCCCTGAAGCCCAGTGCATCCACCAATTTGATCGGATAATTAGATAACATTGAATGTGAAGGAGGAATGTAGAGGAGGAAAGTGAAACTGAAACTAATATAACGTTTCTGTGATTCACACTTTCCACCGTGCTCTCTCTCACCAGTGCTATGTCTCTGTCGCTCTTGATCTCAGCTTGCGCGGCAGCAGTGGTGACAGACAGCTGCATATTTTGCTGCATAAGAGTGTCCAAAAATTTACACGCCAAATCTATCCACATTTGGCGTGCGGCGAGTGTAAATTCCAGACCCTATTAGAAAGATTAAGTAAAAGTACAGTACAGTACAAAGTACAGTATTTACGCTTAATGTAAGCTTAGACAGTCATACAGTGCATGAACACTTTTTAATATAACAGTTGCCTTTTCCTTATTTATTTTTTTTAATGCTTTTGGCTTTTCCTAGTAGCTACTAAGCCCAATGTTAAATATCATTGCGATATAATCTATTGGTCATTGTCATAGGTAGTTTTGCTGAAATAAGACTTATGTTAAGCGTGCACATAGGGTTTAAAATGCCTGTGGGTGAGTCCTTGTGCTCCTGAAGGTTTAACACTGAGACAGCCCTAAGCCGTCATGGATTCAACAGTAACATGGCTAAAAATCTTTGATTCCTTAAGTGTAAACATTGGGCTTTGAAAGCAGAGCAGGAGGTGGTCAATCTGCCACATCATAGGGGGATTTAGATTGCGATGATTCACCCCAACAGTTATATAAACAGTAGAGATTATGTGCTGTTGTATAATTCTGATGTGTGCCATAATTACGTTCAACTAGTAATAATTGTGGACTAATTTGATGTTTTTTGTATGAGGTAATGGGTGTGAAACGAATTGCCCTTTCGGGGATCAATAAAGTTGTCTGAATCTGAATCGGAATCGGATCCGTAGTTTTGACGTTTCCCATTTATTGTCTATGTAGGACTCTGTGCAATACATTCTGGTAGCAAGGAGAGTCGAGGCATCGTGTCGGCTTCTACACATTGGCATGAAGTAAAGGTCAAGGCTACTTTATGCAAATCAGGTGCATCCACAGCGACTCACCACCTCCGCAAACTCTCTTCCAGACTTTTAAACTAGCAGACGTCGTTCTAAAGTAAAGTCAGATTGAACAACTGCATGGCTTATTTCTCGCCTAAAATGTTTTTGGAAACACATTTCAGTGAACTATTCTTAGTTATAACAGAAAGTAGTCAAGTGAGCCGCCATGTTGGTCCATTTTGAAATCCTCAAGCAGATACCAAGGACAGCCCAGCAAGTGAAGGGTTCGTCAAGTCACATGTGTCAGAAGGTTTTTTGCGTGGTTGATGTTGGTTGAATCAAATATTGTCCATCACCTAGTGGCACGCCCATCAAGCGTCCGATGCCGGGAAGCAGTGAGTTCCCTCACGTCAAAAAATGCCCCGTAGATCTTCACCATCAGTGTGTACTGCTTGTACCTTTATATTTCTTACCTAACATTACACAGCAAATTACTTTGGAATATTACATTTGTTTAATGGAAGAGTCAATAATTTAGCAAGCTAACAAGCTAACCGCCAGTGTT
>JAQFJA010000001.1:1840463-1856025 GCA_029874485.1 Naso brachycentron
TAGAAAATTCTCTTGTTTGAGCTTAATAAGCAATTAAAAACCTTTGGGATTAGCTGGAAAATGAACTGTCAGAGCCTGAAAAATTTATTTATGGGAGACGTGTTGTTTTTGTGCTACAAACAAAAGGATCTTATGCAATACAAAATATTGCTATAAATTAAACTACTGAACAAAATAAAGTTGTTACTAAGCATACAATATACAGAATATTTAAAAAAAACACATTGATGCAACATTAATATAAATTCCAAAACAGTAAAAACTGAAGCAACTTTTTTTGAACAAGGGTATACTTACTTTTGATACTTACGGTACATACTTTCACTAAAACTGGATTTGAAACGACTTTAAGTGGAGTGTTTTCAAAGAGTAGTACCATTGCTATGTAAAGCAAACTCCTTAAGTAAAGGAAAGAGTTTGCTGCAGACAAAGATGTGCTAAAGTTTGTTGGGAAATACACAAGGAACTAATATGTTTGATGTGGGCTATAAATTAGATGTCCATATCCTTATACCTTTAATTTTGCTTTCAAATTATTTGACAGCAATTTGGCTGCATTGCAATTCGCAAATGCAGCAAATCGAACTAGGTAACACTGTGTCATCCTGATAGATAACACAAAATCTGGTGAGTCACACGTACTCATGTTTGTCACACAGAAGGAAGAGAACAGCTCATCAACAACACATTTTTATTTCTTAATACTGAAATGCATAAAGCACAGTTATTTAAGTTGAGTCTTGTGTGGCAGTATAATAGATGTTCATATAACAACTAGCCTGTCACTATAACTTCATAAGCTGGTGCATCAAAAGCTTAGCCTATATAAAAATAGACACAAGTGTAGGCTACTCTTTACTAAATGAATTACAGACAATCAGAAACAGGGTGCAGAATAAGTCTAATGTTGCTCCATGTTTCCTCGATGTATAAGCAGGTAACTTACATTCCTGTAGGTTGGTGATTATATGTCAATTTTGTGTTGACAGCTTGTTGAGCTGCTCTCAAACGGCCAACAATGTGTGAATGCAGCTTGTCAATGTTTATTGTCATGTCTGCTTTTAAGGCTATTTTAGATCAGCGACAGGACTAAAACTTGAAGGAACATAAGATCTCAACTGATCTGCATCCTAAAATTGCAATAAAATATCAAGGTAGGTGGTAGTTACAGCTAGCTGCCTTTGAGTCCTTTGTTTTGTCATACATGAAACCAGCTGTGAGCATCTGGTTGAAGATGAGGTGGATAAGATGAAGCCCAGAGTGACCCTGCACAGGATAACCAGGTACAGATGATGGATGGATGAACCAGGTTTACTTCAGCATAATTTTTTTTTCTGGGAATATTGACTTTTCTTTTCTTGGAAAGCATCATAAAAAAGAATTTGGCACAAACATGAAAAGGCCTGAAGTAAACTTTTGTGAATCCTACTGCTTTAAAAAAAAAAAAAAAAGTGTTCATCACAGCTGTCTCCTGATCTACAATCCTGTAAGTTATTTTCCTGTGTGTGGCTTGAGTATGGTCTCATCCCAGCGAGTCACATACTGACACTTTGTCACACCCCTCAGTGTCACATACTGATGGAGAAGTTACCCTTTAGTGTCTGTGAAAAGACACCCGACGTTCAACTCCAGTGTGAGCACATTTGCCATATTATTAGACACATAAAACTTCTCTACACTACTTTTTAGAATGAGTGACAGTGTTCCAGAGGGGTGGAGGTCAGGGTGGAGTGAAGGACTGCTCCTACAACTGTTGTTCATTGGACCAAAATTTGAGACCCCCACACACAAGAACGGGAAACCGAAAGTGTCAAGCAGGTGACCGGTACCTTGGTTGCCTATGCCTGGCCGAGCTGTGACCCTTTTACAACATAAATCAAGTGTTTAGAGAGACTGTAGCTGTGTTTCCATCAGCCTGCTTTTATGCACATTTTGGAGTATCGCACTGGAGAACAGTGATGGAAACACCAACATTAGGAAAAAAAATACTCTGATTCATTTTTACGCTCACTTGAGGTTCTTTTGACTTATGGGAAAAAGAGTTAATGCGCAAATTGGAAAAAAAAACACATTTAAGTTGTGACTGAACTCATGTGATGGCTGTTCACGCTGACGTCTTTTCAGTTTCCCTATAATGTGCGGCAACACAGCTGCAGCTAACGGCGACAACAACAGATACATGTGGACCGATAAGGAGACCAAAATATGAAAGTAATTCCTGCAGACCTCTCTCCATTGCCAAGTTGTACGTTTCCAGGGTGACTACTTGCATTGTTTCTGGTTTGTAACCTCTACTTCTTCTACATGTTATTACAGCCATGTTAGGGTATGTTGCCTATACCGCCATCTTCAGACAAAACTAGCATAGTTTATTCCCTCCAACCACTTGATTGAAACGCTGCTAAATCACATTTTTTTTCTTTTTTTTTTGCGAACTTTTAAAAGACTGGCTTCACATTGAGATAGAAACCAGGCTTGCGTGTCAGTAGGGCTTTGTGTTCTGACAGCAGTGCACAGGAGTGCCTTTTGTTTCTGAATGAGACGCAAAGAGGGTGAAAAAAGCTGCATGAGCATGTGTCGTAAAGATCTCTGTTTTCACTGTTTCACTTCTGAGCCTGCTCAGGATCAATCATATATTGTCTTATAATTACAAGACTGCAGCTGTTTCCCAACTTCACGCGAGCTTTACACAACCTTGAAACAAAGTATGGGTCCTTGACCTGCTCTGGGTCCAGTCGGGTCTGCTGAGCTTTTGCCTGAAGACCTTGACCGCACAGCCTTCACAACAGCCTGACTGAGCACCATTGCTCTTTTTTTCAGCATTACCATACTGTGCTACTGTGCCAAGCCAGTGACATGGTCAAGGGTACAACAGCTGTATTTATTGTGCCGGTGGTAGTGCCAGTAGCATTTGTCCACCAGTGTTTACTCTCTTTTATATGTCCTCACCAGCTACACTCGTCTTCAGCTTGGTCGAGCGAATGTACCTGTTTCTTATTTTCAAGGCTAGAAGATGGCCTGGAAAGACAGATAGTTGGCCAGGAATTTTTTTGTATTTAGTATTCATCTCATAGTTGTAACACAAGGCCCACTTGTCCTTGAATGCTTGTTACAAATAACCCACATAATTCCCACAGGCTCTGAGATAATTCACTGATAATTTAAGGCAGTAGTACTGTGTAGCATTTTCCCCTAACACACAAAAAATCAGCACATTCCTTTGTTGTTCTCTCATTGTTTCCCTGCTGCTCCTGAGCTGACACTAACCTAGTAAAGCATCTCTTTTGTTCTGGGTAACGGGAGACTGTTTCTGAAGTGTACACAGAGGTTAGTGTGACTGAGCCCTTTTGTGGTGTGGCAGCACCTTGTACTTTATCTGCCATTTAGCTTCTCTTTTCACTGCAGAGCAGATTTATCTGCTGATTTAAGGAAGTGCTGCTGAATCAGGTCAAGGAGGTGTTGGTAATTGTCAGCAAGGTAAAAGAGGCCTTAAGCAGCAACGCTCCCTAGCTTTTTAACAAAGTCATTAAATCTCCTTTATACTGAAACCTTTTTAATACTAATAATCAGACCTCGTATGATTGTAACATTGGATATTTAATGCAATTTCCCAATTTCTTAATGCAATTTCCCTACAGTATGGTGAAGTATTTTTGTACTGGGACATCATAAAGAGATTAATTTTAGTGGTAGTCTTCCCACTAGGGAGTCAGCGTAATCCTATGTAGCATTACAGAGAAGGAGACAAGAAGGAGGAGGAATGGACAGGAAAGAGGTAGATAGATGAGGACATGGAAGAGAAAGGGAGGAAGGAAAGGGAAGGAAAGGAAAGGAAAGGAGGAGAGTGCAGGAGAGTACGAGAGAGCACGGGGGAGAGGAGTAATCACGTGTGTCCGGCGGAGGTCACCACTGGTCTGCAGGTTCTAATTATGTGCTAATAGCCACTGAGGAGGTCATTTGGAGCCATTAGCCAGCGCCTGTAGGTAGTTAACGGCCCACAGCATAACCCAGCCTCCTTAATGTTCCCTGCGAGGCCGTTAGCGCTCTGTCACCAGCCAGCTCACTGCCTCGTTACTGCGATTAGAAACCAATTGATAGGTAATAGTAAAATATGATCACACTCTATCCAGGAAATATGGACTCTGGTGGAAAGGTGAGAGGACAGGAGACAGCGAGTGATAGTGCATGAGAGCGCTTACATTCCTGAGGGGAGAAGCAGACACAGCTCTGAAGCTAAGGGCAACAACTGGCTGTTAAACTGAAAAGTTGAGAGTCACACGTGGAGATACACCTCATAGGAGACTACATATCCCACCAAAAGACAAAAATGTTCAAATATTTCCTTTGTGAAGACAAAGTATGTCATTTTATTGCTGGGGGGGTTAGTTGTAGGGATTTGTATGCTGCCCCTATGCAGGTAATCCATCATCAAGAAATTTCATATTTGGTTTTATGCACATTTTGGCACAAAACAGTAACACACATTTACACACATGTATGTTGGTAAGGACTAGCCCCGGTGTGCAGGGGGTCACATGACTTCACTCAATCAGTCAAGTAATTCTCAAGTCCTCAAATTGTGTCTGCAGTTCAAAGCTGGAAAAAGATTTTGACTCATTATTAATGACTTGAGACTTGAACTGAACTTGAAGACACTCTACAAGGACTCTAAAGAAACAGGATCAGGATTTGAGACTTTCTGGTGCACTCCATGCAAACTTGGCAACGCACAAAGACACACAAAGTTTTGAGTCAAGGATGATCTTACTGATGACAGTGGCTGTAAAAACAGAACGGCGGTCTTTAAACTCTGCTGCTCAAAAATCAGCGGCACAACCAAAACATCCAACTAAATCTGTCATCACGCGACTTACTGGGTCTGAGGAAGGTTAATGGCTGTTTTTAGACCAAACAGTTCTCGGTAGAATTTGAGGGCACGTTTAGCCGAGAGCAGCCCTGCTAAAAACAGAAAACTCTTTCCTTTGCGTCTTTAAAAAAAACAAAAACATACGGGTGAGCAAAAAAACAAAAAACAAACAACATTTACATGAACAACAAAAAATGCTGTAGTATGCATACTAGGCCCGTAGTCGGCGGTGTAAGTTTGTAATGACATACCATCAGAGCTGCTTAAAGTTGTTAACTTCCTGTTGCTGCTAAGCACTAAGCAGCAACAAATTAAAGAAATTCAGCCGTAGTTTGACTTCTAAAATGCTGCCAACACTCAATAGACTGTCGTCACATACAGCTTTTTTTGGGTTCATTGTGGAGTGTTTAATCAGAGTTCAGTAGAGGCTACTGCAGAATGCATTGACTTGCACTAGCATTAGCATTAGCATTAGCATAGTCACGTGCTGTCAAAGGCTTTCCGTTTTGTTTACACAGCCAGAAAGAAGGTTGCGGTTTCAAAATATTGCACTCTGGAACCCGGTTTCAGACCTTTACGGTTTCCGGGACACCAGCACACCCTTGTCATGTAAAAGGAAGTCAGAACCGCAACAAAAGTGTTTTGCCTGATGCTGGAAACTGGCGCTGTGCACGCTGCTCCACCGAGGAACTGTTCTCTGGGGAGTTCCTGGGGAACTTAACACCTTTAAGGGACCCTACCTTCCTATAAACAAGGTTAACAGGCTGGCAGCTGGTATTCTAACGTCATGTCTACACAAATTACAATGTGACTTCTGTGTGAGTTAACGCTAGAACAACAACAACAACAAAAACAACAACAACAAGTGAAGGCTACTGCTTTACTGCTCCACGCTTTTGTCTCGTATGTGGTGATAATGTGCCATGAATCTTGTGCTGAACAACATTAAATTTTAGAGAAGATGTGACAAAACAACAGAGATCTCGTTTTGAGCTCTGGTTCGTGTTTTGTTTTGTCTTCTTCATTCAGCTGATTGGCTCCTAAAAACGACGGTTGCTAAAGCTGGCTCCTGAGTTCACCTAATCCACACACGCTTACGCCACTACAGCTCCTCTGAAAGTACCAACTCTGGAGCTGGAGCTAACAAAGTTCCTCAAAACGTAACTTTAAGAACTATAATAGTTCAGTTATCTGTAGTTTGTAATAGTTCCTGCGGTGCAGATGCAATAAAACGGGAAGTTCTTAGAACTAAGTTTCTGAACTATGAAATGATTTTTACAGTCTGAATCTTTGGACTTGGTGGAAGACATCAAGTATTTTCAAGTCAAAAGACTCAAGACTCAAGTAATCCAGTTTTTCATGCGAACTCGAGTCACATGACTTGATCTGACTCGCGTCACAAAGCTGATTTTGAAAATATTTTTTAGCCATTTTTCCACTTGCATCTGCATTTCCTGTCCAGTTAATTATAAAATAATGCTTGAACTTTTTGCTGAATAAAAGCAAAACATTAAAGTATCATTCCAAATGTAAATTATTGGTAAGCAACAAAAATATGCAGTAAAATATCAAAATGTTAAATTTTTGCTCATGTTCAAACTAACGTAGTGATATGTGTAATTTCTGGCTACCAGCTTTATTTGATAGACATAAACAGTAATAACTTTAAATATGGAAGAGAAACAATTTTTATTGTGCAACTGAGAGAAAACTTTTTCATCCAGATGGTCAGGAGAGTCTTTTAGGATTCTGGAAAAACCTTCAGAACAATGATGTGTTGTTAAACAACCTCCTGGGTTTTTCAAATAACGCAGGGTAATTATACTTTGGAAAATCAGATGACTCAATGGTAACCTGGGAGGCAGAGACTGGGGCTACGTTTAGATATACGAACACGTCCACGAAGACACAGCAGTTCCTTTTGCCCTTAGTCATGGATGACAGAGAAATCAAATCAGTATCAAAACAAGGATATTCTAGACCTACTGTACAGAACTTTGTTCTTAATCAATTGGAGTCAGATGTTTTCATTTAGATATATTTCATTTCTGCTCTGGGCAGATGTTGATTCATATGATTTAAATTAAAATCACACTGGTTATAGGTCAAAGGCAGTATACTTCCTGCTGCCTCACATTCATCAAGCCTGGACAAGTTTGATCTTGAGTTTACGCTCTGTCCTGGCAAATAAAGAAATGCAGCACTTCCTGAAGAATCACAGATTTGTCCATGATGAAATCTCCAGGCTGTGTTGTAAATATTTGCCTCTGCTGTATTTGTGTGAGCGTTTCATTAACGATCAGAGCTGACAAACATGCACACTCATTGACCCTCGTCATCGGGGGAGAGCCTGAGACAGTAGTGTGTATTTAGTGTGTATTTGTTGAAAACGTAAATGCCTCACATGAGGGATTGATGTCACCAATAGAAGAGACGACTTCAGTGGAAATGAATCTGGTATGGTAAATGTTTTCCATGGCCGGCGCTCCTGGCTTTATTTAAGGCCCTGTCAGAACTTGAAAGTGTAATTGATACAAATTCTAAAGTTTAATTTTTAAAGTTTATAGTCAGAGAGGGTTCAGGGCCTCAGATTGTTTAAAATTGCTCTCACTCCCTTTTCATTAAAGCAGGATAGTCAGAAAACATTTGTTCATCAAAGGGTTGCTACAAATTAGACTTTGAGAAACTCAATTTGAAGTAAAGAAAAGCATTTTTTTCCCCCTGGGGAAGCCAAAGTCTCGGCTGTGTTTGCATTTAAATATAAACAGGGCACAATCTGGCTTTAAAGATGCATGCAATCATCATACAGACACAAACTACACTTGCCATATGCACACACTCAGCCTCAGCAAGTATATAATTTGGCAGTTTCCTCTGAACTGGTACAGACAACAGAATGAAAACCTTGCGATCATGTTGCACCCGTGCTCTTAGATTGTTGTGTCTACTGGCTAATAGTTGAAATTAGCAGTAAGGCCTCTGGAGACGTTGAGGGACAGCCTGGCATGTTGTAAATACGGGTCTGGTGAGGAGGGGAAGAGACACGGAGAGTCACATCGAGATGGCCAGAGCAGTGGAATAACATCTTAATCTATCTGAGAAGTGAACAGTGGCCGGTCTGTTTTTGGAGCACGCTGTCTTGGATGACTCCCAAGCAGAGGGGCAAGGAGCAGAGCCATCTTCAGCTGCTAGTCACTAACATGGCAGTAATAAGGCAGTGATGACCCTCCCAGGACTGCCGGCCAACACTCCCTCTGCCTCCTATCCCTTCAGCACAAAAACACACACAAACACAGGCCCTGCACTTGAGCAGACATGCACTACAGCACCAAATTTCTCTTTCTGTGATATATTGACTTTCCTGCCTGCTGACCAGTTTCCTTTCATTCTGAATGAAACTTAATAGCGTGCTGAAAAGCACAGCGAGGCAAACAGCAGGTTAAAATGAGGGCCACTACTACACCAAAATCTGACAATATTTAAAATGTGTGAATTTATTTAGTGCAGTGCAATCAATGAGAGTAACACCAGAGCATTTTATAGTTCGGAAGCCTTAATGCTAATGAAGTCAGAAGTGATAACAAAAATTAATATGATGCTTTTGCACCTTTCGAAGTAGCGCTGTCAGAGCTCTTCCTGTCTGACTCAACAGTGTCCATCACTCAAATGCAGGAGTCCATAAAATAAAAAATTCATTAATGTGC
The DNA here is from genome assembly GCA_029874485.1 of Naso brachycentron. Lineage (NCBI taxonomy): Eukaryota > Metazoa > Chordata > Actinopteri > Acanthuriformes > Acanthuridae > Naso > Naso brachycentron. The sequence continues at coordinate 1,849,035 of JAQFJA010000001.1, forward strand.
TTTCTCGCAATTAGCTTTCATGAAGCACCCTAAAGGACTTCAGGATTTAGACTTAGATTGAGTTTTATTAACAGATTAGATAGCAGATAAGGCTGCACACTCGCCTGTAAACACAAATAAATATCATTCATTTGTATAAACTGACAGTGTTGGGTTAAATATGGATTAGTTCATTGTCTTGACCATTACAAAGTAGCAGAAACCATTGATATCATAAAAATCAATTTTATGACCATAAAATGATTTTAGATTTGTCTTTTATCAGGCTAAAAGCTCTTGTCATTATGTCGCTTAAATTCATCTCTTTCTGCTCCTCTTCACACACGTAATCCATGTTAGTCTGCACAATACGGCTGGCAAACACTTTTGCGAGGCGACTTACACATATATGGTGGTGTGCATGTGAGAGTACAACCCTCACTGCCATGTATTGTTAGAAATTTGCATGCTTAAGTCCATATGGCAACTTCCTTTTGACCTGCTTTCCCATCCCAGATGCATTGTCAGGGCTGTCAGCCGATAAAGAATCACTTGACTTGCTATAACAAGTTCAAAAGGAGCTGATGACGCGCTGTTGATCCATGGAGAATTGGCAAAAGGAACACCCCTACTGCTTGCTGCTATCACTCCCATAGAGATAGCCATATTATTGATGGGGAATGGTTATGCTAATTTCTTTAGGAGAGGAAAACTTTTTTTTTATTTTGGAAAATGCTCAAAAAAAAAAAGAAGGAGAGAAAAAAAGAGAATTTCATACGCATCAAACTGAATTCCATATAACCATTTAAAGGAGCAGCATGAGAATCAGATTTTCATAGTGCATAATGAATGTGGAGTATCTTTTAAAGAGCAAGATGTGTTTTGTCTGGGAAAGGGAAGAAAGCAGATATTTAGGCTATCTATTAATGTTTCACAGAACACACACACACACAGAGAGAGAGAGAGAAAAACTAACTCACCATTGTGAGAACATCTTTAAAAATACAACAATTATTAATATAAGTATTCATCAAGAAGCAGACAGATAATATTAAGCCATCTCCTATTTTAATATCAATGATACTGATGGTTTTTTAAGTGAAAAAAGGCACAAAAAAAATATAAGGTGAATAAATATTTTCTCTGAGTGGCAGTTTTTGATTTAAAAAAAAAGTTTTCTAAGCAGACTGCGGTAGGCTCACATTCCTAAATGTGACTGAAATCGTCATAATTCTTATATGCTGCAAGGTGCGGATTATTTCCCCCCGCAGATGGAGCATCATGTGCTCCCTGTCACAGTGACCATTTACATGTGTGTTCTGCCTCTCTCTGACACATACAGCATGGCACAAGCGGCTTGGAGGGGGAGAGGATGATGAGGGCTGGTGTGTGTGTGTGTGTGTGTGTGTGTGGGTGTGTGTGGGTGGGGGGGTTTTACGCACAGGGCTGCTATGAATATGACCCCGAGATATTTCATTGTGGGCCCATGTCCGGTTCCGTGGACATTTGATAGCATCTCAGCCAGTGGCATTAATGTGTCTCTCGGTTCGACATTTTGAATAATCGGGGCTGTCTGCCGTCATCCTGCCACTAGCTGTCAGCAGCACCGTCTGTCTGTCTGTCTGTCTGTCTTATCACACTCCTCTACTCATGCACTTACATTACAGAAAACAAGCTGTCCGTGCAAGAGAGCACTTGATACTTTTTTTTTATTATTACCAAACCGTTCCCATAATTACCCCATAATCATTATATAATCCTATAACAAAGCCTCCATTGAAGCCCTGTCTTTTGTAAACGCTGGGACACTGAATCTATAATTGCATTATTCAGTCTCTTCCACCCCCCTATAGAAGCATAATATATCAAAACTATCTCGCAAGAAAGGTTTTAGTTGCAAGAAACGGTTCGGCCTATGCGGGACGTCTTTTTCTGCTGTGTGTTTCTTTTTTTTTACGCGTCGCAAAAAAAGTTGTGCCAACTTAAAGTTTAGAGCTCCTGTTGGAAATATCAAAAAAAAATCCAAGAAAACTCCCCAAAAGTATTTGCTTCTTTTGCAGACAGAGTGGGCGCTTTCAAAAATCTTCTCAGAGGTGTGTAGATATGCATTCTTTCACAAATTGGACGAGTCGCATTATTGACATATCATATTTTCAAATAATTATGTTCATTCCCTATTGCGCTCTCAGGCAGTAAGAATAAATCGTCAATACATTGAGAAAAAAAGGCAGAAGCGAGTCCCCGAGGAGCGGTTTTGCGTTTGTATGCATGGGGATTGGCAACACAACGGGGCTTATTTACATTAAATACGCCACAAGGTTACAGTGCAGATAGATGAGCGTCATTTTTATCACTCATTACTTCTCTTAAGCGGTGACTGACGCTCAGGACGCACAAGAGGCAACACTCATTTATCCTGGAGTTTTTAAGGCGAACAGAAGAGGAAAAAAGACTCGAAACAGTTCACTTGTAAGGTAAGAAATTCTACTTTTTGGACTAATTTTGTGACCCGGTTGTCTTTTCGCAAAGTCAACGTTAAACGCGCGGTGCCTGAGCGGCGAGGCTGGCTCTGCGTGAATGGTTGTGCACAGGGGGCAGATTTTTTAAATAAAAGAGTGTTTGTGGGCAGTTCAAGGTCAGAAAGAAACTAAGGTGGTTGGGAATCGGCTTTTTTCTCCTGCCACGGTACCATGGGAAACGTAACGATGAGGGGATTATTTCTTTAAGCGAGGTTCTGTACACCGCTGGGCTCACCAGCTGATTTTTATCCCCGTCAACGACGAATACCGCCAGACCCGGGCTGTATCCAGCCAGTCGGCTCCGCTTTCTACAATGGAGTGCCTTTTTAACGGTACAATGCATTTCACCTACCAGATAGGGGGAGTCTAAGCTGAAAGATGAAGGGAATATGCTGATGCCTGGCGATCGGTATCAATGCAAACGTTTACCTTTAGCAGACAGCGACAGCAAAGCAAGAAGAGAGACAAGTAATAAAGCCGTATTTTTGATTTCAAACTCAGGATGCGCGGCAGGGAGCAGCTGTAGGGGCACGATCGAGGAGTGGACAGTCTTTAACAGGTCCGAAGCGCACTTTTCAACACCCCCGTCACCCGACAAGAATATGATCCGGTCAAATCATATGGACATGCCTCATTATTCAATGAACACTATCTCTCACAACGCATCGCTTACGCGCAGGAGTTAGCCGGCGCTTCGCCAAATTTAAAAGGTAAGAAGTGTGGAGCTTATAGTACACGAGTGGGGTTTTACTGGGGACTCGGAGTGAAGGCTATTACTCTCTGGGAAGTCAGTTTTGGGGAGGATTGGGGTTGTTTGTGCGGGTGCATCGCAGCGGGGGCCCCTGATGTCTCCCCAATCATGATTAGAAAATAACAGTGCAATTATCCGTAGCGAGGGACGATCGTAAAAAACGGCGACAAAATAGCAGCTGGGACCAAGAGACGGGCTGCGATGCTCGACACTTTGCAACTCAGCACGGGAAAAAAAATCTGGTGGAAAATAAATCAGAATAAGTTTTGTTTATCCTTGCATGTTTTACTCTACGCTGCCTATGCGTAAAACGCGTTCGGGCGCACTGGCTTTGAAATATTGCGCATAGAGATCAGCGGCACAGCACGGGACTTTCAGAAAAGTCCAGCCGTGTTTTCCCGTTCAAAGTGTGCAGGGAAAACTTTCTCCCGAAACCGGCACTTGTGCTGAAAGAGTGCGAGACGGCGATCCAAGTTTGCCGGTGCGTTTCCCCCCATGTGTCAAAACTTGTGAGATGGAAGAAGAGCCGGTGAGACCTGCCATTTTGTGCAGTGATCGACCTCTCTTATGAATTAGCAGCCCCTGCGCTATGCTTTGAGGAGACATGCAGACGGAGGGGGTAAATGTCATATGTGGAAACCAACGCGTTTAATAGCAGCGGACAAATTGACATTTTTGGGAACCCATGTCATCTTTGTTGTCGGGCGAATGTGATTTTTTTTTCTTTGAAGAAATGAGGGAGAAAGTTAGGCGAGTCGCTGAAAGGCTACAGAGGCTGATAGACATCCGTTACACTGGAAATATAAAATGACGGAGCCCATAAGCCAGTAATATTTTTTCCAGGGGGTGGAAGGGGTCGGCTGTATGACATGTCTTTGCACTCGTGCTTGCACGAGTTTCTGTGTCATTTTCTTCAAATTTACCAGATGCTTTCTATTTTTAGGATATCGAAAAAGACCCGGCAGGTTGAGCGCGTTTCGGGCGCTAAAAATTCTTTAACCGGCTGCGGAATTCCCACACCGAGGGGAGCGATGTCCGAGTTTGCGCTTATATGACGGAGCAATATTGAATTATCAGTAATATGTGGCAGGGATGAGGCTTGTAATCCCATTTAAAGCCTCTGTCTCACCGTGCGTCTTGGGTGGTGGTGGTGGTGTGGTGGTGGTGCGGTGGTGGGGGGGGACCTTTTCTTGGAAGTCGAGTTGACCCCTGAGTGATCTGACCTGGGTTATCCAGCCACTTCCAACTGCTACCAGCACTGCACAATGGCTGTGAAGACACATGTCATCCTTCTGAAAATACTCGACAATGTCTATCATGTTGTTTCCCGCTGTTTCTCTAACCTTCCCGAAGTTGTCTTGAGCCAAGAAAAAAAAAGGTTGCCTCTTCCTCAGATTCATTGTGTGCAGGGAAAAGGGATAAATAGATGTACTGTGCGAGTTGAGATGCTGTCATTGTTTAATGGTATGCACAGGGCGGATATTATGTCTGAAATAGTGTCTGGGCGTAAACCCTTTCTGTCAGCTCTTTACATTCCCTTATTGGAGATGAAATAGCAAATGGATAACTGTCCCCTCTCCTCTGACACTTCAGGCTGCCTCACAGACCTGCTTGCCCTTCATCGCACCTCTCTGCTGCTGCTGCTGCAAGTTGAAATGTTGTTATTCTTTTCGGGTGAAAATATTTGGGAAGAGACACAGTGTTTAAGAAAAGGCCTCGCATTGCTGACTGGCCTGCTCCAGGAACTTTTGTTGTGAATTTGGTGTCAAGGCCTCAGTGATTTGTGTGAGCAATTTATTTATTATTCATTAAGCCTATTTTGGATTTTTTTTTGCATTCATTTACTAGTCAGGTTATATTTTAATGTGACATACTACTCACCGATGAATTATCCAATTTAATATCGGTATTGTTGTCATTGACATAATTATTCCTTTAAAAATGCAAACATCATTTATCGTCACTTCTTGGCAGGTCAAGTTGAAAAATTCACATTGTGTATGGATTGGATGGTTTATTTCAGAGAGAGCGTGAGATTTATTGTAGCAAGAACACACACACACACACACACACACACACACACACAGTAAAAGCATTTTGACATTTTCTTGTGCTGCAGATTTCTGACGGACGGAGCTCAAAATCTGTTCTTGGAGTCAGTGTGCACCAGTTGCCGTTGATCTTCCATTAGTTGCTTTCCCACCTGTGCCCGTGTCAGCTCTGCTGAGGGGGCCCCGGGCCGTGACTGACTGCAGTGATACACATCGCTCAGCTGAAAACGAGGGAGAAGGGAGTGATGGGAGAGACGGGGGGAGAGAGAAAGAGAGAGAGGGAGAGAGAGAGAGCATGGCATGCAAAGGATGGCATCAAATCAGTCCTCTTTTCAGCAGGCTGTCAGTCAGTCAGTCAGCCACTCGGTTCACCGTGGAGTAGACCCACTCGACTGAAGCCGCCGCGTTGTCAGACCGACACACTGTGAATTATTTGCACGTTGACATGTAAACAATCAGACTTCTTAAAAAAAGAAGAAAAAAAAACAGTAAGAAAAATCACACACTTGTTTAACTAATGCGCATAAAGACGACGGCACATGAGCAGACGTCTCAGTGCCATCGCAAAAACACACAAACCCTCAGTGAAGCGGTTGCACAAATTACATAATCGAGCGGTACAGAGAAATGTGTGTGTATAATCAATGGGACAACACATAATTCAAGTTATCCTGCACCATAGTCTGTGATATATGCATCTGCAACATGGTGCGGACCACCGTCAGACAGGCTAGTTGATCCCCCTCTCATGTAATTATAGGGGAGAGGGCTCCAGCTGTACAGGCTGCGAGGCCAGGGCTCCCAGTCCGCTGGGATCAGGGCGGTGGTGGGCAGGCCAGATCAGGCCAGCTCTGCTCATCAGCCAGCCATTAATTGATATGTGCAGTCATTGTGAAAGCCCCCCCCACCCTTACCTACTGGGTAAAGGCTGTGGATACAGGCTGTGTCATTTCTTCATTTCCATTCTGTTTCTAATCTGCTCTCTCTTCCTTACACGGGTAACAGGGCAAGGCGGCAGCATACATGTATTCCACTGTGTCTGTCTGTGTGTGTGTGTGTGTGTGTGTGTGTGTGTGTGTGTGTGTGTGCGTGTGTCTGTGTGTGTCCCGCGGGGGTCGAGGAGGGTGTTGAAGGGGCTGTAACACACAGGCGTTAGTCTGGGTTGAGCCTTGTAGCTCCATGACCTTGATCTCCAGAGTTCAAGCCAGTGAGGGGAAGATGTTGGCGAGCTGGGCTTGCAGTTGCAGCGTGAGTCTAATATGACAAGCGGACACACACACACATACACACACACACAGTTACACACACACACACACAATCGAAAGCACTGATTCAAATGTGGGATGTGAACTCAAAAAGAGATCGCTCTGACCAGAAAACATCACACGCTAGATTGCAGGCACGAGACAGAAATCTGATTTTTAAATTCGTTTAAATTTCCGTCACTGAAAATGTTAAACTAGATTTTTTTTCTTACTTCCATCCTGCAGTGTGTAATGCCAAAACTTCTTCAAGGTAAAGCAATTCATTTTTTTCCCGCTGTGGTGATAAATTGAAGAGAACACGAATGACCTCAAAGTTTCATGACGTTAATGCCACTGACCTTTGCTCATTATTAGGCCCGTCCAGAATCTAATTTTGTAAAATGAATTTGTAAACTGATGGCTACAATTTCCTCATCATTTGCATGA
>JAQFJA010000001.1:1936226-1947950 GCA_029874485.1 Naso brachycentron
TTTTTTTTTTTTTTTTCATCCTTCGGCCAAATGGAAATTCATCTTCCAGTATGTCATATCTATTAAGCCATTTTAATTGCCCCGCTGCACAGGTTTAGGGTATTTATCGTTACTTGTTTCTATGGCACTGTCACAATTCACACAAAACCAGATGAAATCAGTAAATGCAACATGAAGTGCAAACATACTGTGGAGGAGCAGATCCCAGTGCAGCAATCAGGAGAAGGATGATTTATAGCCACAAAGGTGTCACTTAGAGGTTTATGAGCTCTAGTTTTTCAAGTCAAAGCTAAGAGTGCTGCTCTGGTGCATTTCTTACCCCGCTATTATTCACTTTGTCTGGCACAAAATGTCCAGAGCAGTTCAACGAAGCCAAAATGGACAACAGAAAAAAGTTTACCATTCTATTTTTAACTCCCAAATAGTAATTTTCTGGTTTTGTGGCGGCAGTGATCTGTCATGTGGCTGGGAGGTTGTGCTGTTTGCGCTGATATCAATTAAAAGTGGATTAACGGGTACATAATGACCTTTAGCAGTAAATTGTGTGTAATGTTGCAAGGCAGGATACAGTATATTCCCCAGATGTCACACCAGGCCCCTGACGTATGATGGAGCAGATGTCTTAGCCGGTCCAAATGGCCCTCTAAGACACAAACACACACATACATACACACAGGCTCAGGCCTACAAGCATGCATAAACATGTGTTCACACACATTCCAAATGGCGCTCACACACATACGTAAACACAAGTAGATGCAGAAATGTACTTGTCGTCTGTCTCACTCTCTCCAGATTTATTTAAATGCTTAATTTCAATGCAAAACTGCAATAAACGGATAACTTTCTGAGCGTTTGTATTTATTTTCAGTTAGCCTCACTCCGCAAACATCTAATAAGAGTGTTAAACGCATATTCTCTGCTTTTCATTCTCATTTTAGATACGTTGATGGTACATTGCTCTTTACTCCCCCACCAGCAATGGACATTAACAACCTCTTATAAGAGTAGAAAAGAAAGAGGAGGAAAAAAAAAAGGAGATCACATCAGTCTAATTTCTGTCTAATTTGGCTCCTAGAATATCATTTTGTCCAGTTAGAGGAATTGAGAATGATCATTTGCATCAGGGACGTTTCCTTATTAAATCAGCACTGAGCCTCTGTTCGGCAGCTCACAGGAGAAGCACTTATTGGGTTAAAAGCTCATCTCATATGGTTTATTTTAAATATACTCTATGCCTCATAGCCACTCTAGCGTAAGAGAAAGATATCAAATCACTGTCTTTCTATCTATAGTCAGGGCTATCTGTCTCTCTGCACGCTCCCTTTCCCTTTTTTGTCTCTCTTATTCTTCCTCTCTTCTCTCTTCAACATTTCCACCTTCAATTTTCTTTTGTATACCCTCCTATCCGTTTCTCTCCTGTATCAATATTGTATTGAGTTAGTGTTTGTGGCCCTGTATTTGAGAACTCTGCAGTAGGTCTGCAGATCGCAGAGTCTTTTTCTGGAATGGTGCCCTCTAAATAATGATAAATTACTTGAGCAGTATGCCATTTGCTAATTATATCCATGATTTACTACACAGCCCGACTTAAATCATTCAAACCAGCCTTGCGTAACAATGCCTTTTTTTTTTCTTTATAAAATGGTTTCCATGTGTATAATCTAAACATTTTATGGCCATACATTGTATATATAGAAATGTGCATGCACACAAAGCACTTCAACATCCCTTTTTATTTCTTTTTCCACCGATCCCCCTCTCTTTCACACAGTCGCTGTTATCCCTTTAATAGAAATTCTACTCTGGGAACTTTTTATACGTATATATTAAAAACAATCAAGCTTAGCATTTTTTCCCTCTCTGTTCATTGTTTAATGATTCCAAATCTGGCTCAGGCTCCAAGCCTATTATAATTGCTAGCAGGATGTGCTCTCTTTCAACATAAGCGTCATTCCAATGGAAGATCCACTTCTGGAATAACTCAGAATAATGCTGGTGTTATACCATTATCAAGAATATTCATGAATATGGATGTGCAGCATAAATAAATATATGTAAATGTTACACGACAGATTCACCCCTCTTTTACCACAATATAAATTTCTTTGATCTGTGTCCTGTAGTGAATCATATTGCTCTTTATCACAGGGCTTTACACCAACAAGCATGTGGTTAACATATGTCGCTTGCCCCTTTCTTTTCTTCTTTTTATTATACTCATTGACTTATTTTTGCGTAGCGTTTTATCCATACTTTGTTCTCTGTGCACCACAGTGCGGCAGTCATCAGGAAGATCTTATGTGATGGCTGATTTGTGCTTCTCAAAATAAACTGCAAATAGGGAATGTCTGAGAAATTGCACTCATCGCAAGATTCAGGACTGACAGCAAACAAGGCCAGAAAAGAGGCATGAGGACCCCACTGCAAGCAGACATGCAAACCCACACATCCATGCACAGACGCACACATGGAGAGCCAGTCACTACCTCAGCCCCAGCCCTTATCCGTGCAAAAACAGATAGCATCGAGGCAATTTTGTTGTCAGTTGAAAATATTATCTCTTGTAGTGGACTGAAAGCACCATATGGTGAAATGTTTTTTATGGTGTTGATGTGAGTGATGGCTCACTTGGCGGGGCTGGATCGTGCTGGATCGACCCATATTCAGATGCCTACTCCGTACCCCCACCCTCATCCTGATACACAGACACACACATGAAATAACACACACATGCATCAAGAGGAGCATAGCCGAAAAAGACAAGACATGGGAATTTCAGTTGAATTTAAGATCCTGTTCATTAACTCTTTGTTTTCATTTATTTACAAAGGCTTTATATTTATTTATCTCGGATTTCTTTCTGTGCTTTTTTTTTCCTCTTTCTACAGTTCTGCTCTCTCTGTTTTAATTTTTTTTAACTTTCTTTTCTTTGTCTTTTTTAAGCTGTTTGATACTGAGTGTGTTTTGATGTCAACTAAATAGCGAGGCAATGGCAAAATATCCCCTTTTTTTACATTAGTTAATGAAATGCATATCTTTTTTTTGTGAGCTCTACTCATTTGACCTAATTTTCCTTGTTCGGGGAGGTTACATGACCCTAGGGTCCACATTCCCTGCTCCAATAAATAGATTTTGATATCCAGTCAATCTAATAATCAGGTTAATTATTCACTGTTTTCCCTGTCTTTCCCTTTCTGTTTCTCTGTCTCTTTCTTGGCCTCTCAGGAGAGAAACCCTACCGATGCCCTCATTGTGACTATGCCGGCACCCAGTCTGCCAGTCTGAAGTACCACCTGGAGCGCCATCACCGCGAGCGTCAAAATGGGTCCACCAACTCAGGCCCATCCTCTGGCCACACCCCTTCTTCTGACCACAAAGACGATCATAGCAAGAATGCTAGTGGTGGCATCTTTGCCCGACCAGATGTCCTACGTAATGTTTTCAAGAGCATACCTCCCAACCTAGACTTCAGGGCAGGTCCATTACTGCCACATCAGTGGGCGTCCGCTGGTATGATGTCTCCGCACGATAGAGATCGTGAGCGGGAGCGTGGAGACCGCCGTTTTGACTCCACCTCCTCAGCTGAAAACATGAAGACTGCCGAAGGCCCGTCCTCGCTGATATCAACAGCTACAGACAGCTTCTCTGACTTGAGCAGGGCTTACCAAAGCATGATGGGAAATGGAGTTCACTTTCAAGGTTCTCTCCAGGCCTTCATGGACAACTTCGTTCTCAGCTCCATGAAGAAGGACTTGAAGGACAACCAGAGTCCAGTCCAGCTCCAGGCCCATAGCTACCATGATAACGGCGAGCCCAAGGCAAAACGGACTGTCTCAGCTGACCAAGAAAGAGAGGAGAAGGCTGAAGCCAAACAGATCGCAGAGTCTGGCAAAACAGGGTCTGAATATGAACCACTTGATCTGTCTGTGTCAGTCCGGCCTGAGTCTGCATCTGGATCTCTGCCTGGCTCTTCAGTCACTATCCATGATAATGTGGCGTGGCATGGATGCCTCTTCTGCTCCTTCTCCACTTCCTCATTGGAGCTCATGGCTCTGCACCTCCAGGCCAACCACCTGGGTAAGGCCCAATCCCAGCGGTCTGATACAAGCAAGGAGCTTCATGGAGGGGCTTCTCCTACCCCCTCCACCATTCATTCTTCCAACACCAAGACCTCAGGTGTGGCTCTTGATAAAGATGGAGAGAGAGATGGTGAGAAAAGCCAGGGAGGCTGGAACAACCACATGGACCAGCCCTACAATCCCTTCCAGAGTGACTTCTACAGGCGGTTTGGGGGTTTGTATGATGGATCCCCGAGGGCCAATCAGGGCCTTCAAGGGTTTATTACCCCAACAGAACAAGATCTGGACCTGTCAAACCAGGCTTTTGGAGGAGCACCTTCAGCAGCAGATGACCAAATTGGTGAGAGGGCCTCCTGTGAAGATGCTGAAGAAGACCATGTTGGATCAGATGATGAGGTTGTAAAAGCTGGGGTGCGCAGTGCCAGTGAGACCCCATCAACCACCCCCAAGAGACAGCAGCAACAGAATCACTCTGACGAAGAGGATGAGGAGGGGGGAACAGCTGAAGAGGAGGAAGACAGACATGAGCATGAGCAAATGGACATGGAAAGAGAGGAAGATGAAAGTCCAGCTTCAGACCACCTCCAGAACCACCCAAAACAGCTCCACGATGACTCCCCTCTGCTCCCAAGGAGTGGACCTGCTTTGTCAGCATCTTCCTCCACCATGAAACCACTTTCTTTGGTTCCCCAACCCAAGAACCAAGCTCTGGCACTGGAGAAGCAGTGGCAGCAAGGCCTGGGCCTCCTTTCGCCTGGAGGTCCTCCAGGACTGTTGAAGACTGAGCAGCAGACCCACCTCGAGAAGCAGATGAACATGCTGTCTGTCCTCAGAGCCTACAGCAACGACAACCTCCCTGCATTCAACGGCCTGGGAGGTGGAGCATCCACAGGGGGCATGAAGAGGCCAGATGCACCTGGTGAGTGTATTTAACTCCTCCTGGCGCTCTAACTGCTCTGAGACTCCTAAACATATATTCACAGACACCTACACCAGCAGAAGGCCACACACATAAAAAGTCATGAATACACACGTTTGAAACACAAATTTAATTTCCCCAGCATGGGATAGACATAAACACAAGACACACAGACAAACACATATACATTTTTTTTCCTGACACCCACAAAGGAATCTCAGACACTCACTAAAGGTCTCGAGATTGGCTCTGAAGTGATTTCAGCCTTATTTCAAGCAAGTTTAGAAGCTATCAGCCTGGCGACTAGCAACAGATTAATCTTTATTACACGTTTATATTACTGGGAGTGCAGCGCCTCCCTCCCGCTCCACAGCATGGAGGGAATAACCCTGGATGAGTCAGAGCAGGACCTCGGCTCCCTGTGCCACCTCCTGCACATGTCTCTTAACTATCTTAGCTCTCATAAAGCTGGCTCCCAAAAGCCCATTACTTTATAAGACTCGTCGATCTATGACCCTGTGAAAAATGAACTGTCAACTTTCATGATTCTGCTAAGGTTACAGCCGCTCCTTGAGACTGAAGAAGGAAGTCCTTTTTCTTTTCTTTTTTTCTCTTTTTTACAATGCTGCTCCGCTGTTTAGAGGTGGTTGCTAAAGTGTCTCTATAACAAGAAAGTAAAAACCCAAAGTTGATGTGTGGTTTTGAAACGCTGACTTATACATGCTACAGATATAGAAAGTGCATAAAAGATAAAGATGACTTAGCTCTGGCTGTGTAAGCTGAAATGCTATCAGCGGTAGCTTCTTCAGATTTGAAACTGAGACAGTTAAATAAGTAGAAAATGAGTCATATTTTATCTGGACTGGCAAAAATAATCATTAAAAGCTTCATTGTTAGCAACCTTTAATTGAGTAATCTTTGTTTTTATCCTCATTTTCCTCCTACAATTGTTTGGGGTTCAGTATGGCCCTTAATTATAAATATTTAACAAAATAAATGAACATTTTGCCTTTGAAATGTAGAGCTCATATTTACAGATATACATTCATAAAAATTCACATTAACCCATAATAATAGTGACCCCTTTGTTAATGAAGCAGTGCAGCTACATATGTTCATCTGACCTTTCCATCAGACAAAACATTATTCACTGGCGTGGAACCAGTCTCTCTGCATATCTTAACATCATGAAAGCATTTTACTGTACATGATTGGTATATGTTGCATTTAAAAGAGAAATGCCTCTTTTTGAGAATGGCCTACTTATTGTCGAATCAGAGAGCCTGTGAAAGCAAGCTATGTCATGTGGGCAGCTCCCTTTGCAAGTAGGAATTCTTGACCTTTATAGATAAGACTTTCTCTATGAAACAGAGACCTTTCTTACATGTGGTTACTTTGTCCTCGTGTGAGTCTTGCTTTCATTGTAATTAGAAAACCCAACCGGTTATTATGCATCCAGCTTCCTGGAAATGGATGTTTACCATTCAGATCTCTAGAATGGCACTGACAAAAGCATAAAGAGACATATAGAATACATCACTTGCTGTAATGTTCTTGCATATGAAAAAGAGTCAATTGTTGTACTTAGTGCAACATTACTTTAGGTGACTTGCCCTGCCAACTCCAAATGTGTCTACTGCAGATAAGACAGAATTGCTATACTATGAGCGAAAATGATTTTTAAAAACTTTTTAAAGGAAGATGCTAGAGTTTTGTAAAGGCTCACTCTCAACACACACTTCCTTTGGACATTCAGCTTCCTTCTCGGTCCATTCAAGTAAATGAACTGAAGGCTCTTTGGTGCTTGTTGCTGTAAGTGTGAAAGTGTGTGTTAGTGTTAACCCTGCAATGGACTCCATGATGTAGCCTCCATGTAACCTCGTGTCACGATTACTGTAACTAGTATTATATAATGTTTGTTAAGCCTTTTACTTCTCTGCATTCACTAGTAATGGTGTTCCTGGTAAGACTTTCTATGAAGCCTGTCTCTATAATGCATCATAACATTATAAACATATATATTATATGTTATAACTATGATTATACAGCACTGCAGGGCTTTATAACACATTATGTTTATAATGCAACAACTTTGTTATATTTGTTACTGTAGTTATCAATATTTAAATTTACATTGTATGTGAAAATGTTTAGCATCATAATGGTTTCTGTCCGCTACACTGTTATATTATATTATATTATATTATATTATATTATATTATATTATATTATATTAATTATTGGGTAAGACTTAAAGCATGCATCTATAATGCATTATAACACATTATGAACGTATCAAACACATACCAACACATTATGAACACACTTATGATGCTTCATAGGTGGTCATGGTTAGGCTTATAACTATTATTATACAGCATTATACATTATAGGCACATTATAACACATTCTAAGTACGTTCATAATGCATTGTAGATGGATGTTTTAAGTAAAGTGTTACCAGTAATTCTAATATATTCATATGTGAGCGTAATACATTGTTGTAGTTGTTGTTATTTCAGTGAGACTTGTATCCTATAACAGCAGTGTTCTTTAATGTAAGACCCTAATATGAGAGATAGTTATAAGCGGGGCCAAATAAATGTGGTATAGTAAATAATAGAGCTGTAACTTCACATTAAAAGGATACTGAATCCAAAAACTGTCCTAAAGTTGAGTACTTTGGTGAGATGGGTGCATATTATCATTGTTTACTAGAGGCACCACTACTGTTGTGACTTTAACCAGTTCTGCTTAACACACTACAGCTGTACAATAAAGCTTGGATGAGGAAAAAAAGATGCATTTGTTTCATGGTAAAATGCACTTTTACAGTCCCTCTTTATGTGTCCACTTGTAAACCCCTTGTGCGGGGGTCACCCGCAGCCTGAGAAGCACAGCCACACATTCCATCCTGTTTGGTGGGTGGAGAAGGTGGGGGTAGCAAAGACGTCCACAAAACTCAATTCAGACCTGGCAAAATGTGATTATCTGGAGTGGGTTTGCATTAGGTTTGTATGCAAATACAGCATAAATCATTAATATCGAAATTCTCCCCTGAATCTGTGCGAGCTGTTGTAGGGCACGCGCTGCACGTCTGGAGTGGCCGTCTCTTCATTAGTATGCCCAAAGGAGGGGAAAGGGTTACAACGCGCATGAATCTACTTGCACTCTGACACATAGCAGATACACACATATACGGATCCACATACACATATTCACACGTCTGTAGTATTAAACCACACCTCCCTAAATTGGCCCAGGAATTGGATTTATCAATAAATGTCATTAACAGCAGCAGTGGCTCTGAGGTCTCTGTAATCAGACAAGGTATCTGGTTACTGAGGTACAGTACACTGTGTAAAGATTGATATGAACCGGCACCATTTGCTGTACTGTAGATGTGCTTAACGCAATCAATACTTGGCTGCAGTAGAGACCTATCTATAGCCATGCATTATCAAACATGAAGTATTACATTATTCAAGCAGTGCTGTACATGCCACGACTGCTTGCGAACATTGCTCCTCACATCGTATTACTTACATTACCTCAACCCCCTTGTTCATTTAATATATTAAATGTGGACCAGGACTTCAGAAGGTTGAGATTGACAAGCTGGAGAGGAAGTGTTGATAGGAGTGTGGGACGCAGACGAGCGCGTTGAGGATTTCAGAGGAGAAAATGGCAGAGCTCGTAGCCGAGCACCTCTCGCAATTTGAGAAGTAGGCTACATAAACAGAGAGTTAGTGGTTAGGGGGGAGAAAGAAGAGAGGGGATTGCTGTATATTCTCACATCAATTAGACCCATCACTTCAAATTTTACAAGTGCTCTCATGTTGTGCGCTATAGTTCCTCTCATAAATACTGTTGTTTGTTGGTGTTGCTTGTTGGTAGAAACTCTCTGAGAGAGCCACCTTGAATACAAACATTACATGACAGTTAAAAGAGTCATTTTTGAAGACTTTAGATATCTAATGCTGCCTCGGTGTCACTCTACAGCAGCAAAAAAAGCCTCACGAACCTCTTGAACTGAAAGAAATGACTAGAAGTTTGCTCGTGTAAATAGTTTAAGCATTAAGAAAAGATCTAGGTGTTAGTTTAGCAACAGTTTTGTGCTTTTTTTGCCTCTCTCACATTTTTGCTCACTGCAGGCCTTTTTTTTTTCTTCTTCTTTTTTAACTGCAATTTAAATTCCTGCACCTGTATGGATTCAGGACATTCATGGCAAGAGGTAACAGTGTCTCCTGCTCAGTGTAACAAAGTTATAATGCTCTAAATCATTAAAAAAGAAAAATTGAACTTTGAACTTCTCAGATTGTTTAATTTACAAAAATTTAAAAAATAAGGACTCAGTATATACAACATGTTTTAAGGCGCCTTCAAGTCTGTGGAACACAGGAAAAATATTTTGGTGGCTCTATATACCTGCAGGAGTAATTCTGCACATGACCCTATTCAGCAGTATTCAGTCAGCATAAGGCCTTCCTGCCAGGCAGCACTCAGGGTTCACAGCACTCATGGATTATAGAGAGGCGAGGGGGGGGCCTCTCTGAATCAACCATGGCTTCCTGAGTGCAGGGAAGAACACAGAATTTTTGTTTTTTACTGAATGTAGCTGGAGCAAACGGTTTGTGTTTGGCAGATTTTTAAACAAACCATGTGGAATAAAGCAAATTTGATGAAATGTCATAGTTTTAAGTTAGATTTATGCTTAAATTTGCTCACGTGAGATGTCCCATGACCATTGGAAACTTGAATATCTGATGATTTAAACAGTTTCTAAAGATTCTGGCTATGACAAGTGGTGTATTTATGCCAATCTTTCGTTTTTTTAATGTTGTTTTGGGATTCAGAGCATTTTAATCACTAATTTTGGAGTAAAATTCACACATCACTATCGCCCTGAAAGAAGCTTTTGACTGTTTTTGTTAATTGTCACGACCCCGACATGCATAACGCAAACGTTCGCAAAGTATACAAAACAGCGGCAAAACCTTACTACAGCACACACGCTCCGTTCACCAAACTACACTGACTTTAACAAACTCAGTGTAATTTTGTGGCCAATAAAGTGACAAAGGGACCACTGTAGTTTGAAGCAGGACACTAAGCAAACTTTATTTTCAGATAAAGGCCATGGCATGTGGCTGAGCACTCAGAGAGAAATCTAGAAAGTGGACAATTTTTTCAAAGACACATTATCTCGCCGTCTTCAACATAAGTCTGAATGTTTCAATGTGCTAAACTTTGTTTATATCTATTATTTTCATTTAAACAGAAAGCCTCATTGGCGAGAGCCCTCATCCTTTAATTTGAGCTTTATTTCGAAGAGAGTGCAGTTTATCTTCCTGCTGACTATGATCTCTCACTTACAGTATATTATGACACTTTTGTAGCAACAGCCCACAACTCTACTGGGAAAAATCCAGCGGAAACACCAGGCTTTCCACAGACTGTGGCTTTAATAAACTGGAGAGCAGATTCAAACAAGTAACGTTGAGAAACATTCTAAATCAGATAAAGTGTAACTGAAGAAAAAATACATTTAAAATCTCTTTTACTTGACAAAATGGTAATTTCAGCAGTTAATTACAAATCGATTCCAGAAATGTACTGCAAAAGTAATGAGGCAAAATACTGTTAGATTATCCATGGGTGATGTTTTTTTTTTTAAACTTAAATAAAAATGAAAAGTTTGGTGGTTTCCTCAAGGCAGGACAGCTCTCAAGTAAATCTGCTAAAACTATGAGGCTGAGCTGAGAGGACTGGCACATGCATATCACAAGTGATAATTAACCACAAAATGTCTCCCTCGTGTCTGCAAAAGAGGGCGACGTCTTTTGCATGTTTGGCTTAATGACGGGCTTGTTGCTTGTTCCTTAAATGCAAAAAACAGGATATTCACATAAAAATAATGAGTTAAGAAAGATTTGATTTTGCATATTTCCTATTTGCTGTGATGTCAGTGGCCTTTTAGTTATACGACCTTAAAATTACTCTAACTGTGTCCTAGTGTGTGTGTGTGTGTGTGTGTGTCTGTGTCTGCAAATGGTTAACAAAGTTTGGTTTTCATCTTACAGCACTAGTTGTGTCACTAGTGGCCAATTACCTCTGTCAGAGGGAATGCCCTCTCGCCTGCC
The DNA here is from genome assembly GCA_029874485.1 of Naso brachycentron. Taxonomy (NCBI): domain Eukaryota; kingdom Metazoa; phylum Chordata; class Actinopteri; order Acanthuriformes; family Acanthuridae; genus Naso; species Naso brachycentron. Next base: position 1,947,371 of record JAQFJA010000001.1, read on the forward strand.
TTCACTGCACTAGATTTGAACCCATGAGTGCTGAGGTCATATTACAGCAATGTGTAATGTACAGACCACACACACACACACACACACACACCTATACATCTGTGTGCCCGTGGAGAACAAGGCAAACACATGCTCCCACAGTAAGTGTAGGCCTTTGTAATAAAAGGCTGATAAGTTTTGTGTGTGTGTGTGTGTGTGTGTGTGTGTGTGTGTGTGTGTGTCTGAAGTCCTGTGAAGTACTGATTGTAATTGAAGACATATGGTGGAATTGGTAGACTCACTGTGAAGTGCAGATGTAGTGGATCACAGTTGGCATTACTAGTATAATTTACACTTTCTCTTGCTTAAGTGGAAAAAAAGGTAGGCAGAAAAAATGAAGCTTAACACACGCACGCACACACACACACACACACACACACTTTTGCACATGTGCTGGTATCAGTGTTACAGAGATATAATAATCAGAATATTCTCTTTCTGCATACACATTAACAGCACTTGCATTCATTACACATTAATAAATCCTGAGTCTGTATTTATTAAACGGTTAAAAGTGAATATTGGGAAATAACTGAAAGAT
>JAQFJA010000001.1:2125203-2138494 GCA_029874485.1 Naso brachycentron
AAAAGTCAAAACGAAATAAAACTAAACTAAAATCAAAAAATCAAAACTATTATAACCCTGGCACAACCTGCATGTTTTGAACTTGCGCAAACATTATTCAATCACTGTTAAAAAGCTACTCCATTCTTTACTTGTTGTCACACATGACCACTGTGATCATGGTGTAATTTGCTTGTCAACACTTAGGAAGAAAACATTAAATTAAGAGACATTTAATGCTGAAGCACAGTTTCAACATTCACCTGCTCATCAGTAATAATGTGTGCAAAATGGTAACCCACATCAGAACAGTAAAGGTGAGTCAAGAACAGCTTGATCAACAAACACAGTTAGCTACCTGTGATAGAGCCGGGGTTAATCCACAATGGACGTGTGCAAACATCCAAAATCTGTAGTTCTCTCCTCTGCTTGAGTAGCCCAGCCTTTGTCAATGGGACACGGACAAGCACATGAAAAAGACAGAAATGATGAGGAGCATTAGCTATTAGTAAACCCAATACCCCCTTCTGACCAAAATAAGAGGGTCTACCTGGGTTTTCTAAATGCGAGTTGACCTGCATGCTAAAAATCATCTACTGACCCCGTTCCCACTTTACGCAGGCAAAGCAGCCCTTACGTGAATTTTATGTGAAGCCTCGTATTTGGATGAAAGTGTGTGCTGCATTGTGTGGAAACACTGTTGTGATGTGTGAGACAAATGCCTGACATCTTTAATATTAACTACGATTAATGACAAATGCTGATAAATCAGAAAAAAATCAAGGTGTCAGGCTTGGCAAAGTTGGATCTGGGTGGAAATGCTCCACAGTACCTTCATTTATGAAAATGTTCTCAAATCGGCTTTGCGTCATTGTAGAAGTGATATAATGATACTGCAAATGATTGCAGAGTGGAATATGAGTCATGAATACTATAAACTGTTGTGTCACAAAATAACCTGTGTGCTGCACTCCAATGCCCACAGCCAGAGAACGATCTCTGTGTGTTGGATGATCAGCTGGATTATCATTTGTTTGATTGCAGGGAGAGAGAGAGGTGTGCTGAGTGAGCTAGGTTGACTTTTAATGAGAGAGAGAGCGGCACACAGCGCAGGTGAGGTGAGAAAAACCTACTACTGCAGGCTTGACCCGGGAGTAAATGGTGAGTGTAAGCATGATGTGGTTAACCTGAGTTTTTTGACCAGTGGGGTATATTTTCACACACAATAGTTACTGTGGCCAAAAGAGGGCAGAAAATCACAAGATGAATGCAAACAGGCGAAATCAGATACTTAATGGTACATAACTCCCTTTTGCACAGTTTTTGAGATGAAATTGCTTCCTGTTTTGGTGTAATTGCTGTCTATTTTTAGTTTTAACTGGTCTGGCACTGCATGCCTGTGACAACTGGTAATCAATTGTCATTTATTAATCAAAACTGACAAACACGTGCTGTCTCAGCTTCTCAGAATTAAGAGTACATGGCATGACTGCAAACTGCACAAATGACTGGGTTTTGAAATAGCAAATGGGGAAAACAAGCAGTTAGAAAAAAAAAGGTTGTGAAAATGAAGGAAAAAGTAAACTGTAATTTTGGCTGGTTTTTTTTTTAAGACTTAACACAATAAAAACAGTTGTTCAAAATACACTGCACGCTTTTTCTTTGAAATGGTGCGGGTGTGTAACGCACTGAATCTCTTGTGTTGTGTCCAAAGGTTGAAGATCTTGTAACATTTCCCTCCATTTGCTGATTCTCTGATTCTGGCTGCATGTTTGATTTCAGCAAAGGCATAGGGGACACAGTGTAATTTATGGTTTCCATCTCGTCGCAGATGAAAAATAATCAAATCCACATAAAATGCAAAGAGGAGGAAGTGATTATCTAAATGATGGCTGCCAGGTTTGGGGAGTTTCATCTGACAGCTGAGCGCACTGTCTTTATGGACAACTAGAGGATAGAGGGAGGAGGAGGAGGGAGGAGAGAGGGAGCACAGCGGCACAGAGGGGTGGTTTAGGGGTAAAATGGTGAAGGGAAAAGGGGTGGGGCGCTCTCGCATTTGGGCACTTTACAAGAGGAAAAGATCAATTCTGCACACACACATACACGCAGGCGTTCTGACAGCCTGGGACGGAGCATGACATTTAAAAGGAAAAAGCTGACATTGACTCCATCACTGTCACCCCGACTGCCATAAAGCAGCTGCAAATATTAAAACATTTTTCATCTGTGCCGCTCGGGGTTATTGGCACCAGAAATTGTTTTCCTCTCCGTCTGCTGCTGGCCTGCTCCCCCGAGACCCTCGCCTGTTACCGCCGCCTCACAACATATTGGCAGTTGATGTGAAGCTATCCATGTACACTTGCCACTCACAGAGTCTTTATCGCCTTCCACTCACCCTCTGCAGCAAAGCCCTCCCCCTCCCTCCCTCCCTGCCTTATTCACACATACATACACACACACACGTGCACATCCGAACACTCATTCTGTGCTCTTTCGATTACTCAGACAATGAAAGTACCATTGAATCATTCACATAGCAAGCCCTCTCTGTGAGTGTTGTGGGCATGCATGCATGTGTTTGTGACGATGCTGTTGATTAAATCACTTTTCCTGCCATCAGCATAATTCCTCAACACGCTGACTGATTACTTTTCCATACAGTTAAGCTTTCTGTCCGTCTCTGTGTCACTGTATTTTGTTCAAAACTGGTCTCTCTGGCAAAGAGCTTCCATTCATTTATTTTCTCTGTATCTCAACATCAGCTCAGCATCTCTCTGTTTTTTTTCATGCTGCACAATCTAGCAAGCTTTGAGATGCTGATTGCCCCCGCTTGGCCAGCATATGCTGTATATTTAAATATCGTTTCAAAATATTTGATGCTGGGCTTGAATTATTGCTTTGACACTTCAAATAGCCTCCAATAAAGGCTCATCACTTGTCACACGAGTCAAGTGTGGCCCATGTTTCCAAAAGTATTCAAATGTATTTGCTTTGATTGGTGTGTAAATAGAATGCGTTTTCTCTGGAATTCAATTTTGTTGTGTGTTTTTTTCTTTTTTTTTTTTCTTTTTTGAGGAAATCTCGCACATCACTCGTCCCTCTTTTTTCCTCTCGTCTGGGTTCCATGACAGGTTTTGTATTATGAAACATACATGAGTAAAAAGCAAGTTGGCCCTCATTTGCATCAGATAGATGGATACAGTAATGGTGCACACACAACACGGATTCTAAAGTGTTGCTCGATCAAACTGGTTTATTTTCGGACCAAAAAGTCAGTGTTCTTACATGATTATTGATAAATGTATTTATGTTAATTGACTGTAATACACAGTGTATGCTAGGACAATAGAAAACTGGTAGGACATGTGACCCTTAATGTCAAATTGAGATTTCAATCCCACTTCTTGTTTGAGTAACCATTATGATAATGTAATTACAGAACATATGCAGGGTACAGTTAAATTTGATGGATGCATTGATGGGGAACCTCAACAAATTTCATCATGTGTCACTGACTAAATGTAAAATATAAATGACAAATTTCCAATAACTTTACTGACCCTTGTTCAGTAATTCTGTGTAACAAAAGCCATCAACGAGGAAAAGAAAGTGTAGCTTAATCTGGCTCTTCAAAAATGTTTTATTTTATTTTAATTTTTTTTCTAAAATAAAAATCAAAGGCAGTATTCTGGCAAAATGATTAAAAAAAAAAAAAGCCTTTATTTAGATGGCTATATTATGTGATGGTACGTTATAGCCATCTAAGTCAGAGCTCACAGTGGGCTGGTACGCAGCGATACACGGTACCTCCGCTTCTAGATTTCACCCCCTGGCGTACTGGGACCTTTTACCGTGTACCAGGACCTCTCACAAGCTCCCAGTACCCTTTCCTGTCCTCTCCATGTCAGAGTGTCTCTTGGAAATCAATAATGCCAAACTGCATCAGGGTGTACTACATGATGCTGACTCGTTTGTTCTTGCGGAAGCAAAACGCCTCATTAACACTAACTCTAACTTCCCATAGACGGGGAAAAGCAAATAAATAATAACAAATACTAAAAGTAGTAAAAGGTCACGAAGAGAACGCAAACCAAAACGGATTCTGATGACGACTCAGCTCTCCAGCAGTCAAAGATATATAATCAAATACTGTGGCAGAAAACTAACAGTAGTTTGTTAATAAATTAATTTTCTGAAAATCAGCATTATGTTGTGTTATCTTTTAATCACTGTAGAAATTCAGAATGTAGACTATTAATGATTTTAAAGCACTGATCTAAATAAATACTTGTTTTTAACATTTTGCAAACGACTGCTTTGGATTTTTTCTTGTTTTGAAGCTCAGCATTCCCTGCCAAAGAGCGCCCTCATTACCATCTTGTTTGAACTTCCTGGGCCCTCCAGACAATTTCTTCCTGAAGTTATTTTATTAAGTTATTTTTCACGATGCGGTGTTGACAGCATTGGGTGAAATATTTTTTTAAGGGTGTCTTAGAATATTGCTTTATTCTACCATTTGGTTGACATCACCTGACAACTGCAGTCAGGTGAAAAGTGTTCTGTCTTAACACGTTACTGTGATGGAGTTGCGGCTAATATTACTTTAATATTACTTTTTCCAGTGACGAGTAGTTTGAGGGATTACTAGTACAATTATAGTAATATTATTACTGTTACTCCATAATAACAAATTGTTACAGTTTGGTTACTTGCTTCTGGGTTTTACTGATTAATTTAAATAATTTCATATTAGTGGCAACATGCCAGAAAATGTTACGTAACTAAACAATCAGCTGCAGCTTACCACGTTTCAACGTTTCTAAGGAAAATGGAGTTGAGGACAGGAACTTGGACTTTTAACGGCTGGAAACATGTCTGCTATTTCAAGCTTATTGGTAGCAAGGACGATAAAAATAAAAATGTCAAATGTAAATTGCGTCCAGGAGCTACTAAGACTCTTTCCACTGCCAAAGATTAAATATCAAACTTCCTGAAGCACCTGCAATGGCAGCACGACACCGTGAAGCTCCTGGAAATTGACCCCAGCAGAGGTGAGCCATCTGCGGCCAGGGACGATGGCTGCAGCCCGACGCCGCCGAAACAGCAAAAACTGGATTTTTCAGCTAAGTAAAGTAATGTATTACTTTGGTATTACTTAAAAAAAAAAAAGAAAAACAAGTAATCAGTAATATAATACACTGCAGCTGACTTGGCATCCTCTGTACTGGATTATGATTTGGACTTTAGCACTCAGTTCAGTCGGCTAAACACGCAGAAATTTACAACTGATGATCAACAAAACCAACTGTCATTTTGTTTATTACAACTAGGCTGAAACAGGCCAGACCAGCTGGACATCCATTGTGACCAGGGAGGAGTGATAAAGTTCATCCTTATTGTGTGTTTATGTTGTATAATTTTTTGAAAAGTACTTTTTTCTTATTGTATGCAGTAAAACTTAATCTAGTGTGTACAAGCAGACAACAACTTTACCATCCTGGCATCACCCCTGACCAAATGAATGGCACAGCAAACATGGCTGTTTCTTCAGCTCCGCAGGCTATCTTTAGGCCTGTGGAAGATATTTGTTGCTAATGCTTGCCAATGAGAGGCCCAAATGGTCTTATTACAGCAGCTCCCACAGCTCACGCTATACATCAAGTAGGACACACGACAAAATAGGGACCCTGATTGTTCTGGGAGCAGCAGCGCTCATTACTCTACACGCCTCGCCCTCCATCGTTACATGCAAGACTTTTTCTTTCTTTTTCATCACTCTTTACTTCCTCCTCATATTTAGCCTTTACCTTCTCTCTATTCAACTTTCCTTCAGTTTCTATGAAATCAAAAAAGCTACAAGAAGCAAAATTGGCCCAATTGATCCATTATTTCCTATTTTACATATTCAGAAGCATTACACTGAGGAGAGATTTGGGATGTTGTGAATGTTAAGTAAAACAGCTTTAATACATTAACAATTTTCAGCATTAAAACCCTGAAAAGCCTCTTGCTTCAGCCTGCTTGTGAGCATGTGCACATCGGGTTATCAGTGCATGTATGGACATGCTAAGTGTATATGTGAGCCGACAATATGTCTAGATTCATGATGTACAGCTTTACACATAATGTACATTGTCCTTTTCTGCTATTCCTGCTGGTTTGCGTGTGCTTCTGTGTGTCTGTGTGTGTGTGTGTTTGCATTGTGAGTATGTCCTGTCATTGGTCCTCCGCCTGGTGAACTCTGGTTGACCTGTAGGGGGGGCACAGCCAGGTCAGTTGTCTATTGGTCAAGATAAATAGCGGCCACCACCAATCACATTACACGCATCCCCTCCAGCCGCCAGCCTTGTTAGTGCAGTAATCACTCACTGTTAGAGACTTATCCTGAGGCCTATCTCAAGCTGCCCTTTAAGACTGTTCTTACACCACCTGTCCCTGGTTCACATACATATTTCTGCCTCTTATAATATCTATCCATCCATCTATCTATCTGTCTATCTATGTGTCTGTCTATCTATCTATCTATCTATCTATCTATCTATCTATGTGTCTATCTATCTATCTATCTATCTATCTATCTGTGTCTGTCTGACAGAGATGTCTGCTTATTCACAATTCATATCTGTCTGTATGTAGAAAGGAAATTCAACAGCTAAACTTGAGTTACACTCATTTACATGCTCACATACACACTCGTTGCTGTCAGCTGTCTCCTCAGCCATCTGCAGGGTCACGTGACCAGGCTAGCACTGCTACATCTGACGAGCTGTCAATCAATCAGGTTCGGGAAACAATAGAAAGAGAGAGGAAAAAGAAACACAGATGAAATCCATACATACACATTAAAGCAAGTGCTGCTTCATGTTCTACACCACAATTAATCTGTGTCTATACGAATACGCAGTAATGACGAATGTGAGATGCTGTACAGAGATCCATATGTTGATGCAGTGTGATGACGGTAAAACACCTAAAAAAGTAAAAGGTAGTTGTGAATATTTGATGAGAAATAATAATTCTGTAAACCATTCATGTGTCTGTGTCAGCTGCAGGCCCTACGTTAAACAAAGAGGAAAATTCCAACTTTACATTTGAGAACAGAGCAACCAAAGATGCACCCATCTACCATAACCACACACACAAGTACACACAAACAAATGTCCGAAACTCAATCACCAGAGGTCGTGTTAGTGAGTGGGGGAACAGATTCGATTAGCGCTATATTAGATACGGGAAATGATTTCTGTCAAAGCCATCTTTACTGCAATTATGATATGATAATTATGTGTTTCATTATTTACGTGGAATAGATACAAGGCCGGTGGCTTCTGGCTGAAAACATCAGAGGATAGACGGAGAGGTAGAGAGAAGGCACAATGCTGTGCAGATGAACATTAGAGGATTAGAAAAAGAAAGAGGAGATGAATAGAAAGCATGTGAGGGCACTCAGATTCCATAAAGATGTGCAATACACCTGCAGCACAAACTAGGGAATCATCAACTTTCATAAAATTAGTATAATTTGATTGCATTTGCCATTTGTATTTGTTTAAAAAAATACATTAAAAAAAACAAAACATAACTACAAATAAGGTATATATACAGTGTTATCAAGGTGTGAAGTACGGGGGGTAACTGACAGGTCAAAGCCTCAACTGCAAAATTCTGGGAGTTCTCAAGACAAAGCTTTTAGAAAAGGATTTTTTTGCTTGTAATTGTCCACAAAGATGTCCTTAACAGGAGCATGTTGTCCAGAATTCATTATTCAATTTAAATAGCTAAACCTTTCTTCAGAAATATGAATACATTTTTATGGTGTTTCCTTGGTTACTGGTTGTTTCTGGTGATGCTGCCTTCCATTGGGTGGCACTGTTACAAAAGTTCACACACTCCACATTCCAGCTGTCTGCAAAGCGATGGCTTTTTTTCCTGCTTTGACACTGGCTCACTCGTGGACTAAACATGGCAAAGAGAAAACAAAAACAAAGCTCCTTACAAACCAACTTTGGATTTACTTCTGAAAAGCTGAACCTCAACAACCAAAATGTAGAGGAGGAAGCTGCCGCAGCTAACGTTCATGCTGGTCTGACTAGCCAACAACTAGTTAGAGGGAGACCCCCACAATTGCCACGGGGTATTTCGCACACTGAGTGTTACACACTTGTTTGTCCTAAATGTTTTGTGTCATGGTGTCAGAAATGATGTCAGACTTATATTTTATTATGTGATGGACATTTATGTGCTCCTTTCAAGAGGGCGGTTAATGAACTGACCTTTTGTAAATTCACAACCTTGTAGGTCCTGCATTGGTCATTTTATCCAAAACACCAAAAAGATTCCAACCCTGTATTTCCATGCAAACAGAGTGCAGAGATATGCCGCTGAGACTTCTGAAGCCAACACAATACAAAGAAAACTGGCCAAACTTCATTTGTATTGTTTAAAGAATTGAAAAATTGTAGGCCGGAGCATCATCTGCAATGTGGAAACATTGTTCATAATCTGTACTTGTAATTAGGATCATATTTTTAAGTACTGGCTACCTGCTCTATCAGTTATTACTGGGATCTGAGATTACAGAGATATCAGTTCAGAGTCCACATGGGTCCATTTTTCCAAACCCACACCTGCAGTGGCAGACTAAGAGAGGGGGGCGGGGGGGGCAATGGCCTCCCCTAGTGCCCTAATGGTAGAAAAAAGCCTCGAACTCTTGGATGCCACCATGGTAGAAAAAACATGATGAAGCGCTTTCCAGGACCAACCAACATTGTGAGTACACCAGTGCACACCCACCCATACCCATAACGCTCTGTATCAGAACCGAACCGTTACCCATCATTATGTCTAAGGCAAAGCCACCCCCGCCCATACCTGTTAATAAAAGCCTTATGACCCAACTTGTACCTGTGATTAAACAAACAAAGACAGACACACAGACACACACACAGGTTACAGTCACTGAAAGTGGAAAGAGATAAGGTTAGCCCTAACCCTAATTAATTAGAACAGGACAACAAACACAAATGGTCAAACAATCTGAAAATTTATCAACAATCATCCATGACAGTTAACAGTGGTGCTGGCAAAAAATGAATGCAAAACTCTTAATTCATTGATACTTGTAGGAGTTTGGTGCGGATCAGGTGTTGCACAACTTTGCACTTTGTGTCTCGGAGTAATAAATGTCTCACAAATGCCACGGTTAGAAAAATGAGACACAAATCTTTTAAACTGTGTTACAAACTAGCTCATGTACTAGTAGAGGTGTAGCTTGCTGTATGTAATGCTGGCACCGTCTGCTCCAGCTTGACTCGACCTGACCTGACTCGGCGGCGGTGCCTGCCCAACTGCTGCCATATTTAAGACACCGCTGAGGGGCTTTGGGTTCGCCAATCATTCATGTACCAGTGTCAGGAAGCACAGTCAGGGCACGTTCGATTGTGGATATTATTTCCGGCACCACTCTTTTGGCACTTTTTGATACACATGTAAAGACACAGGGATATTCCTCTGATACTGATTTTTAGGAAACAAAGCAAACAGTTTTGAGCTGAAAAATTACTAAAGTTGAATAAAACTAAAATGATTTTGAGTTATTTGGTTGTGAAAAGATCGGTCCCATGGCAGCTGACACTGGTTGCCAGGCGTTGATGACCAGAAATGAGCCTGTGATTAGGCACTTAAAAACAATATGCCACAGAGATTTGTTACATTGCAGATCTATTTTACACTTTAAATGATTCAGGGTTTTCATTTTCTTTTTAGATCCCCTTTTAAATTAGATTTTAAAATATCATAATTAGATTGAGATGAGAAGATAAAAACATCCTGCACAGAGAAAGTGACACATGACACGACAGCATGTTAAGTAAAACACCAAAATGAAAGTGTCCAAACAGGTTCATCTAGTCTCACTAATTTAACTGATTTTTGAAAAAAAAAATGCAGACTAGTATTAATTTACTCATACCTTGACATGTTTTGACTGCCGTCCTGCAGTCCTCCTCAGGTGGAACGACCAGATCTCTATAAATCAGCTGACAGGACAGGTCACAGCAACACCACGTGACCCTTCTGAGGAAGACTACACAAGTGGCAGTGAAACATGTCATGGCACACGTGAGGTCATTCTAGTCTGCATGTAAGAAAAAGAACCTTAAAAATTAGTCAAAATATAAGTGGTAATACATCAATACGTTAAGTCTGTATTTGAAATACTCAGTGTCCTCATTTATATTGATAGTATTGTTAGCAATAATAATAATATTACATTTTATTAATAATGTAATATTATTTTCCGTTTTTCACCCTACTGTAAACAAGGGCGAATTTACAATAGCTGCGTCCAGCAGCTCAAAATGTTACAGTCCTTTCATTACACTATGTGTGGAAAGAAAGTAAGTGAAGAAAAAAGGATTACTGTCTGAGTCATGGAAGGGGTCAGGGCTAAAGTGTAGGAGCAGGGCAAGCCATGACCAACAAATGACCAACATGTGTGTTTGTTTGTTTTTACAAAGTTTGGCCATGTTACATGAATTCATTTACGAGGCGTGTGTCTTTTTGTTACAGGCCACTCCCACTGCCACGCCCCCTTGTTGCCAGTTGGCCCAAACAGTTAATTAGCTGAACTTTGGCTTATGACACAAACATTTCCATTAAATCTTGCGCAAGTCCGTGGATTCTTTTGAAGGTATGTGCCTTCTTGCAATAGGCCCAGGGGTGGACTGGCCATCTGGCATTCGGGGCACTGTCCCGGTGGGCCGATGCCCAATGTGGGCCAGTCTCTGTAGACTTTGAATTTTTGTACTGTACTTTGAATTTTGGTACAGAAACCCCCCTTTCCATTCTATTATGCGTGTATAGCTGTCAATTTTAGTCCTTGTGTTCTCAACTCCGTGCTTTATTCGTTCGCTGTGATCGAGAAATACAACTTTCCTTTAATGCACGATTAAGGGGGCTGGGCCAGTTGGTATCAACTGATCATGTAGTGGGCCGGTCTGGGCCAAAAATGCCAGGGCTGATTTTTTGTCCCAGTCCACCCCTGAATAGGCCACTCCCATTGCCAACCCTGCTTTAGCCAATTGGCTTGGACACAAACACACACCTTCCCATGCACATTTGACCCTCATGCCAAATTTGAGCCTCCTAGGGTGAAAACTGTGGCCACCAAAGAGTGGGGAATTTTTGTGGACTGAGCCACCAAATGACCAACAGAGTGACAATAATCTGCTGGCTGCAGCTAAAAATGTTCCCGTTTGCATGCTTACATTGTTAAAATTGTACGTCAAACTATGGATAAGAGCAGGAAAAATAACCTTATTGTTGTTACCAATTTATTATTCATCATTACAACCACTAAAGACACTGATTTATTATCACTGATGCAACTGAGCATAAATATGACAGTTTTTGATGCCAATCATAGTGGACAACAATGTTAATAACTGACATTTTCTGTTCACAAACCATTGAAATAAAGTCAATGGAGACACAAACATAGCTGTCAATAGAATAGCATACACTCAGACACACGCTCTCTTATAAAAACAAACATACACACAGGGACAAACACATCGTGTCATTCTGAATTGGAGCTTCCAATTTCCCTCTCATTCTAGCTCTCATCTTCAATGTTAGTGCTATGAGAGTCCCATGCCACCTTAACATAGCTAAACCCGCAGCGGACCATCGGCTTATGACAACCCAGCCTCTCTGCGGAGTTCACCAGTGGTTTAGGGAGCTGTATATTCCAATTAGCTGCCAGGATCCCGGTGCTATGGATAGTGTACAGAGGGAGTCACATTCAATTAAAGTCGGTGTCCACTGTGGATTTGTGTGTTTTTTACCTGTCCTCATGCATAAAGTAAATACTGCCGTTCCCATGCGCACTGGTGTCAAAGTGTGTATGTGAGGGGGTGGTTAGGCTGGATAACTGTGCTTCTGTGTTTATTTATTTTTATGTGCATGTGTTTATGTGTGTGCATTTAATGGCTTCTCATCACGGCAACATCATTTACATTAAAAACAATGCCAGTTATGTGCGTGCGATCTGTGCTTGACAATCTATGTGCAGAAATGCCAACAGCTTGTGAATGATGGTCAGCAAGCTGTCCTACATATCTCCAGCTTAAGGCAAATAAAAAGACGGAAAATATGTTAATGTATTCAAGTCGATGAAAAAACTACAATAAGTGCCATATTCATGCCCATACATCTTTATAAGACTTCCCTTTTGATTTCCTCATTTTCTCTGACTTATTATCATATGAAAATAATAAGGAATTTATTTTTAAGCGGCTGCAGCCTGTGTTCCTTTGCTATATTCTTTACATATCAAGATTTGTTTGATGTGTTTTTTGAAATGCGTTCCTTGAAGAAAACAAAGGCGTGCATAAATTAGCAGCTAGGACTGCAATTAGACAGTCACAGTGATTGGAAGAGAATAATTATCCAGAGGCTGGCCTGCTTAAGGCCTCTTCAACCACTCAGCCCCAGTGAAAAATGAAGAGAAAGAGGGCTGATGCAGATAACTAAAAAAAAAGCGTATTATTTTGACCAGCAGGGATAACACCACATTAAAAACATTAATTAAAAACACTACATTGTTTTTAACAGCTTGTTACGTCTGGTTATGGCTTTACCAGATGGACCAAAGCAATGACTGGTTAACTATATCACCAAAATGTATATGTTTACAGCTCTTACTGCTGCGCTTTTAAATAAGAAAGCCAAAGTGCTTGCCTTTACATGTGCAGGGTGAAAATGTTGAATCTACTGTCTGCCTTTACAAAACATGTGTTAATGTATTTTTTTGGCTAGCATGTCTCAGTTAAACAGATGAGAGGAAAAAATAAACCAAAAACACACACAAACACAAATTTAAAGGTCCAGTGTGCCAGATGGAGTGGGGTATATTGATTGTTTTCACTCACATGATTGGTGGGCTGACCTCGAAGGCAAAGGAGCGACCTAACATAGAGACCAACACTTGACTCTCTGCAGAAAGTACTTATGTGTATTCTCAATCTAGATATATAATGCTGCTGTTTGGTAGGTGAAGGACAAATTCTTAATTGTCATTATCCATGTTTCCATTAACATATTTTGACGGACATTTTGACATATTGCTGGAGAAAATGTAAATGAAAACGTCAAAATTAAAAAAAATGGGAGATAGAAACAGCTGTGTTGTATAAATTGTGTCATGCTGTTTCATATATATATATATATGTATATATATATATATATATATATATATATATATATATACATAGACAAACTCATTCACCCACCCACCCAAATAGCCTACATA